>CAWUFW010007507.1:470000-887500 GCA_963921515.1 Calotriton arnoldi | reverse complement strand
CAGGTTCAGACATTTGGTGTATGTGCTTGGCTGAGGAGCCAATGGGGCAAAGCTACCATCTGTGGGATTATGACTGAACGCCTCTAAGTCAGAATCCCCCCTAACCCGTAATGATACTGCAGTGCCGTGGAGCCTCGGTTGGCCTGAGGTGCATAGAGCCGCTCGCTTGGGGACCGGAGCGCGGACGGAAGGGGGCCACCTCCATCACCCTTAGTGCACCGTATGTTTGTGGGGCACCCAGTGCTAAATCATTCGTAGACGACCTGATTCTGGGTCAGGGTTTCATAAGTAGCAGAGCAGCTACCTCTCTGCGATCTATTGAAAGTCATCCTCTGAGCCAAGCTTTTGTCTTTCCGTGCGTGGGCGCCTGCGGATGCCCTCCTCCACCACACCCAGGGGTGGGTCCCTCTGCCGCCGGGACGGTGGGAGGGACGTAGAGGGGGCGACGTGGGCTCGCGGAAGGCCGCCTCCACCACGTGCCCTCTGGCACGGGGGCCTCCCCCTCCTGTCCCTGCGCCACCGGGGTGCGGGGATGGGGGCCACCATCCCTTGCAGGTCAGCAGGGTGACCAGATGGCCTGGACCAGCTGGGCCCCCCCTTCCCCCTGCTCCCAAACAAGTCGAGCAGGGAGGTGAGCAGCCCCACGGAAGGAGCCTCCCGAGCAGCGGCCTCGGAGCGCCTGGCCACCCTCGCCGTCATCGGACGGCAAGGGTGACTGGGTCCAGCTGTCTCAGGCCATCTGGCCGCTGGGTCTTCCCAGGCCATCTGGTCGCCTGGCTGCAAGACCAGATGGCCCTGTGGGCTGGGTGACCAGATGGCCCTGTGGGCCGGGCAACCAGATGGCCCTGCGGGCCAGGTGACCAGATGGCCCTGCGGGCTAGGTGACCAGATGGCCGGCCTGCCGGCCGGGTTATCTCCAACTTTTCTCCTTCCCCAGGGTTCTATAAGCCCCCACTATGTGGGGGCTTAATAGTCCAGGAAAATGGGCTCCCCGGGCAGGCCGGCGGGGAGAGGACGTGGCCTGGGCTTAACCCTCCTTGGTTCCAGCCGTCCGGGTCCGGGTGCTGAGGACGGGGGTCCACCGGGGCCTGGGGAGGCTCTCCCTGGCCTGGCTAGGGCTTGGAAGCTGGGACCGGGCCCGGGGCTTTAGCTCCGTCTGGCGGGCCCCGTGGTGTGGGAACCCCCGTCCTGCAACCCAGCCGAGGGTCCGGGCGCTGGGGGCGGAGGTCCACCGGGGCCCGGGGAGGCTCTCCCCGGCCTGGCTAGGGCTTGGAAGCTGGGACCGGGCTCGGGGCTTGAGCTCCGTCCGGCGGGCCCCGGGGTGCAGGAGCCCCCGTCCTGCAAGCCAGCCGAGGGTCTGGGCGCTGGGGATGGGGGTCCACCAGGGCCCGGGGAGGCTCTCCCCAGCCTGGCTAGGGCTCAGAAGCTGGGACCGGGCCCAGGGCTTGAGCTCCATCCGGCGGGCCCTGGGGTGCGGGAGCCGCCCGTCCTGCAAGAATAAATGCTTTTAAAAATAAAATTCATTTAATATTTAAAATCTTTAACGCTTCATTGAAAAAAAGGTGTTTTTCATTTCATTGATGTAATATGTTGTATTTTATTTTTTATGTGTACACTTGTATTGTTGGTATGTTTATGACTTTGTGAAGATAACATGAAGAATGTTAATGGTTTTGATTTTAAATAGCATATATAAATATTAATTATTATTATAATACATTTGTATAATTTTATATGTAGTTAATTAGAATATATAAATGTAATAATTTTAATTTATATATCAATTTACATTTTTTTGATTTAGGTATATTGTTACATATTTAATTATAGTAAGGGCATTTTATTTTATTTAAATTTAAAAACAAAGTTTTAGAAAACATTTTGTGTTTTCTATTTATATTATTTTTATTTAAATATAATGTTTATGTAATAGTTTTAAAATTCTTCTGTCTTTGTCAATTGAAATACCAAGCTTAATTCACTGTAGTTGTGGGTGCTTGTTGTACATGTAGCTTTTTATTGTCAAATAGTTTCCTAAAATTGTTTTAGACTGGTGTGAGAATAGTAAATTTGACCCTTTTTATTTCCAACACCTTCCCAAAAAAATGGCTTAGATTGGAGTGGGCATGGTAAATCTTAATCGTTTAATGTCCAACATCTTCTCCAAAGTGTATTATATTGGAGAGGGAATAGTAAATCAGACCCCTTTAATGCCCAACACATTCTCCAAAATGGTTCACATTGGAGTGGGAATATCAAATGTAACCAGTGTATTGCCCAATACCTCCCTCAAAATGGCTTAGAGTTGACTGGCAATAGTAAATAGACCCCTTTAATGTCCAACACCTTCCTCAAATGGCATAGATTGGAGTGGGAAACGTAAATCAGGCCCCTTTAATCTCCAACACCTATTTGAAAATTGCTTGTATTGCAGTGGAAATAGTGAAGGTGTCCCCATTAATGTTCAACTCCTTCCCCAAAATGGCTTAGATTGGAGTAGAGATAGTAAATGTGGCCCCTTTAATGTTCGACACATTCCACAAAATGGCTTAAATTGGAGTGGGAATATAAATTGGAGTGGGAATAGGAAATAAGGCCCCTTTATTGTCCAACACCTTCCCCAAAATGGCTTAGATTTTACAAATAATGTTGTGATTGTATACTATATTTTTAAAAATTTACAAATACTTTTGTAAATTTGTTAACATACGTTTAATATTTTTAATAATAGTTTTTCCATACTTATTAATTTGAATAGGAAAAAAGTGTTTTTTATTTTCCTTTAGCTGCCATTTTGTTTACTGCTAAGTGTATCTTTTAGTTTATTTATATCATTGTTAGCTAAGTTTGCTGTTGCTGGTCTAGGAATAAAGTAAGAGTTTAAGTTATCATTTAGGGTTTTGGGGGAAAGGAGGATGAGGATAGGTGTAGTAAGTGTAGTGTATTAGTTTGTAGTGGTTGTGTGGTTTACTGTTAGGGTGTGTTTTGGTGTTACGTAGTGTAATGTAGTAGTTCTTAGTATAATGTATGTAGCTTAGGGCCAGATGTATCAAGCTAAATTGCGATCGCAAACGCTGAAATTCTGCGAATTTCAGCGTTTGCGATCACAATTTAGCTGTGTGCAATGTAGGAAAGAAAAACCTACTCGCAAAATAAGGAATCGCAAAATTTGCGATTCCCTATTTTGCGCATGCATTTAGAGACTCGCAATTTGTGAGTCCCTAAATGCTATGCTAGTAGCCATTGCAAACTGCGATATTGCTGTAAGGAATCGCAAATTACCACCAACTTCTAGTTGGTGGTAATTTGCGAATTTCCTCGAAAAAAGCACTTTTTTGCTTTTTTCAAAGTGCCTTGTGGCACACATACATGCCCTTAGGGCATGTATGTATGCCACATGTGCACACATGCACATTTCAGGGGTGCAACAGGGTGTCCTTCTGGAACCCTTGCACCCTTGAAATTGCATGCACAATTTGCAAGTACCTATTGGGTATTCATTCCTATGGGCCTCTTGGCCCATGGAAATGAATGGGAAGGGATTTCTTAATTGCAAAACTCTATTTGCGATTCGCAATTAAGGAATATGTAGGAATCGCAATTATTATTGTGATTTCTACCTACATAGCATTTTGCGAGTCCTTAATAGCGATTCGCTAAAAATCGCTATTAGGGACTCGCAAACTGCTACAATGATACATCTGCCCCTTAGTTTATTATTTAGTATTATTATGTGGCTGATGTTTGTAAAGTATTATGATATTGTTTGTACTGTATTTGCGTGTTTATTTTATGAGGGCGGGTATACTGTGTTTATTTTTTTATCTGAGTGGAAAATGTCTTTTATTTTTTTGTGTTTTTTAAAACAAATATTTTTGGGTTATTTTTTAACCTAGATTATGTTTTAATTTCCTTTTATTCATTTATTTTTTTCAGGTGGGTTTTTGTAATTTATATTTTGGGGGATTCTATGGTTGCCATGGACTATAGATTACTTCTGTTGTGTTGTTTTTTTTACGTTTCCTTTTTGCATTTTTTGGGTTACTTTTTGCCAATTTTTGTGGATTTGTTTTTCTTGGACATCAGCTACAAAACCGTAAGCTGTGCCAATTTTTTAAATGTGGGTTGGTAATGTTTAATAATCCTTAAATTATTTATTGTCTGGTGATTTTAAGTGAAATGTATTTATGTATTTGTTATGAAGTGCTTGCTGGTTTCGCATTTTCTACATTTTGTATTACTGTATTTATGGTATGTAATGATTAACATTGTATTAAATAATTTTGTATTTATCAGTCTTATTGTATGTTGTTTTATTTTTATTTTTAATATAGACTGAACAATAAAGGCAATTTAAATAATATTTATAAATATATATATATTTTTTGTATGTTGGTTCCTGTTGAATTTTAGTGTTAGTTGGATTGCTAGGTGGTTTATTATAATGTTTTGCTATGCTTTATAGGTAGGGTAGTCCTTTAGTATTTATAAAGTTATTTACTTTGCATTGTAGCACTTTGTACATTTCTTTAATCTTTTAAGACATTTTAAGCTAATTTGTGAGGATTAATAAGAATTGATATAGGATATGGATGGCTTTAGCCTACCATGGCTTGGAAGTAGTTGTGCCATCTTTCCACATCGTTGTTGGTTTTGTCAGTATTTAATTTCTAAACGAATGAGTGCCAGTGCCCAAAGCTCTGCTTAGAAGCCCATGGCTGATGCAGTTAAATGTCCACACGCTGAATACCGAGGCTGTGTAGTCTTGAATCCACCTCGATCTTCTTTAATCCACTACCAGACACTCCCTGCCCCCTTATCTCACTCCTGCAGGTTCCAGCTGTTTCTCTTTATCACATTTTTTTTGTCTTTCTCTTCTTCCATCTTTATACTGTGAGTGCTTTTCACTCTCTTACTCTTGGTAAATGTCGGGTGCAGAAAATTGACCCACCAACAACTACCTAGCTCAAATTAAGCACAGGTATTTAGAACTTGGGTTGGCATCTGCTGCCAGAACGGTGCAGCCTGCTAAACCAAGTGTCTTCAAAATAGTCCAATAGGGGATCAAGGAGCTTGCTACGATACCAGTCGGATCCACCGTGCTGCCGCCGTGGCTCAATTCCGACCGTCGAGGCTGTGGTTTCTTCCCTTCCGTATTATGCTGTATGCAAGCTGAATTACCGACCCTGGCGGTCCGAGTTGATTCCGCATGGATCGCGGCAGTCCGAAAGGATGCCAATAGGGATTCAGACGCTACCATGGCTGTGGTTCCACCACCAAGGAGATTACGATACACCCGATACCTTGGCGGTTCCATGTCGGTTGTTTGACTTCATCACAAGACCCCCGCAGTATTGCTACCAATAAGCACCACAACACTACCCATTGTATGCATAGAAAAAGCTACACAGCTGATGTCAATTGGCAAAGTGAGCACATCTACTATTTAAACTATAAAACACATCCTGTTCTAGACCATAATCCTTTGCCACCACCCTTCAGCACAGCAGATCTGACCGTTTCCTTTGTTTCAGAGCAACCAGCCCTTTTCACCCATTCACACTAAACATACTTTCATTTTACCATTCACTGCATATATTTTGCTAAGTTTTTTCCTGTAAACCCCTTTTCTTTCTCTGTCACTCTCATTTACTGTAATTCACCCAATGTCACGGAAAAAAATCCATGTTTTTCGGACACCTAGGGGCTCATTACGACGTGTGGCGGAAATCTTCTGCCTGACACCGACTCAGAATCGGGACCGACCGACTTGCGGTCAGCGGTTCCAACTGCCAAATTATGATGCGACCGAACACTGTTCAGTCAGAGTCCCATTGTTCCCTATGGGAGCTCGTGTTACACCCGTCAACCGGCCGTAACACAGGCTCCTATGGGGAAATGGGGTGTGTGCAGAAAACCCTGAACCCTGTCGCAGGCACCCCATGGTGCCTGCCACACAGAGCATGGTTTTGCAGGGGGACCCTTAGGTACCCCCTCGGCCATCACTCGTAGGCCGCAGGATTTTTTTTTTGTATTTTATTTATTGATTTTAAAGAAACAGCACAATACATACAAGTCAAGAACTTGGTGAACAAGGATATTGTCAGAGTATAGCAGTAGGTCATCTTGCAGGTGATATGATTGAAGAGGGCCCACATCACAATGTCCTCTCCCAACCACCCCGCTCCAATAACAGTGTTCAGTAGTCATACAATTGTTAAACACAAACCGCCCTTCCACCCATCCCCCCACCGCATACAGTCCCCCATTGATTTCCCCTTTTTAACTCACTGTAGCATCTTCCCTGCTTTTAAGATATGTGGTGAGTGGCTCCCAGATATCTAGTGGTCTGGAGCGTGCTGGCATAAATTCCCAATATACATCAAGCTGCGCCTGGCAATGTGCGGCATCCAACAGCCACGTGGCATGCGCCGGCGTGGACCCCCCTACCCAATGTATAGCTACCCTGTGCTTGGCCAGCAGCAGCATCGTCGCAAGGCGCCGGCTCGCCCTTGGTATCTCAGCTACGTCCCCCAGTAGACATGTCACGGAGTGCGGCGCCAGGTTAGTACCTGTAATGGAGCTGATAGTGCTGCAGACCCGTATCCAAAAATCCGCCACCGCCTGGCAGTCCCAGGCCAGGTGCAGAAAGGAGGCCCCCCTGCCAAGCAGCTGCATCAATTCGAGTTGTCTCGCAGCCCCATTCTATGCAGCTGTGCAGGTGTGCGGTACATCTTATGTAGGTACTTAAAGTGAATCAAGCGCAACTTATAGTTAGGGGACAATTTCTCTGTCTGCCCGCAGCAAAATGCCCAGCTTGCCTCTGATATCTTGCTGCCCAGCACCCGCTCCCACTCCTCCCGCGCTCTGGGCGTGCACCCCGGAGGTAGTTTTATAGAGGTGGAGTAAATTCGTGTGACTAGCCTCCTCGGCATGGACGCACCGTACAGCTGCTCCA
The DNA here is from genome assembly GCA_963921515.1 of Calotriton arnoldi. Taxonomy (NCBI): domain Eukaryota; kingdom Metazoa; phylum Chordata; class Amphibia; order Caudata; family Salamandridae; genus Calotriton; species Calotriton arnoldi. The sequence continues at coordinate 880,542 of CAWUFW010007507.1, read as the reverse complement.
GCACCTCAAGCGCCGGGGGGGACGCCCGGAATGTATTGTATGCCACCCTACAGGTTGCACGCAACTGGTAATAGAACAGGGTGTCAAGCGCTGTTGCTACCCTTGTTGTGGGATGTGGAGGTGTCTGAAGGAATTGCCTGTCCGGGAAGAGGTCCGCAATAGTTTTGATCCCCAGCTCAGCGGCTATGTTCGCCAACCCCTTATCACACAGCGGAGGGAACTATGGATTCCCCGCCAATGGAACTGACAGAGCGTGTAGCACTGAGATGTTCGCCCTTCGCTGGAGGCCATCCCACGCCCACCTCATACATTCAATCGGGTCAATTTCACCACGTGGTGCTTTGTATTTATCAAACTCGGCCGTTGCTAGCGGCCAGGGTGCAGCCCTGTCCTGCTCGACCGCAACATGCAGCTGGAACGGGGTGGGGTGTATCCAATGGTGTAGGAAGCTCGCCTGCGCACAGAGAGTGTATAACTTCATGTCTGGCGCTCCCAGTCCCCCTCTCTCCAAGGGCAGTGTTAATGTCTCATACCGGACTCTAGGCTGTTGGCCCGCCCAGACCAATGTGACCAGGTTGGATCTCATCCTTTTGAAGAAACGTTCAGTGAGCGGTATCGGGATGTTTGAAAACAAATACAAAAATTTGGGGAGGACCACCATCTTTGCAATTGCTATGCGACCGGCCATGGATAGCGGCAATCTGGACCACACTGGTACTAACGTTTCCAGCCAGTCCATAGCGCAGCCATAGTTTGCCCTCCATAGCGTGTCAGTATCCCGGCTCACCCATATACCGAGGTATTTAACTGGCTCTGTTGCCCATCTATAGGGGTAATCTAAGGGGCAAGGAACTGTGGAGTCCGTCAGCGGAAAGAGCACCGACTTGCTCCAGTTAATTTGTATACCCGAGTGCCCTCCAAACCGTATGACCTCTTTCGTCAGGGGGGCTAGGTTAGTGCTGGGGTCCCACACATACAGAGTGACGTCATCTGCATACATCGAAACCACCAGGCCCCGGGTGGTGAACCCAATTCCCCTCTCCACATGATGTTGCCGAGCCTAGCTGCCAGAGACTCCATGGCCACTGCAAATAAGAGGGGAGACAGGGGGCAACCCTGCCTAGTTCCCCTGGTAATGTTGAAACTAGCGGAGACCTGGCCGTTTAGACGAACCCGAGCTGTTGGTTGGGTATATAAGAGCTGAATATTTTTAATAAAACCCACACTAAACCCCAGTCTGGCCAGCAGCGGGAAAAGGAACGACCACTCCAATGTGTTGAACGCTTTGGTTGCATTGAGAAGTGCCGCCACGACCTGCAGCAACGGGTTTAGGTAGTGCATGATCGAGGACAGGGTATGCAAATTGTGCGAGGTCCCACAACCAGGAATTAATCCGGACTGACCTGGACGGGCCACCAAGGGCATGAGTGGCAGCAGTCGGCTGGCCAAAAGTTTGGCGTATATTTTTGCGTCCGTGTTTATCAGTGATAGAGGCAATAAGAGTCGCACTGTTTGGGGGTTTATCTGGCTTAAGTATTGTCACTATGAAGGCCTCACGTAGGGATGGAGGAAGCCTCCCTGATTGCAGTGACTCGTGATAAATTTCAATTAGATGGGGAATTAACAACTCAGAGTATTTTCTGTAGAAGGCAGGCGGAAGCCCATCTGACCCCGGAACCTTCCCTGCTGGCAACGCGGCTATGACCCTGGCTATTTCCTCCGGAGTAAATGGATCATCAAGATCTTCCCTATGACTGTCGCCAAGCCATAATAGCTCAATTGTTTCGAAGCAGTCATGTAGCTCCGACGGGCTTACCGTCATTCCGGCCTTATACAAGCGAGCGTAAAAGGAAGCCATGACCTTGGGAAGTTGCGATGGGGGTGTAACTGTCTGGCCGCTGTTGTCTGTGAGCTCAGCCACATATGCTGACACGTGCGGTTTCCGCAGCATTCCTGCCAGGGTTTTACCAGGACGGTTTCCCTCCCCATACAGCCGAGCTTTGGCTTTCTTACCTAGATATTTTACTTCCCTCTCTGCCTCTGTGTTGTATTCTGATATGTTATCCCTAATGTCAGCTAGTGTGGCGCCGCAAGGGTTCGTGGACTGTGCAAGTTCTAGCTTCCTGATATCAGCTTCCAGTTTCGCCAGCGTGCCTCTAATGGCCTTCAAAACCCCAGCCTGCCGTACGATGCACTCCCTCCTCATCACCACTTTAAAGGCTTCCCACAATGTGGATGGTGACTCGACTGAGCCCTCGTTGTGTGAAGAAAATTCAGTAATAGCCGTGCGTATTTCCTCTCTAAATGCAGCATCGCGCAAAGCATGCGGGGGCATCCGCCAGGAGAATGCTTATGGAATGGTCTGTGGTATAGTGAGTACTAACCGAACTGGGGAGTGGTCTGAGATTGCCCGCGGTAGGTGCACCGACACCGTCCAGCCAATCACATCTCTCGTCACCAACCAAAACTCGATGCGGGACCAGGAGCTGTGGTAGCTGGAGTAGCATGTGCCAGTTTTTTGTTCCCCATGTGTATGGCGTCAAATGTCAACCAGCGCGTTGTCCTCTATCACTGTTTTTAAGGCGCCTGACGCTTGTGGGTGATGCTGTCGTGTCCCCGAGTGGTCTAGTCGGCAGTCCAGTGCGATATTAAAGTCCCCAACCCAGATCACAGTCCCTGGGCCTAGGCCTGCAATCAGTCTCCAAATCTACGGTATGAACCCGGGGTCATCCTGGTTCGGACCATATACTGCCGCTAGGGTAATGTGCTGCTGGTAGAGCCTCCCAGAGATAACAACAAATCTGCCCTCCCTGTCTATGATCTTATGGGTGGTGGACCATGGTATGCCCTTTTTCATTAGGATAACCACCCCCCTCCCGTAGTTAGAGTAAACAGAGGTGTAGGTTTCTCCGCACCAGCGAGCATTTAGCCTTCCTTTAGTAGCCTCTGTCAGGTGGGTCTCCTGTAGGAAACACCCCATGTCTGACGAGGTAGGCGTGCACCAATCTGGTCTTACGGTAATCATTTAGGCCACAGACGTTCCATGTCATATAAGAGACTTTAGCCATCCAACACTTTTGATCTGCGGCTGTGGGGTAGGGGGGTATACAATACCTATTGCCCGGAGGAAGGGGGACGGGACGTGCTCATAGGCCATGTGCCGTGTAGTGCTCTTGTAAGTTCAGTGACGAACCAGGATGACTGCGTTCGCAGCCCTTGACTTGTAGACAAACCCCCCCACCCACCCGACCCAAACTGAGAAACCTATAGTGAAAAATACCCAGCCCATCAAACAGCCCTGCAGTCCTCCCCCTCCCACACCAACCCCCCAATCAGGTTGTGAATTGCCCCTCCCCAACCTATAACAGAGAACCAATATAGGTACATTGGGATTTATCCCACGGGGGTGCAAGCCTCGCCAGCGGTCTCCCCTGCCATTTGGACAGGGTGGCCAAGCCATGTTCAAGTGAGCGGACTACCTGTTATTCAATTGTACATTGGTGTCCAAAGCCTACAGAACCCCCCCGGCTCCCTCCCCCAAATTGACACTGTGGTGGCCTGGCATGGTGCAGTTCGACCCTTCAGTCTCTCGACCTGTGCCATTAGTCATTGTCACTTGTGTTGCCACCGCCCACCTGTTCCGGCATCTTAGAAGGTGAACGTTTCTCTTTCTCCAGCTTCTTGGCGAATGTCAGTGCAACCTTGGGGTCTGCAAAGAGCTGTGTTTTGTCCCCTCTCCTAATTCACAGCTTTGCAGGGTAGAGTAAGGCATACTGTATGCCTCGCTGTTTGAGCATGCACTTGGCTGGTAGGAATTCATGGCGCGCCGCCTGCACCACCAGGGTGAAGTCCGGGAAAAAGGACAAAGTGTTCCCCTGATGTCGCACCTCACCCATCTCACGTGCAGATCGTAGAATTGCGTCCCTGTCACGATAGTTGAGCAATCTGGCCACTATTGGGCGCACCGGTGTCCCAGGCAGGGGTATGGGCCCCAGTGACCTGTGCACTCTTTCAACTATGAAAACAGGGGAGAGTACCTCTCCGAAGAGGTCACGCAGCAATGTTTCCACATAGTCCTCCATGCGCGAGATGGCAGTTGATCCGGTACTCCGGTAATGCGAAGGTTGTTCCTCCTGGATCTTGATTCTAAGTCCTTGTTCTTAGCTTTAATAAGGCTCAATATCTTATCCATCTCAAGCATCCTCTGGTTCCTGGATGTCAGGTTATCGTCATTGTCTGACACTCTTTCCTCCAGTTGCGTGATCTTTGCTTCGTGGGTATCAACTCTGGCCTTCACTTGGTCAAGCCTTTCTGTCAGCTGATCGAGCTTGGAGTTGATTGTGCGTAAGCTGGCTTTTACATCCAGGAGGAGCGTCCGTAGGTCGTCTTTTTGGGATGCTCTGCCGTCCTTTTGCCTAGCCTGCTCCTCCACCATTGGCGCAGTCTCTCCTTGCCTAGTGTGTCGCTTACTTTCAAATGTTAGTTTGGGCTGTTTGCGGTCTGTCTTGCCCATATTGATACAGGGGGGGCTCAGCCAGGGCACCCCAGGGACTAGCCCAGTGCTCCCAGCGGCAGGGCAGGCGACAGGTCAAGATACTCCCCACACCCAGTAGGCCACCCCTCCCCATCAGCAGTGGTGTGCGGTCCATGCCCGATCCACCTGGCGATATCTGCGGGAGGATGGAGGGGGAGGGGGGCCCAAAGCACAGGGAGAGCCTCCCGGCCCACATGAAGACCCAGCCCCCAGGGGGGGGCGCAGCAGTCTCAATCAAACTATTGGAGGGCCCGCCTTTGCAAAAGCATGAGAGGCAAGTCAGCCGCAGTTGAATACAGACCCTCACAGGGGCCTACGCAGGTATATCCCAGCACCTCTACCGGCCACCAGTCGCAGCCTATTTCTTCCTTCCTGGCAAGGCTCGCAGGGCTGGCCCGCCGCAGGGGAGGGGAGCGAGGGATGCATGGGGGAACTCTGCCGCCGCCGAGGCACCTCAGGCCCTAAGGCAATGCCCCCCACCGGGCCCACACGATGGGCAGGGATCTGGCATCCGCACCCAGGGCCCAGTCAGCACCAAAGCGGCCTCCACAGCAGCAGCGTTGCCGCCCTACACCGTCCCCCACCGCCACGCGGCCTCACCAGCCCACTCACCTGGAGGAGAGAGTCAAGAGAGTCCCGCCGTCCACTGCCGGGGCCCCGTGCCCAGCAACTTCCTCGCTCACACCGGCTGGTACGCGGGCCCCGCGCAGCTCTCGCAGCCACCGACCCTCCTTCCCCTCCAGATGTCTCGTCCGAGCAGGGGCTCCGGAGCCTGACAGCTCCCTCGGCGCGTGCAAGGCCCGCTATGCCCGAAATGCAGCTCCACCAGGCCGCATCCTCCAGCGTTGTAGGAAGGGTCTCCAGTCGCCCCGGGCCTCGCGGCCGCAGCGCCGCACACTCCCGGCCCAGGGGTCAATTATTGTGCCGGGATGTCCCAGAGCGCGACAGCCCCCCTGGGGGTGTGCGAGGTCTGCCAGGCCCAGAACGCATTCCACTGGGCCGCAGCAGCAGCCACTTCACAGCGCAAGTCCCTGGCGGCCTCAGGCAATATAGTTGCACCGTTGCTTGCACCTTGGGCCCAGGAATCGGTTTTGTGCAGGGAAGGTTGTCCAGCCCCACGCAGCCCGTAGGATGTTGACGGATTTCTGGCTTGGACGGCAGAGCCCACTCAAGGTGTGGCCATCTTGCAGCCAGCTAAGCCATGCCCCTGGTCGCAGGGGTTGAGGGGCCTTGCAAGGGGCCCCAAAGTCACTTTCCAACAGCCTTTCCGTGTCGGACAAGCCAACGCGTAAAGGTTGTTGGAAAACGACATTGTAATCCTGTGGGCAGAAATGCTGTCCATAGGTGTGTATGATGTGGTTCTGACCAACATGGATACTCCGTGAGTCGCTCGAAACCGATTCGGAATGATCGCACGGTTTACGTTCCGACCACAAACCGTTCCGACTGCGAACATTGTAATCGGGCGTTCGGAATGTAAACCGACCAAGTTGGTCCGAAGGGCTCCGACGCGGTCAAGGAAATTCCGTATGTCGGGAGGAGGCATTCTGCCCGACATCGTAATCGGCCCCCAAGTTGTCAGTGATGGTGGATGAAAGCATTAGAGTAGAGCCACATAGTTTTGGAGCCCAATTCCATCAAACTCCTGTCATTATGAAGAATCAGATGTGGGACAGGATAGTCAACAAAGTTAACGCTGTAGGTACCACCCTGCACACAAAGGAGGACATCAGGTGGCACAACCTTTAGGTCAGGGTCAAGGTCCTGGCCAACAGGCACCACCTGGCCTCCCAGGAGACTGGCGGTAGTCCTACTGGGCCACCATTACAACTCACAGCCTGGGAGGAGAAGGTGCACACCCTCCTGCATTCTGAGGGCTTGATAGGATTACCTGGGGGATTGGAGTCTAGCAACTAACACCTCAACAGCTGTCACAATATATCAACGCTCCCTTAGCACACATCACAATTCTTGCCAAAGTGTTGTACATCCATTGGTCCAATAAGTTGTAGGCAAAGTATATGAGGTGTTAATGATAATAAGGCCAGGGCGGTGAACTCCATTCACAGAGTTTGCAGAGTATTCCGCACTCCGCGATCCGTGGGGCATGCAGTGTTCCAAAAAACTGTGCTCTGCAAAATGTTTTCCTCCTCAGGCTCGGCAACTGCGCATGGTGCCGTTCAAGCTGATTTTTACAGCGCAGGACGAACACCCAGCACTAAAAATCAGTGTGAATGGCGTGACCTAATGCACTCTCTGCCACTTGCAGAACTTCGCGTTGCACGGCGGAGTTTTTTGGTCTCTTCGCGGAGTTCCGTGTAGCAGAACTCCTCGAACTCCGCCCAGGACTGTTGATAATGACAATCAGTAGCCCTGCACATAAGATCACAAGTGGCAATAGCAATTACATTTTCAAATGTGGAAATGCTGGCTGTAAGTGCATTACCATGAAATCATCATTCCAAGAACACTTTTTCAAGTGTTGAGAATTGGTAAATTGAAAGGACAACAGCAACCATCAGGCCCTTTACTTCTAACTCTGAACAAGAGCCATCTGTGTTGTTTCTCTATACTCCCTTGTCAGCCATGTCACTATTGACTTTCACTAGGGGTGGGCGGAATTTGCGCAGTCGCGCTACGCAAAGTTCCGCGAAACGGCAAAAAATCTCTGCGAGCATGCGGAATTCCGCAAGCTTGCGGAATTGCTTGTTCCGCCCGTTACACTACAGCTGTAACTTTGCCACCGCTCCGGAAAGGCGCAGGGGTCCTTTGAGTAAGCTGTCCATCATAGTGGGGAAAGGGCGGGAAGACGTTGCATACCGCTAGTGTATGTGGGGCAGGGCCAAACGGGGGGGGGGCTTCTAGTCCAGTTCACATGCCTCTTGTTTACAAAAGGGTCAGAGCAGGATCACAGCGGCAGACAAGGAGAAGGAACCTCCTGGTCACAGGAACTACACGAGGATTGCGCTCGAGAAAATCAAGGATGCAAAGACCTCCATCAAGGATTACAGCTAACTTTTCAGGCTGGAAATGGGAAGAAGGCACGTCTGCTTAACCACGCTCACGAATTCTACACGAGGATTGCGCTCGAGAAAATCAGGGATGCAACGACCTCCATCAAGGATTACAGCTAACTTTTCAGGCTGGAAATGGGAAGAAGGCACGTCTGCTTAACCACGCTCACGAATTCTACACGAGGATTGCACTCGAGAAAATCAAGGATGCAAAGACCTCCATCAAGGATTACAGCTAACTTTTCAGGCTGGAAATGGGAAGAAGGCACGTCTGCTTAACCACGCTCACGAATTCTACACGAGGATTGCGCTCAAGAAAATCAAGGATGCAAAGACCTCCATCAAGGATTACAGCTAACTTTTCTGGCTGGAAATGGGAAGAAGGCACGTCTGCTTAACCACGCTCACGAATTCTACACGAGGATTGCGCTCGAGAAAATCAAGGATGCAAAGACCTCCATCAAGGATCACAGCCATCTTTTCAGGCTGGAAATGGGAAGAAGGCATGTCTGCTTAACCCCGTTCACGAATTCTACACGAGGATTGCGCTCGAGAAAATCAAGGATGCAAAGACCTCCATCAAGGATCACAGCCATCTTTTCAGGGTGGAAATGGAGAGAAGGCACATCTGCTTAGCCACAACCTTGCTCACAAAGTTTTGGGCTGATTAATGCGTTACAGAATTTGAGCTTCGACTCGGGCACCTGCTTTATTTACATCTGTAAGTGCTTCCTGTTGAGGTTTAATTTTTGTGACAGGAGCCTCGTGCCAGAATGAATCCTGCCCTGCATATTTTATCCAAGCAGATGCCACTGTTTTGTGCAATACCTCTACTCACCATGCTCACGAATTCCGCCACGCCGCGGATCGCGGAATTTTTGGCAATTCCGCATTCCGCGCGGAACGCGGAATTGCCGAAATTTCGCAAATTCCGCGAGCGGAGCGGAATTCACCGCCCACCCCTAACGTTCACCTCATATCAAGGGAGCCATTGGTCATGTGGGGGGGGAGTGTTTGAAATGAGTACAACTACCATCCGGCCTTCTACCTCGACCTCTGAACAGTAAGCCACAGTGTTGTTTCTCCAACTTGTCAGGCATGTCACTATTGAGGTTCACCTCACAGGCAGTTAACCACGGTCAAGTGGAGGGAAATGTGTGAAATGACTACAACTACCATCAGGTACTCTACTTCTAACTCGAAACAGGAGGCACCTGTGTTGTTTCTCCATATATACTTGTCAGCAGTGTCACTTTTGAAGTTCACCTCACAAGCAGTTAAACATTGGTCAAGTGAAGAGGGGGGTGGGCAGTGTTTGCAATGACTACAACTACCATGAGGCACTCTACTTCTAACTCGAAACAGGAGGCGCCTGTGTTGTTTCTCTATTCTCACTTGTCAGTCATGTCACTATTGAGGTTCACCTCATATCATGGGAGCCATTACTCTTGTGGGCGGTGAGTGTTTGAAAGGACTACAACTACCATCAGGCCCTCTATTTTGACCTAAAAACAGGAGGCCAAAGTGTTGGTTCTCCATACTCACTTGTCAGCCATGTCACTATAGAGGTTCATCTTAGAGGCAGTTAACCATTGGTCTAGTGGGGGGGAGGTGTTTGAAATGACTACAGCTACCATCAGGCAATCTACTTCTAACTCTGAACTAGAGACACCTGTGCTGTTACTCCATACTCACTTGTCACCCATTTCACTACAGAGGGTTAGGTCATATGGACTGATCACTGTACACACAATGCTCTGCTCTGATACGTCTGCCTACTTAGCCTGAACTTCCCTTGGTCTCCAGAGTAGAAAAGAATGAGTCCATTAGTGACACCATACCAAGTGTGTACATGAAATATCACTAACGCATATAGGTAACCCCGCTAGTTCAATTTGCCTGGTGATATATTGGCACTGCACAGCACACATGAATAGCAGTGACAAAACTACTACCAAGTTTTGTGTATGCCTGTATTGGACACAAATCAGACTTGGAATGTACTAATCCTCAGGTAACTTCTACATTGTGTCTGTTGCTAGTCACTGGGATTTGGCATTTCCATCCCTCATTGCAAAATTAACCATATCGGCATAGCCAATGAGCAGGCCCATATCACTTTGTGTAATGGAGGTATACTAATGTCATTAAACTGAGTTAAACATAACAACGATAGTCGACAATGTTTACCTCAACATTTTTTTCTCTCACAGGCATGAACTCACTGTGACCCAAATGATGTGGCAGTAGATACCACACTTACAATAATTACAATGTAATCCCTGTCCCAACAGGTCGACCTGGTACAACTTTCAGCCAGAGTGAGGACACCCCCCAGGCTCAGACTCCACCCCGGAATCAAGCCTCCAGCGATGCAGACTCTCCTGGAAGCATGGACGTGGAGGAGTAACCTAGCCTTTCTGGTCAGCCTGGCCAGATGACACCAGTTAGTCCAACTGGTTCCACAGCTACATCTCCCAACCCAGCTTCAACATCACAGCTGACCCCTACCCTAACCAGAGAATCGAGCACGGGCAGCAACATCTCCTGCCCACTCCCCCCAAATCCGGAGGAGAGGAGAGACAACACACTCACTGAAGATGGGGGAGTCAGTGGGAGGGGGCTAGCAGGGCCAGGAGGACATGCCCATGGGGGCAGGGGTGATGTGAGGGCAACTGTGGGCCCACAACATTAGGCTTCTGGTGCCACTGATGCCCAGGCCAACCTCGCCTGAGTCATGGGTACATACGAGGGATACCAGGAAGCAATGGGCCAGGTACTTGAGGAACTCGGGGACATTAAGCAACTGCAGAGGTCCTTAGACTACAGACTGGATAGACATAACAACCAAATGGACCAGGTCATTGGGGTGCTGAGGGGTATTAATACCACCCTCTGTAGGGCTTTTGCACCAACACCTACCCCTCCATGTGGCACAACTACATCTGTCCCTTTAACATCTGTGGCAGCCACATGGGAGGAGGGCCTGTCAGGGGAAGACCCTGGACCCTGCAGTTGTGGATCCTCCCACCCGACGTAGGGTGGGACGTCCAAGGAAACATCCAGGAGGGTCGGATGGCAAGACACCCACCACTACTAGTAAGAAATGGTGCTCCTGATTTCCTCCTTTGTGTGCAATCAGTTCACTTTGTTGACTATTCTTGTACACTTTCCCACTTCTGACGGGAGGAGTTTGTTGTACTTTGGACTCCAGGCAATGTGGCTCTTTTATCAATCGATTCCTCCACCAACACTGACAAACTGCACTCCATTGTGCTCATTTTATGTCTGATTTTGTTTTATTTCTTGTTCTCACCATGTGCACTGCAATAAATTCACTTCTCACAACAGCACTAGCTCATGTCGCATCTTTCAGATCCAGTAAGTTATGTTTTAATTACCATGTGATCCCTCAGATGAAAGTGTAAGCAACTGAAGTAAGCATGTACATTTGTATTGTTAAAAAATATGCTACACACTCACTCAACCGTGCCACCCCAAGACAGACATACAAGTGTACAGTTTCATAACAACGTTATTCCATAGTTCCAAACATTCAAAAACATATCTGTGTCAGTGACCACAAATGTCATGTGCATATTTGAAAAACATGGTAGGAGGAGACACATCTGACAATGCCAAATAGGATAGGCAACAGACAATTGGTTCATGTCATCAGCTGGAGCCACATCCACAACCTCACAAAATGTATCCCACATCACTAGACAAAATATACCAAAACATAGCAGTACTACAGTTTCTGAGCACAGGTTCATTCCAATCCAGTCTTGCTGCATCTGGTGGAATGTCACATATGTATGTCAGTGCTATGCCACAAGCACTGTGGCATACAATGATGAGACACATCAACTGTTACATCCAGTTCATACAGATTGAGGATGTGTCAATGTGGAGGAAGACTAGCATGTTTTGGCCCAACAACCACACTGTGTTGGAGCACATGATGGCACACATATTGCCAGAGGACCACTACACGACTGGAAACAAGTCCAAAGGAGTTTTAGCAACTTCAATTCTATCGCTGTGCAAGCTGGCTTGGTACCGGATTTTTACACCAAAATTCTGTGACAGGCAGTCCCAGGAACAATCCATGTCCACTTCATACTTAGAAACAGCATCATATACCTGCTGATGTCACAACTCTGAAATGTCCAAATGAGGATGATATGGGTAAGATACCTAAAACAGCCATATAACAAACATATTAGCAAGGAAATCATAGATATGACAATAATCTCTGTCAACTTCTACTGTACACAGTACATAGGTTAATGTCACCTACACAAAGTCACATCATCAGCGTGTGCATGTGTCAAGTCCTTATTCCACAAACAGCCATGCACATAGTTTCGCACACCTGTACAGACCTAACATGTATCCATGAACATATTTCTCACAGCTACACCACAACAACAATCACTGTAACAATAAAGTCATGACATCTCACAGCATACTTACACTCATGAGTAGAAGTTGTTGATGAGCCGTTGACGCATGTCAACTCCTTCCTCTTCACCACTGTCATCATCATTTGGCATTTCAGGATTCTCACTCGGTGGCTCCTGCTGGTCTCCATCCTCTGTGAGGAGAGGGATGTTCCGTAGCAGTGTAAGGTTGGGTAGCATGCAGCAGGCTACAGTCAATCAATCAATCATGGGTTTGTTAAGCGCGACTACTCATCCATAAGGGTCTCAAGGTGCTGGGGTGGAGGGGAGGTGCAGGATCCTGTCCATCAAGGAGGAGGTCTATCGAAGAGCCATGTTTTGAGGTCCCTTGTGAAGATGGGGAGTGATGTCGTCTGTCTGAGGTGGAGCGGGAGGGCGTTCCAGGCTCTTGCCGCGAGGAAGGAGAAGGAGCGGCCTCCCGATCTGGACTTCCTGAGGCGGGGGACCACGGCGTGGGAGAGCTGGCATGATCGTATTGTCCTTTGGGGTGCTTGGAATTTGAGTCGGCTGTTCAGGTATGCTGGTCCGGTGTTGTGGAGGGCTTTTTGTGCATGGGTGAGAATCTTGAAGGTGATTCTTGCCTCGATGGAGAGCCAGTGGAGTGTGCGCAGGTGCTGGGAGATGTGGCAGTGTCATGGCAGGTTGAGGATTAGTCTGGCGGCGGCGTTCTGGATGTTTTGTAGCTTGCGGGTGAGGTTTTTGTTGATTCCGGTGTAGAGTGCGTTGGGTAGTCAAGTCTGCTGGTGACGAGGGCGTGAGTGACGGTCTTTCTGTGTTCGAGGGGGATCCATTTGAAGGTCTTGCGTAGGAGGCGGAGGGTGTGGAAGCAGGAGGATGCGACGGAGTTGATCTGGCGGTCCATTTTGAGTTCGGAGTCCAGGATGATTCCGAGGTTGCGTGCGTAGTCTGTGGGGGTGGGCGGGCTTCCGAGGGCGGGGGGCCACCAGGTGTCGTTCCAGGCATCGGGGTGTGGGCCCATGATGAGTACTTCTGTTTTGTCCGTGTTGAGTTGTAGACAGTGATCTGGCACACCTCCCCCAGGTGAGTAGAGGAGGGCGCCCCCAGTCTTGTCCAGACATCTGAATCTGGCCTTCAGGAGCCCAAAAGCCCACTCCATGGGCCGCCATGTTCTTCCATGGGCCTCATTAAAGTGGACTTCCCCTAATGTTGGATTCTTAAAAAGTGACAACAACCAAGGGCGGTTGGATACGCTGTGTCTCCTAGATGGAAGATAGACAGAAGTGCAATAATTAGTTACAATTTGCAGAAAATGTGACCTGACAACATACCTACAAAGGTTGAACACATTATGCTCACCAACAAGCCAGGGCCTCTCCGGTAGTAGTTGGGACATCAACTGGGGTATGATGCTGTTCTGCAGTATGAAGAAGTCATGGGCTGAACCTGGGAATCTGACACAGATGTGTGAGATGTACAAATCCGTTAAACAAACCACTTGCACGTTGATAGAATGGAAGTGCTTCCTGTTCCTATAGGCTGTTGCGGTGGTATGGAGGCAATATGTGTGCCATTAATAGCTCCAACCACATGTGGGATGCGACCAAATCCTTAAAATTCACTCTTCACATTGGCCAAATCTTTATGTCTGGGGAACTGAATGTAGCTGTCCATGTGTCTCATCAATGCTCATAGTACATCACAAAGTTCTATGCTGAACATAGGTTATGACATTCCACCAGATATAGCCACAGTGTCCTTAAAGGAACTTGTAGCCAGAAAATGCAGTACTGCCATCACTTTAACTATTGGTGGCAGAGATGTGGGCTATTCCTATGAGGACGTAAAAGAGGCTCCAAATAGTCACATAAATCTTTGTTGGTCTGCCTAGTGAGACAAAATGTGCTGATTACGTCTCTTTCTTCCATAGTTTGTAGGTCTGAAAATGGCAGGTAGACTGGAGGCTATCTTGTTCTCCCTTTGACAGGGTACATATGTGTGGAGTGTACAAACATATGGAGATTGGTCACAGTGTCCACACTAACATTAACCAACACTCACCCAAAAGTCACGTGACCACATATACATAGCATGCATAGCAACTCCTTGTATGAGGAAAGTGGAAGAGATGCCTGGAAAAAAAAACAGAAGAATGCATTCCCACAAGTGACCACAGGTTAAGGAGAGGCCATTCCAGGTGGTAGACAGTCTAAATAGTTACATTTACTTTCAAGATATATACGGGAGTCTCCCGGATGAAAATTGCCATTACTGAAAGTTCCACTTACCATCCCCATTCTGGACTCCACATGTGTCTGTAACAGCACTGTTCACATCATACACACAACTTTGTATGGTGGACGCCGTCATGTTGTGGAGTCTGCATTGCACATATAACTACAGTCACCGCTGGTGGTAATCGTGTATTCATGCAGTCATGTACGTCACTAACATGTGAGTAATGGTATATGCAGAGGAATGGTGTCATACTTCATGTAACACCTTCCAACAGAAAACTTTAGTGGGGGAGACACACTTAGAAGCTCGTTTCACACATAGGTTTTAAAAACTGACAATGTGGAGGCATAACCTCACCAATGGTACATGCAGGATCGCTGCCTGCAGGTGCTTTCAAATGTTGCATTAGACAGTTTCTACCATGGTGGGCACAGTCATAGGCTCATGGGTGTTATTGTGACGGTCGCTGTTCAAGGGATGTGTCTGCCTACAGAGGAAACCACCTATGTGGAGGCCTAACCTTGCCAATGGAACAGGCAGGATCGCTGGCCACCGGCTGATTTGAACTGTGCGGTGGCCGTCTATATAGAAGACTGCGTATGCGGCCTACTTATACGTTGCGATTGGGAAATCAAGTCACTTGCCTCCAGAAACTGCTGCTTAGAACACCTCCTCATCCATCAGCTGCTGTTTACCACCTCTGGGAGCTGCCATGCCATGCTGTACAGGGAGCAGGGCCCCTGCCTTCACTCCAGATGAGCTGGTGTCCCTGGTCAATGGGGTCCTTTCCCTGTATCGCCAGTTCTATGGCTCACCAGAGGAGCAGGCGAGTACTAGTTTTACAGTATGTACTCTGCAACATATTATCTATCCATACCCATGGGCCAGAATGTGGCTCTGAGATCCAGACAGACATTAGAGTTATGTATGTCAGATAGCGTGGCCGCAAAAACAGACAAATATGTTCTGGTTTATGTGACATTGTAATTTTTGGACTTCACATCATACTGGTGATGTGTATATATTCGTATTCACTACACCGGTTGTATGCACATTTCTATGCATGTATAAAGCTATTGCTGCCAATGATGAATGTGCAAATATTTTGATGCAATATGTGATGGAGGATTTATATGCCTTTAACCCTAAATTGTGTATGTGTCCTGTGAGTAGCATGTGAGGATTGTCAGATATGTGTACAGTCCCACCAATCACTAAACACACATGAGGCCTCACTAACCTGACGTCAGGGATATACCAACATAGTACAGACCCCTTCACAGTGGCCAACAATGGTCATGTCAGATATAAGATGGCCACCAGATGTACAGGTAATTATGGGACCATATGATGGTCTTGTCTGAACAGTAGGCTTAGCATGCAGAGAGCAAACACTGACAATGGTCCATGTCCCAGGCTGTAGCAAATTTATTTTGCCAATGGTACTGATGCACAGAATACTCCCCCTGTAGATCTGCTGATTCTCAGATGTGGCCTTATTAAGTTTAACAGGACTATGATTTGGCCTGAATGCTCTTAGTGTAGCAACATTTGGTATTGTACATGATGTGAGTCACATACCCAAGATTTCTGTGCATGGACCCATTTTGTCAATGTGTGTTATTGCCTAAGGACCCTTACTCCCACATGTTTGCAGTTTTACTGTCATATGAGTGATTCTACCATTGTACAGGAACATTGATCATGTGAAACATGTTAACAGCAGATAGTTGCATCTGCAGTTCCTAAGTGCATCACCTGCTGTGTAATAATGTGCGATCATGAAGTATGTACAATGGTATGTTGATGTTGTCCCATACACACTGCCGCATATGGTATGTTCCGTGATGGCAGGAATTCCAAATACAAACACAAGCAGATGTAGGAAGATGTCCAAATTAGAAAAACACATGTCCTCTAATCTTCAGAGAGGGATTTTTCAGTTACACACATGGCAGCCCTTTGATTGTCACCCCAAACTTTGCAAGTACTCAATGTAATGGTAGCAGTGATGTCTTGGACAGTTTGGATCAAGTAATTTGTCCAGACTATTCAGGTGTCTCTCCAGGGCTGCACTGCTACTGTAGCTGTCAGAAGGACACAATGGTGTCCTGTGTTACCTGGTAGCACCTTACAGAGCATATGTGGTGTGGTCCTGGGCTACGTGATTTCAGTGGCCTGGCATAGTCAATATAGGCAAGATCAGTATGGAGCGTGGTTCTCACAGGACCTTAACATTTATCAGAACTGCTTTTTGAGTTGCTCAGCATGTGCGCTTCTAAGCATGTAATGTCTGCAATCTTGTTAGATGGCTATGCTAGCTGTGTACCACCCCTGTGTCACCCTAGCAGATGACCTACATCTTGCATGTCCACTAAGTCTCTTCATCTATTGCATCCATACAGGTGGTGTTTCTATGGAAAACCATCTCCCGGAAGGTGCAGACTCTGGGGGGCGCTCGTCGGTGCAGTGTCCACTGCAAGAAAATGTGGGAGGACCTGAGTCGCTGGAACTGGAAGATTGTGGAGGTCTAGAAGTGGCTGTTCCCAAGGCAGAAGCAGCACGCGCCGGATTCTGACCCCCTAATGGCCTGCATATTGGTGGTGGCATACCCAGACCTCAATGGGCAGTTGAGAGCCCAACAGCAGCAAGAGGGGGTGAGTATAGGCCTGAATTATACATTGTGCATGACCATCTGTCTTTTGTTTCAGGCAGCTATTTCCCCTTCAAGCTTGAAGGTGACTCATGTCCCACACAATGGGAGAGATGTTGCATGTGTAGGTCTGGTAGTGAGTGCATGTAATAACTATTGACTATTGTCCATGTGACCAGGAACTAAGCAGGGTACTGTCAAATGTGAGTTTCCATAGTTGAACAGCCACATGGCTGCCTAATGTCTCAGATGACCTACATTATCTTTTGATGACATATGTGACAGTGGTCTCAAACAGTTCACTTGTCATCGAAGTGTCTGGTTTGGCACACCCTCATTTCTGTGTCTCATGTGATGGTGGGCCACTTGCTTGAGGCATAGCATACATCGCACTCTGGATGCAAACACTGTGCAATACATCTCCTTGGTAAGTGGGGAATTTACAGTATAATGAAGGGCTTACACCACTGGTGCCATCTGTTGTGATGCCTATATGCTTGCATGTGTACCTTTATGTGTTGTACTGTCACATGGACAACTGTTGCATGCATTATCTGAGGGTCTACAAAGATTTCTATCAGAAATCATCATATTTGCATGTGTTGGCATGGAAATATATGTCTGTGATGGACATACAGAGTAGGTGTTACCCCAACTAGGAGTGTGTAGACATGGGTGGGAGAGTCACATATACCCAATGGCATTGATGGGTGTCATAAGCCAGGTCAACATATTGATGAAAAGACATACATAGTTTGAACACTTCCTGAACTTTCTGGGAATGTGAATTAGCATGCTATTAAGGAGGGTGTATTCAGTCAGATGGGATGCATATGTGCATCTGTGGAGTGTCAATCTGTGGCTGGTGATATGCTGACATGTTGGGGTTATATGTGTGTATCAGCACTCAGTACTAGATTGTCATTTGTGTTAGCATAAGATACAGTAAATCCCCTTCCCTTGTGGACACGTTTAAGGGCTCTTTATGGACTGGATATCTTCTAAGCCTCATGTTCTTTCAGTCTTATAATGGCATTGACATTGGCAATGTGAACTAGGTGTGCTCACATGCACCAATCTTGACTGGGGATGTTCCTAGGCAGACTCATGTACAGTGGTTTTCAGTGCTGAAAGTGCACATGAAAGTGCACACCACTTGGAGCCACACTGTCTCCTTTCAAATCTTCTGTACTACATGTGACACCTAGCTAAGGTACTCAGGTGCAGCTTTAAACTGCGTCATCTGGCAGTGGACAGATGTAAAAGAGTCATTTGGGAAGTGTGAACAGTATGGAATGGGTGCTTCCAAGTCACCTTCTCCTTGGTAGTTACATATTGCTACAACTTACCTGTAGCATGTGCAGAGCAGTTCTCCATATTGTGGGTTAGGGACACCTGACCATTTGCTGATTGCAGGGCCATGCATGGATAGGTAGTAATGCATTCCATGTGGGCATCCCCTTTGATGACATTAGGTTGCCAGAGTGATTATATCGCCTGCTACACACATAAGGCTAGATTTTGAACAAGGTCACACATGCAGTTGTAGCAGATTGTGGTTATGACACCATTATGTGTGACTGTGCACAGGTCATGTAGCTTTCATGCATGTGCTCATGCCAATGTTGGAACCAATCTAGTCATCCTAGCACATGTGATCTATGCAATTGTGTAATGTGTTGTGGTATGATCTGTTTGGCCAGTATGTTAATGCAATAGCAAATAACCTATTCGAACAATGTTTTTCAGCATCAACCCAGAGCAGCAAAGGAGTAAGTGCCAAGACCATTGGGGAAGCAGCTGGCCACAGTGGTCCCTGTTCCGCCAGTGACACAGAAGGACCCAGTGGCCAGGAGGGTGAAAGGAGTGCCACGGAGGAGCAAACAGACACTACTGGATTGTCATCTTCGTCAAGCTCCAGTGAGCACTCCCAGGTGGTGGTGGAGTCCCCTCAACCTGCGTCTACAACATCCAAGTTCACCACCCCCATTCCATCTCCACCCTCCCTGCTGCTCCCCAGCCAGCTGTCCGGGCCCTCTCCCTTAAGAGGAGAGGAGTCTCCTTTGCACCAGGCACCTCACTCCCTGCCTCTGTCTCCCCTGCTGCCCTCAGTGTGAAGGCCATTGACATCCTGAGGCAGATCTCTGTGGGTCCGACAGCAGTGCTGAATGCCATCCAGGTGCAAAGCCCCCAGTTGACACAGATGATGTCGTACCTGGAGGGCATTCACTCTGACATGTCTTCCCTACAGCGATTGTTTCAGGCTCTAGCTTCCACACTCACGATAGCAGTCCACCAATTCCAGCTTTCCGCCCCCCTCTTGTCTCTTCCTCATCCACTATCCCTATCCCCGTGCCTACCCAAAGCACATGCAAACGTCAGCACGCATCCACCTCAACATGGACATGCAGCTCACAAACACAATAACATAAGACAAAAGACAGGCACACACCCACTCATGAGGCACTCGACACCATCACTACCACATCCATTGACATCAAGGCAGACACCACCCCCACTGCACTACATACCTCCACTACAGATGTACAGGCAGGCACCACAACAGCAGACACAGCTGCTACAGACACCAAACTCACAGACACCACACTAGCAGCCACAGACACATCATAGACATCATATCCCTCTACCTCTAAAACCCCACCCCTTGTCTCACCTCCTCCCCAGTCTGCCCAAATGTGCATGATTGCCCTTGACCTCTTCCCTAACCAACCTGGCCCACCCCCTCCCAAACCCAAAAGGACTACTTTCCTACCCCTACCCTAGTCTTCCACCCCAAAAAAGCAGCCCTCTCTCTACTAAAGCCCTACCTACCCCACAAGGCCATAAAAAAAGAAAAACTACTCATCCTGACACCGCCTCACCCCCTCCTACAACATAAAGGACCTCTTCCACACCCCACCCCAGCTCTTCTAAGGGGATGAAAAAACAAAAAGGTAAAACAGTGCCCCCCTCCCTATACCCTTCACTACTCTTCATGCTTACAAAATTCTCGAAATGTTGAAACCCAGCCCTCCCAAACCCAAGCCCAGCCCTCACACAGACCCACCTGACCCTCCCAATCCCAAGTCCAGCCCTCCCAAGGACCAACCCTTCCCACTGTAGTAACATTATTTAGGTGCCTGGCCTGCCCACTTGATACCCCTTGCTGGGGAGGTATCCCTGGCAGTGTTTTAGAAGGCATGTTTGGATGGCACAGCAGTACGCTGACCAACATACTGATACTATGACTGGCCATTGGCCTTTGTTTTGAGAAACCAATTTGTTCTCTATAATACAGCACTTGCTTGGTTTTGAACTCTTTTGTCCTGCCATTGCTAATGATGCTAATCGTTCTTATTGTGTAATCAGGCATGTGTAAATACAGTTGCGTTTGTTTCACCATGATAGCGGATCCTTTTTCAGTAGATAAGTATTGTCAAACATTGGGGCAAGTTATGGAGTTACAGAGGCCGAGGGTCAATGTTCAATTGATGTATATGTGAGAAGAGTTCCAACTGGGGCAGACATTGCATTGGATGGTCTATGCTACTGTAAGTATTGCAGCTTGCCAGGGCCAATACCCACGTCTTTCACCTTGCAGTACTCCCTGAGATGTAGGGTGGATATGTGTCTTTTTGTGTGCATAGTAGGTATTTGTTTCTGCACACATGTGGGGTGTTGAGTTGTCATACCTAATGGGTACTTTGGATGCACATGTACCCTTTTTCAAGTGTGTTTTTTCCACATACTTTTACTAGATGTGTGACAACTGCTGTTGCTGCTGTGTTCATTGTTATGAACTTGCAATTGCCAAATGCGCATGCCACATTGTGACAAATTCCGTTAGTCCCTGGTATAACTAATTCCACAGGCCCTGTCCATATGGAACCAGACAGGTGCAATATGGGCTGTAGCCTGGCCATTTATGCTTTTAGTAGTCCCACTGGTTTGGGAAACCCATACCTGGAGTGAGACTTTACATTGTGGACTTCTATTGTATTACACCTTGGTTTGTTGGAATCTCATTTACCTGACTTGCCATTTTCATGTGGGTGATGTGAGAGGACCTGTTGCAGTGCTTTAGCAGTGAAGTTATGTTTTCTTACCTGAAACTTCCATACTGATGTATGTTGGATGTCACAACAGGACCTAGCTTATGAGCAATGTGTGGGTGTAACAGGAGATGATTGCTATGTCAATCATGTGGAGGTGCTGTTTTGTGCACTCAATAGCACACATCAGTACAGCAGGTTCTGAGATGTGCTCACAGTTAGAGTTTGTGAAAGTGTGCCTGTACATTGTCAGTGACCTGGATATAGAGGGCATCCTGCAGATGTGATGGCAACATACATTTTGTTATGTTACATACATGGGCCTACAAGATATATTTAGACTGGGGATAGGACGCCCCTAACCTTATCCACGGTCTCCTGCCTCTGGGGGGTGGGGGGGTTGTATGTAGTGTCACAAGCCCATGATTGATATATCATGTGGGATATAGTGGCTTAAGAGTGTTTTCAGTCAGTTGATGTGGAGTGTGTCTATATGTTCAGCTGGGATTTATTACCTGCCAACACTGACACATACACACGCTCTCTGTCTTCTGTGTGGTGGTGGACTAGGATAGTGTTGTGACATTTGTGTTTGAAAGTATTTTTCTTGTTCACCACAACAAGAGTTTGAGTAGGATAAGTTTACTGGGGGGGTCTCTCTCAGGTTTGTGGCTGATGTCCATGAGGGCGTCTCTTACAGACACATAAGCCAAATATCTGTGATTGGCATGTTGTCCTGCATGTATGGTATGTCACTACTTCTGGCATTCCACGACATCCAGATTTGTGATAGGACACGTTACATTGCTACAAGGTAAACTTTCTGTCTCACCCTGAGGGTGTGGGCCTACTTGGAGAGTCGGACAGAACCCTTCTGAGCAACTGCCTGTCGACCTGCCAATGCTATGCACTAGCAGGCCCCGGACCACTTCATGGCCTGCTACACAACTGTCAATACTCGCTATCTCCACTGCCCCTTCCTGCCCCCCTCATGTCTTGCTTCTCAAGATATATCTACCACTTGGCAAGATATCCATGTGTATATCTTTAAGAACAGGTTGCTCACACCCCCACACATGCTGACCATGCTATGGACCAGATTCTCAATGGCGGACCATCGACTTGCTGTTGATTCAATGTCCACGGGTAGGTGTGTCACTTACCAGTGGTTGCGAACATAAGGAGATGATGGAGGAGTGCTGAAACTTTTCAGACACTCACCCCCAGTCACAGATCTGGGTTGAATCCATCATCGTTCTTTAGCTCACTTCGCCACCCCAGTTCAGACACAGCTATATGCAAATCAGTCTTGACCCTGTGCCTCATGGGAACAGTCCAGCCCGAACTGCCAAGCCATGTCTTCCCTGGACCGGAAACAAGCATCCTAGGACCTGTTTTGGGCTAACAGCCCTCATCAGCCAGGCTAGCTTGAATCCAGTGGCAAAGTGAGCAAGGGACACACGTCTGGGCATACCCTGCCAACTTAGGGCGAACAAAGCGAACATAAGGATATGATGGACGGAGCACTGAAACTTTTCAGACACTCACCCCCAGTCACAGATCTGGGTTGAATCCATCAACATTATTTAGCTCACTTCGCCACCCCAGTTCAGACACAGCTATATTCAAATCAGTCTTGACCCTGTGCCTCATGGGAACAGTCCAGCCCGAACTGCCAAGCCATGTCTTCCCTGGACCAGAAACAAGCATCCTGGGACCGGTTTCGGGCTAACAGCCCTCTTCAGCCAGGCTAGCTTGAATCCAGTGGCAAAGTGAGCAAGGGACCCACGTCTGGGCACACCCTGCCAACTAAGGGCGAACAAAGCAAACACAAGGAGATGATGGACGGAGCGCTGAAACTTTTCAGACACTCACACCCAGTCACAGATCTGGGTTGAATCCATCATCATTCTTTAGCTCACTTCGCCACCCCAGTTCAGACACAGCTATATGCGAATCAGTCTTGACCCTGTGCCTCATGGGAACAGTCCAGCACGAACTGCCAAGCCATGTCTTCCCTGGACCAAAAACAAGCATCCTAGGACCGGTTTCAGGCTAACAGCCCTCATCAGCCAGGCTAGCTTGAATCCAGTGGCAAAGTGAGCAAGGGACCCACGTCTGGGCATACCCTGCCAACTTAGGGCGAACAAAGCAAAAACAAGGAGATGATGGACGGAGCGCTGAAACTTTTCAGACACTCACACCCAGTCACAGATCTGGGTTGAATCCATCATCATTCTTTAGCTCACTTCGCCACCCCAGTTCAGACACAGCTATATGCAAATCAGTCTTTATCCTGTGCATCATGGGAACAGTCCAGCCTGAACTGCCAAGCCATGTCTTCCCTGGACCGGAAACAAGCATCCTGGGACCGGTTTCGGGCTAACTGGATTCAAGCTAGCCTAGCTGATGAGGGCTGTTAGCCCGAAACCGGTCCCAGGATGCTTGTTTCTGGTCCAGGGAAGACATGGCTTGGCAGTTCGGGCTGGACTGTTCCCATGAGGCACAGGGTCAAGACTGATTTGCATATAGGTGTGTCTGAACTGGGGTGGTGAAGTGAGCTAAAGAACGATGATGGATTCAACCCAGATCTGTGACTGGGGGTGAGTGTCTGAAAAGTTTCAGCGCGCCGTCCATCATCTCCTTGTGTTTACTTACCCGCGGTTGTGTCCACAATGGTTTCGCTTTTTGAGGTAATCGAGAAGGTAGAGCAGCAGCAAGATGTGTGCGATGGACTCCATGTCTGCACCGGACTTGAGAAGCTGTGTAGAAGTGAGTTTCAGCCTTATATTCCTCCTTTTCCGCCAGCTCTGATGAGATGGTTAGACCGCCACAGAAGGCTCGATGGAAAGGCGCATCATAATTGAGTCGGAGGGACCGCGGCGGTCGGAACTCTATGTATACGAATGCATTGTAATACGGAGGTCAGGCCGACCGACTTCGGCGAGACCTTCGGCAGTCCGACCGTCTCCGACAGGAACGCGGAAGCCGGTTCGACCGGCATCGTAATGAGGCCCTAAGTTTCTGTGCTTGGAAGTAAGGGGATTCAACTAGAATGTGGTAATGGTTAGCTATTTCTGTGAGTGGTACATATTCTAAGTGCTAGGGTTTTTATTTTTTTATTTCAAAAGCAAATTGGCTGTTTGTTTAGTATTCTACACTTAGGGGCTGATTCCGAGTCTGGGGGTCCATGGACAGCCAGACTTGTGGGGTAGCGGCAGGCTTCCGACTGCCCTATTACGATTAGGCCGGTCAGACCACCATTGCCCCCCCACAGCCGCCAGGAAACTGCCATTCCCTGGCTGTGTTGCAGTGGTCAGGAGGCCACAATATGCTCGGCGGGACCGCAGCATTCCTGCCAAGCATATTACGAGTTTCCTCTCTGCCGGCAGTGTCATGGAGGTTCCTACTCCATGAACACCGTGGGGGAGGGGAAACAACCTTCGCATGGGGATGCATGCAGGGGGACACAACATGTGCCCCCCTGTGTGCATGCACTCCAGTTTCTGCACGGCATGAACTTTCTACTCTATGCCGTGCAGGAACTGTTTTTGGCATTCCCATTGCAGTGCCAATTTTCGGAGGCACCGCCGTGGGAACACTAAAAAACAGCCAGACAGACAGGAGGAAACTCCTAATCTGGCAGGCGGTCTGACCATGGCTTTGATGGTGCGGTGGCGGGGTGGACCCAGCGCAGCACCCCCAAAGTCGTAACTGGGCCCTAAGTGTAGCTTTCTGGAGGTGTCAATGGTAGTAGCAGTTGTGTTTGATTTTGTTTGAATTTGTTGCCTATTCAAAGTCTATAATTATTTTTTGTGGGTTGTTTAAGTTAGTTTTTACTTTTATCTAGTTTAGTAGCTCATAGTATGTAGCACTTTGCTTATTAGAAAGCATTGCATAAATTAGGAGTACATTAGTGTTATGATATTCACCATGTGTGGCGTATATCTGTGTGAATTGTGACGGGCAAGATTTAAAAGTGCCTCCCATCATCCACCTTTGGCTTTGGGTTAGTCTAAGAAGGTTATTTTCTGTTTATAGATTACTATCCTCCTGTCAATATTATTATGGTGCAGGAGGAAGGGCTTACCATTAAGCAGCAAGGGTTTCTGTTACGGACTTTCGTTTTAATTTCGGGATTGCTGATTGTTGATCTGTAGTGTGCTCAGGAATTTGAAGTAGTATATATTTTTTTAAAGTTCCTGTGGCTTCCTGAGAGCCACTGCTTGCCTCTGTGAGACCGTGCAAAACATGCCTTACTTCTGTCTCTGTTACATGTGGGGGGTGATGATCTCTAATGCTAATTAAAATATCATTTCTAGTGGCAGTCCTCCTATTACAAGCATAAGAATGGTATTTTGTACATTTCTAATGTACATTCTCAGTGCTTGTGTTCTTCCGTCTGTGTGTGTATCCCATGTGCGATAACAGCTGTTTGCTTTTCTGGTTATTTTTGCCACTTCATCTGAAAATGTTGCAGGTATTAATTTATAACTTTGCATGAAAAATATTATTTTATTAATTATTAACATTTCAACATGAATAATTAATTTTGCATTTCATACTTACATAGTTGCTGCCCTTTTAACATATAGCTTTTTTCTTCAGTTTTTCGCAATGTTGGTCAGGTTGTTTGTCTTTCCCTGTTGAATATAGAGTATTTAGTTTAGTTATCTGTTTAAGATATAGTATTCTTTAGTTTGGAGGGCCTTTCGGGTGCTACTTATGATGTTTATGTTTAGGAGTTCCCATTTCTTTAACTTTTATTTACTTTTAAAGTTTCTTTGTTAAATTTGATGTTTGGGAAGTTGGTGTTTGTGGTCAGCAGGACTTTTGTAATCTTCAAATGGAAGCTAAAGCTTGGGGACATATATATATAGAGATATAGCTTAGTTGTTCATTGTAAGTTAAGGGATAAGTAATTAGTTTAGGGTGCTTTTAAGTTAGTAGATTTAAATTACTTACATTTGGAGGTGGATGGTCGGTTTTAGCTTTTTCGGCTCGTTGTATAGTATTATTTAATAAGTTTAAATGGTTAAAGAGAACTATTAAATACTCTGTTCAAGCCCAATGTTTATTGGTTAGTTTGTTTTTAGTTTGAATTTTTTGACAGTTTATTACTTATTTGAATGATACTCATTAAGGTTTATGTTTAAGTGTTGTATATCTGCATATGTTGAAAGATTACTTTTTAAGTGTATATAATTCTCTATAACTAGTTTATATTACAGTTTTTTATATTTATGTTACTTTATTACTTTAGAACATTTTTATTTGTTTAATCTGTTTTATATTTAGTACTTTTGTTTTAGGTGTGTTATGAGTAGATATGGTTTTATTAATAAGTTTAAATATCTTATTTTTTGGTTTCACATATTAAACAACAGTTTTAAAAATATTTTATGTGGTGGTTGTGCAATGGAAATGTAAAATGTATTAATTGAGAATTATAATCTTTTTTATTTATTTAAGCTATATTTTTATAATCTATATTGTTATTTTCGTCATTTTCCATATTTAATGGAGCAACATTGTTTTATAAATTTATATTTTTGCGTTCCATATTGTTATTGTTTAAATATTTTTTATAGCGATTTTTTTTAATCAATGTTTGTGTATTTCTTATTCAAGTATAAAGTGACAATATGTGGATGAACTACATTTTGGGGCAATATTATGGTAATTCGCTATTGTGGTGGTCGATATACTGTTAGGGGGCTGCTAACATGCAGCTCCCTCTGTCCAAAAGTAATTTTGCTCTGCTTTGAGTAAGCAAGAACATTTATATTCTCTTGCATACTCAAGGCAGAGCAGCGTTTGCTATGGCTTGGCGAGAGCGGTGCTCCCGCCAAGCCATAGCAAAATGCAATGTCTTGCTGATGGGCATCCCGGCACATTGCTGGAGCTGTGTCTGGGGGATGGCAGTCCCCAGAGCCATCTATGGCCCCCTCCTTTCTTTCTATGTGCACGCGGGAGGTGGTGGTCCCCCCAATTTATTTATAATTAAAACCCCGGGGAAGTGGTGGTCCCCGGGGTAAAGGGGAGGCCGTACGGTAGGCCTCGGCGGTAAATTCTGCTCCACTCACGGAATTAGTGGAATTTTGGCAATTCCGTGTTCCGCGGAGAACGCGGAATTGCCGAAAATTCCGCGATCCGCGGCGTAGTGGAATTTTTTCCTTGTTCGTGCTTTCAAAATGCGTGTTTGCGCATGTGGGAGCGACTTACCGGGATCCCTGCGTTCGCCGAGTTTTCCTATCCGTTCGCGTGCGCCACGAGATTTTGGTAGCCGGCCGCGCGATCCCGCGAGAGTGTGCGATCGCGAACACGTCTTTCGGACGCGCCATCGGACATCCGCGTTCGTGAACAGGAAACACACATCGCGAATGGGCGGGACAAGTGAAACAAGATGGCCACGCCAATTGGCGACCGCATGGGCAAGTTCGCGAGATATTTCCCCCTGAGCACGCAAACAGCAGTCCGAGAACAGGAAAAACGCATCGCGAACAGGCGGCACAAGTAATTCCGCGTGCTCGCAGAATTCTGCGGAGCTCGCGGAGATTTTTTACAGTTTCGCGGAACTTTGCGTAACGCGACTACGCAAATTCCGCCCACCACTACCGTACGGACCTCCCCTGCATTTTTTATGATGAAGCCCCAGGGAGGTGGTAGTCCCCGGAACATTAGTAACCCCTAGGAGGGGGGACCTGTGCAACCACTCTCCTATATTTGCAACATGCGCCCAAGACCTGGCCCACCCAGGGGCCTACAATTAATGAAGCGTATTTATAAAAAACAAATTCGACGGGATCGTGGACCCAGCATGACATCCGCCAAAATAGTTTTAAAAAAATGCTTTTTTGGTCCCGAGGGGTCCCTATGGAACCCCCCCAAGAGGCCTAGGGGGTCAGGAGGCCAGATGTTCGACGAGAATTAGCATGCGCAAACGGGTTTGCGACCCGTTTGCGCATGCTTATTCTGATAGGGCCATGTACAAACACTATTTTGCGAGTCGCAAATAATTTGCGACTTGCAAAATAGTGTTTTGTGACTCACTATTAGGAAGTGGCGTTTCCTTCCTAATGGCGAGTCACAAGCCATGTACCAATGTTTTGCAACGCAATTGCAGTCGCAAAACACTCGCAAATTACCAACCTCTTCAAGAGGGTGGTAATGCAGTCGCAAATGGGACCCTTTGCAAATGAAGGGGAAAATATTTTTTAGGGGCAGGCAGTGGTCCCAGGGACCACTACCTGCCCTTAAAAAATGAAACGAAAACGTGTCATTTTTTTTTTTAAATGCATCCCGTCTTCCTTTAATAAAAAACTGCTTTATTGAAGAACAGTCCCAGACATGGAGGTCTGCTGAGCCCAGCAGGCCACCATCCCTGGGAGGGCCAACCATTCTCAATGGGGTCGCAAATTGCGACTGACTCATTAATATTCATGAGCCTCGCATTTTGCGACCCGATTATGAATCACAATCAGTGTCTCTGACACTGTAGTACATTGTAAATTGCACCTCACAATTTGCGACTCGCATTCGAGCGCAAATTGGGAGGCGCAATTTACAATGGTCGAACATCTGGATCAGAGTGTTTTTACCCTGCCCTCTTTCCTTTTTTTAAAGCCTTTTTTCTATGGCTCGGTTCAACCGAGTCACAAGATGTCTGCCAACACTTCCTGGTTTGAAGTGTTGGCAGCCAATCAGATCTCAGCACAAGATCGGGAAGGTCACGGATCCACCATATCCATATATATACAACTGGAAATTTCTTTAACTAACTCAGCAACTACTGAACGGATTTACACCATTTAACAAAAAGGACTCTTTCTGGGCCAACAGCTGCCTTTCTGGCAAATTTGGTGTAATTCCGTTCAGCAGAAACCGTGTCTAACGTTTCTTATGGAAATTAACATACGGAAAACACATTTTGGGACCCCCCATTTTTCACGGCCCCCGCTTGACGGATCATCCCAAGATTTTCAACACAGCAGCTGAAGTGAGTGGCAAATACGTTTTGACAGTTTGATGAGGATCCTTCAAACGATGCCAAAGTTAATGGCAAAGGAAAAAAACGCTCTTCCTTTAACACACATATATGTGTATATATATATATATATATATATTCACACAAAAAAACACAGGTTTCAGGGACGTTATAGTTAGTCTGACATTTCATTTGTACAAAACCAGAGAAATTCAGCAGTTATAGTTAGCTGAGCTAACTATAACTCACGCCCCCGCAATGCACTGCTAATGACGTCACATATTACATCACTCATGACATGATCAGTGACATCACTGATGACATCACTGAAGACATCTCAAATGACATCACTGATGACATCATCCACTTAATCTCTGATGCACCTACTCACACCCTAATATAACCTTTCATACACCCACTCTAAAATACAGACTACCAATCTCAAAACCATAGACACACCAATACCAGTTAGTACATACCCACTCACTGAGTCCTAGGTCTACACATACATCCACTCACTCACCCATACAGTCACTCATACATGCAGTCACTCATCAATACAGCCACTATTATATGCACTGATACACCCATACAGACACTCACAAACCGCCACTCACCCATAGTTACTCACACACCTAGTCAGTCACCCAAAGAGTCAATCACAATGCCATTTACTCACCTATACAGTTATACACACACCACCTCACTTATTCATACATATACTAACACATACTTACTCTCTTATACAATCACTGACACAAGCACGCACTCATCCATACATGCACTCTCACAATCACTCACTCTAACATACAGTCACTTATATACTCCAACACTCACATATACTGCCATTCATATATGCAGTTACTCACACATATACCACTGAGACATCCATTCACTCACCAACACAGCCATATAAACACTCACTCACCCATACAGAACCTTGCAGACACACTCATGAACCCGTACTCCCAGTGAATCACACACTCACACATCCATGCAGGTAGTCACACAACACACACGCAGTCACACATACAGGTACTCAGACAACCAATCAATAACCTATATAGACACTCATGTACCTATTCACCAACCCATGCAGCCACTTACACGCCAACTGACAGACTGATACAGACATTCACACAGATTACTCACTCACCCATACATTCACCCAGACACGTATAATCACTCACTTATACAGTCAGTCACACACTGACTGAATCATCATATATATATATCACATTCTTAAACTTTTTAGAAACACTCACAGTCACTGGATAATGTGATCAGTGATGTCATCGGTGATGTAATTTGAGATGTCATGAGTGATGTCACTGACCATGTCATGAGTGATGTAATATGTGACGTCATCAGCAGTGCATTGCGGGGGCGTGAGTTATAGTTAGCTCAGCTAACTATAACGGCTGAATTTCTCTGGTTTTGTACGAGTGAAATGTCAGACTAACTATAACGTCCCTGAAACCTGTTGTTTTTTCAGTGAATATATAATGTTTTTTAAATGCTAATTTCTAACTATAACGTCCCCTAAACCTGTGGTTTTTTCAGTGAATTATATATATATGCATTCAATCTCCTCTCACTCTTACAAGGAAGGAATCAGCACTCCGGTTGTGGTTTGGAAGTATTTAATCTGGAAAAGACGTGATCCACGCGTTTCGGCTCACCCGAACCTTGATAACGATACAAGATGTCATTGTAGCGTCCTTATTTAAATGTACAAATGCCTCTAGTTGCCAACATTAACAAAGGACTACATATTACATTAATCCAAAAAGCTGGCGGCCATATTGGCCTGGTCACAATGCGACAATTCAGGAATTCATACAATAAAGAAAAGAAAACAAGTGTTAATATGCACACAATGTCATTTCAGCATATCTTGCCCCGTGACCACCGTACTTGTATGTTCGTCAACGTGACTTTTTCATAATAAACATACTTACGAATGCAAACATCAACATAAAAAATGGACTACACATTACTTTAAATTGAAAGGCTATCGGCCATATTGATCTGGGCACTTTGCGTATTATATTGGTTCTTACACGAAAGAAAAGAAAAAGGGGGTGTTATTATACACACACTATCCCTAAATAAAGTTCTAGCGATTATAGTTCCATTCCATTCACAGCTCATTTGAGATGTCATGAGTGATGTCACTGACCATGTCATGAATGATGGAATGTCTGAGGTCATAAGCAGTGCATTGCGGGGCATAAGTTACAGTTAGCTCAGGTAACTATAACTGCTGAATTTCACTGGTTTTGTACGAGTGAAATCTGAGTCTAACTATAAGATCCCTGGAATCTTTGTTTTTTTCAGCAAATTTCTAGGTTTTTTTAAACGTCAAGTAAGATGCCTATCACAATGGATGGTGGGGGTTGGAAGCAGGGCCTGGCCTCGCATTGTACTGCCCCCACCTAAGCTTGCTGCTCTTGCCTCCCCTTCTCCGTTTTGCCATCCATTGCCCGAGTCCATGCCCCTGCTCCCTCATTACAGCTCTGTTGTGGCCATTGTTCTGCCACTGGCCTTTTCTGCCTTCACTGAACAGTTAAGCTTGCTGCCCCATCCACTTCCTCCCTGTCCTCTGTTGTCTGAATCCATGCACTAGCCTCCTCCCTCCTGCCATGCATGGTCTGATGTGCTGCCACTGCTCTCCATTTAGCATGATGACCCAGCCCACTCCTCCTGCCCTCCATTGCCCAATTCTATGCCCCATCATTGACCTCCTGCTTAGCCTCGGTGCTCAGCTTGCTGCCCCTACTCTCCTTCCCCCTGCCCTCCGATGTCTGTGTGCATGCCCCTGATCCATCCTTTTTGCCCACAATGTTCTATGGACCTGCCCCTCCTATCTACTTTGAGTGTTCTGTTGTGCTGCCACTCCCCTCCCACCTGCCTAGCATTGTCAGATGACTGTAACCTGTCCCTGCCACCTCCACCCTGCCTGTCCACGTTCCATGCCCCTATCCCCTTCCTCCTGTCCTCCATGGTCCATTTTACTGCCGCACCCTTCTGCCCTCCCTGGTCTGTTGTGCTGCAACTGCTCCTCCTGCCTGCCCTGCGTGGTCTGTTGTGAGGCCCATTCCCCTGAATTCTCTTGTCTGTGCCCAGCACCTACCCCTCCCTTCTATCCTCCATGGTCCTTTGTGCATGCCCCTGCCCCCTCCTTCTTGCCCATCATGGCCATTGTGCGGCCACTAACACTCCCGCTTGCCATGCATGGTCTTCTGTGCTGCCACGGCCCCTCCCACCTTCCCTGTGTAATCAGCTAGCTGCCCCTGACCCCCTCCCACCTTCCCTCCATGGTCTGTGTGTATGCCATTATAGTCTCACTGTTGCCCTAGATGGTGTGTTGTGCTTCTAGTGCCCATCCTGCCTGACCTCCATGATCAGAGTGTTGCTCCTGCCCTGCCCCCTTGCCCTCTGTTTTCCATGTGCAGACCCCTATTCCCTCCCTCCTGGCTTGTATGTTCCATTGTAATGCCCCTGATCCCTCCCTCCTGCCCTTTATGGTCCATTATGCTGCAGCTTTCTCTCCTGTCTGTCCATTATGGTCAGCTTGCTGCCATTG
Organism: Calotriton arnoldi; assembly: GCA_963921515.1. Lineage (NCBI taxonomy): Eukaryota > Metazoa > Chordata > Amphibia > Caudata > Salamandridae > Calotriton > Calotriton arnoldi. The sequence goes on along the minus strand of CAWUFW010007507.1, from coordinate 848,051 downwards.
CCTCTTTCCTCTCTGTTTTCTGTTGTCCATGTGCATGGTCCTGTCCCCTCCCTATTGCTTTCCATGGATTGCTGTGCTGCACTGCTGTCCCGCATGCCCTGTGTGGTGTATTGCGCTGCTGCAAACCCTGATGCCTGCCCTTTAAGGTCAGTTTGGTGCACCTGTCCATGTCCCTCCTGTCCTCTGTTATCCGAGTCCATGTCCCTACCCCAATTCCTCCTGCCTTCCATGATCTAATGTACCATACTTACTAACATTTTGAACTTGGTAAGAGGGAGATTTTGAAAAAAAACTGGGGAAATGATTTTGCCCATTGACTTACATTGAAAAAGAGGAGATTGTAGACAGGAGACAGATAAAATAAAGCCCATTTGGGCTTAAAAACATTGGGCATTTCCTGGCTGAATCGGGTCTGTTGGCATGTATGGTTGTATTACCACTGCCTCTTCCTTCTGCCCACAATGGTCTATTATATTGCCACAGCCTCTCTTGCCTGTCTTGCATTGTTGGTTTGTTGCCCCTGCCCCCTTTCCACTGCTCTCCATAGTCTGTTGTGCTGCCACTGCCCTTCCTGCCTGCCTGCCCAGTGTGGTCAAATTGTTGCCTCTGCACCCTCCTACCTGCCTTCAATTTTCCGAGTCCGTGCCCCTGACCTCTGCCTCTCAACAGTATCCTAACGAACAACTAGTTTGCTAACATTCTATATTTATTACAAAAGTGTGTCACGTCTGACGTCATCTTGATGTAATCAAAACTGTAATACCTAAAGCATTTCCTTTAGAAATTATAGAAATGAGAGGGTCTTATTTGCATCGAAATTATGGTTAGTGCTCTAAAAAACTAAAATTAGGACATATTTTCTGAGTTCTCAAATAGCGACAAAGCACTTTTTAATTATTTTTTCTTTATGTTTTTTTATCCAGTTGACCACTTAATTAAATGTTGCACTTAGGGGAGAGGATGTGGTGTTACCATACATGCCAACATTTTAGGACAGGGACGTGGGAGATTTAAAATAAAAAATCGGGAGATTTAAATTCCCCATTGTCTTCTACTGTAGAAAATGCAATTTCAGGCGGGAGACAGCTTAAATAAAGCCATTTTTGGCTTGAAAATGAATTTGTCCATGTGTGATGTAACCAATGCTCATGTAAAGCACTCCAATACCTGACCAGTCTACACTATATAAAACTGCAAAAAATAAAAAGTGTTTTCCACACTTCTGTTATTGGGCTACACGTAGGCTACATCTGGGTGATATTTGTGCTACATTTGGGCTCCTTTTTCTCTGGTGGCCATCTTGGGAGACTTCAATTCAATTCAATAAACTTTATTCAATCTGATTTAGAAACATAGATCATAAAAGTGTACATAAAAACAGTAAATCCTCTTTCTTAATGCAATACAATGAGAATTAATTAAAACCAGTAGGTAAATACGGGTGTTACAAAGCCCGGCTCAGAGCAACTTTAGTTTAACAGAATAGTAAAGTTCAATGTTTCGCAAGATCAATCTCAAGTACTTTGTGCAAAATACGCAATAAGGGGTCAAAGTAAGATGCAATGTTCCAATACCTGACCAGTCTGCACTATAAAAAACTGCAAAAAAACAAAAAATAAAAAGTGTTTTGCACACTTCTGTCAGTGGGCTATACGTGGGCTACATCTGGGTGATATTTGTGCTACATTTGGGCTCTTTTTTCTCTGGTGGCCATCTTGAGAGACTTATTTGTTATGAAGTTTCATAATTTCCTCATTTACTGCAGTCTCCTCAGTAGGAAATGGTTTCAGTTTTTTACTTTGATTCCATCAAGAAGGCATTCAGATGTGTCACGCATTTGCCATAAATTCAGAATGTTAGCACTCTAGTTGCTCATTAGATCACTGTAGTAAAGTTACTGCTCACCAGGGAGTTAACTGGAAGTCTGCTGTTGGTATTGAAAGTGCATGTTTCAGTCTGCATGTCAGAATTGTTTTAATGAAATAGAAGAGGATTTGAGAAGTCACTCAAAATGTGCCCTAGTTTTTCTTTCTGCAGCACTAATCATAATTTCTGTGGCACAATGTTGTTCCTTTTTAAATTAAATGTTTTAAGTGTTACCAGTTTATTCCAATCATGATGGCTTCAGGTGTGGTATACTTTTGTCATAAGTAAGAATGTTAGCGCTCTAGTTGTTTTTAGAAAACTATGGGAAGCTGCAGTAAAACACAAAGGAATCAACTGACAGTCTCTGCCCTTGTTGGATGTACATGTTTTACTGAGAATGTCTGACTTCATTCTCACATGACTGAGAAAGATAATGTGAATTTACAGAAAATATGCTTTCATTTCAGCTTCTGGAGCACCTTCCAAACTTCTATGGGTAAAGCATGAGAAAATAGTTTTCTCTCAAACATGATTCTTGATATCACAGTAGAAGGCTTTTTCAAGGGTAAAATCGCCTTATAACACACCACAATTCCTAAAATTAGTATGGTACCATCAACAAATGATTTATAATGTAACTAAAGTGTGTTATCACCCTTTATACGTTCTCCTTTTGGTGACCCTCAAAACCTTCCATTCATTACAATGCATTTTAATGGGGTGCTATCATGTATATTGGTCCCAAGATGGCTGCCAACATTTCTTGGATGAAGTGCTGACAGCCAATCAGATCTCAAGTCACGATGAGATGTGTGGTTAGGCTTCGACAGATATCGATATTTCTTTTTCCTTTAATATTTCAAAAACTACTGAACGGATTTACACCATTTAAAGCAAAGAGTGCACTATGGACCAAGAGGTACCTTTCTGCCAAATTTGGTGTAATTTCCGTTCAGCAGTTCGGGCTGTAGCTTTGTTTAAAGGTCCTATGGAAATTAACATGGAGAAAACGTGTTTTGGGACCCCCCTTTTTTCTTGATCCCCGCTTGACGAATCACCCCAAAACTTTCAAGATAGGAGCTGACCGGAGCGCCCCATTAATTTTGAGAATTTCGCCAAAGATATTGGCAAAAGAAAAAACGCTTTTCTATGGAAATAAGGTCCTAACTACAACTACCTACTGGTGACCGCCAGTAGGCAATATATATATATATATTTTTGAGGACAATAAAAGAATAATTGCCTATATCTCCGGTGGTTCGTGATTCTCTGTTTGCTGAAAGCGACTGCAACGTTAAACGGAGTATCTCTATGGTCTTGATATATATATATATATATATATATGCTATGAACAAAGTTCGCGTGTACCTCTGCCCTTGAATGGCGGCGGGCTACCGGCGAGGTCACGATCCTCGAAACAAACAAACACCAATCCTATTCACAGTGGGATTTTACCAATCAAATGTCAATTTGACCCGTGAGAAAGGAACGGCTGTTCCGAAACGCGTCGGGCATTGTTTGCCACATGAACTGGATTGAATAAACCACGCTGAAACTGGATTTTGGGCTTGGCACAATCATTTACCCACTGTGAGAAGGATTGGTGTTTGTTTATATATATATATATATATATATATATATATATATATATATATATTCACTGAAAAAACCATAGGTTTTAGGGACAGTTATAGTTACTTGGACATCGCACTCGTACAAAACCCGTGAAATTCCCCCGTTATAGTTAGTTCAGCTAACTATAACTCGCGCCCGCAATGCACTGCTGATGACATCACATATTACATCACTCATGACATGGTCAGTGACATCACTGATGACATCACTGATGACATCTCAAATGACATCACTGATGACATCATCCAGTGACTGTGTGTTTCTGTAAAGTTTAAATATTTTTAATATATATAGGAAAAGACGTATTGAAAAATGAGTGGGTGTGTAAGTGTCTGTATGGATGATTTAGTAGGTGCGTGACTGACTCTATAAGTGAGTGATTTAACGTATCTTACTGAATGCATGGGTTAGTGACTAATCTGGGTGAATGTCTGTATCCGTCTGTCTGTTGCTGTGTAAGTGGCTGCATGTGTTTGTGAATAGCTACATGAGTGTCTATATGAGTTATTGAATGCTTGTCTGAGTATCTGTATGGGTGCCTGAGTGTTTGTGTGGGAGGGGTGTGTGCAACTCTGTGCATAGATGTGTGAGTGGGTGATTCACTGGGTGGATGGTTTCAAGAGTGCATCTGTGATAGACTGTATGGGTGGGTAAGTGTGTGTAAGAGTGTGTTAGTGAGTGAATGTATGTCCCAGTGGTACATGTGTGAGTAACTACATATGTGAAAGGCAGTATATATGTGTGTTGGAGTATATAAATAGCTATAAGCAAGAGTGAGTGATTGTGATAGTGGCTGTATGGATGAGTGTGTGCTTGTATCAGTGATTGTATAAGAGCGTAACAATGTGCTACTATTTGTATGAGTAAGTGAGCTGGTGTGTGTATAACTGTATAGGTGAGTAAATGGCAGTGTGTTTAATTATTTGCATGACTGACTAGGTGTCTGAGTATCTCTATGGATGAGTGGCGTTGTTTGAGTGTCTATATAGGAGTAAGAGTGCATATGATAGTCCTGTACTGAGTGACCGTAAGTATGAGTTACTGTACGGGTGAGTGAGTGGATGTGTGTGTGTAGACCTAAGAATCAGTGAGTGGGTATGTAGTTATTGGTGTTGGAGTGTCTATGGTTTTGCGAATGGCAGTCTGTAATTTAGAGTGGGTGTATCAAAGATTATATTAGGGTGTGAGGAGGTGCATCAGATTATCACGTGGATGATGTCATCAGTGATGTCATTTGAGATGTCATCAGTGATGTCATCAGTGATGTCACTGACCATGTCATGAATGATGTAATATGTGACGTCATCAGCAGTGCATTGCGGGGCGCGAGTTATAGTTAGCTGAACTAACTATAACGGGGGAATTTCACGGGTTTTGTACGAGTGCAATGTCCAAGAAACTATAACTGTCCCTAAAACCTATGGTTTTTTCAGTGAATTTCAAAGGTTTTTAAATGCTAATTTGTAACTATAACGTGTCTGAAACCTATGGTTTTTTCAGTGAATTTCAAAGGTTTTTTAAATGCTAATTTGTAACTATAACGTGTCTGAAACCTATGGTTTTTCAGTGAATTTCAAAGGTTTTTAAATGCTAATTTCTAACTATAACGTGCCTGATACCTACAGTTTTTTCAGTGAATTTCAAAGGTTTTGTAAATGACAATTTTTAAATGTATTAATTGTTATATTAATTTTTTCCATACTGATTTACTACATTTTTAGAAACAATTTTTTTTACATATTTTATTTTTTAAATTACATTGTAATTACATTATACATTACATTACAAAAAATACTTTCTCAGAATGAATTACTTTAGTTTAAATACTTTGCACATAGGCAATAGACTTTTAAGTACAGTAGTTACAGTTGTTGCAATGGGCAACACATTTTCAAACACAATGCAACATTGAGCTCAATGTGAATTTCTAGTTAAATGCAATTAGTTACTTTATGGATTACTTTTCTATCCACAGGACTGGATCCTAGATTCAGTCCTGGTACATCTCCTGTAAACAGTTGAGTAAAAGCGTTTTGGTTACAGTCGTGATTTTTAAGGAATATTATTGTATTTTAAAAGTTGACACTTAGAAACTTTTTCTCATAGAATCACCAATGTTATCCTATGGAAGGAAATTCACTTAGCAGGTAAAAACTGTTATCGTTACTTTTTCTTACTCAGTGTTGGATCCTGGATCCAGCACTGGTGCATCTCCTGTAAACAGTTGAAAGAATGCGTTTAAGTCATGCAGGTGATTTTTAAGGAATATTTGTAGTTTGTAAAAATCAACACTTTGAAACTTTTTGCTGAAAACCAGACAATGGATTCCTATGGAAGAAAATATAAGTTACTGGTAAGTACGGTTAAAATTACTTTTCAGGGTCAGTGCTGGGCTAAAAGATGCAGCACTGGGTTCTCTCCTGATAACAGGTGAGTAAATTGGTATTCGTACTTTGGTTGATTTTAGAGGAATATTATAAAGTTCAAAAACTCCACACTTAGAAGAATTTCCAAGTGAAACCAGTCAATGTTAGCCTATGAAGGTAATTCAAGTTACCGGTAAGTACGGTTAAAATTACTTTTCAGGACCAGTACTGGGCTGAATGATGCAGCACTGAGGTCTCTCCTGATAACAGGTGAGTAAATCAGAATTCGTATTTCGGCTGATTTTAGAGGAATATTTGTATGTTTCAAAAATCAACACTTAGAAACTTTTTCAGCAAAAAGCAGGCAATGATATCCTTTGGAAGGAAATTCAAGTTACTGGTAAGTACGGTTAAAATTACTTTTGAGGATCAGTACTGGGCTGAAAGATGCAGCACTGAGGTCTCTCCTGATAACAGGTGAGTAAATCGGAATTCGTATTTCGGCTGATTTTAGAGGAATATTTTAAAGTTCCAAAACTCCACACTTAGAAGAATTTCCAAGTGAAACCAGTCAATGTTAGCCTATGGAAGGAAATTCAAGTTACTGGTAAGTACGGTTAAAATTACTTTTCAGGACCAGTACTGGGCTGAAAGATACAGCACTGAGGTCTCTCCTTATAACAGGTGAGTAAATCGGAATTCGTATTTCGGCTGATTTTAGAGGAATATTTGTATGTTTCAAAAATCAACACTTAGAAGAATTTCCAAGTGAAACCAGTCAATGTTAGCCTATGAAGGAAATTCAAGTTACTGGTAAGTACGGTTAAAATTACTTTTCAGGATTAGTACTGGGCTGAAAGATGCAGCACTGAGGTCTCTCCTGATAACAGGTGAGTAAATCGGAATTCGTATTTCGGCTGATTTTAGAGGAATATTTTAAAGTTCCAAAACTCCACACTTAGAAGAATTTCCAAGTGAAACCAGTCAATGTTAGCCTATGGAAGGAAATTCAAGTTACTGGTAAGTACGGTTAAAATTACTTTTCAGGACCAGTACTGGGCTGAAAGATACAGCACTGAGGTCTCTCCTTATAACAGGTGAGTAAATCTGAATTCGTATTTCGGCTGATTTTAGAGGAATATTTGTATGTTTCAAAAATCAACACTTAGAAACTTTTTCAGCAAAAAGCAGGCAATGATATCCTATGGAAGGAAATTCAAGTTACTGGTAAGTACGCTTAAAATTACTTTTGAGGATCAGTACTGGGCTGAAAGATGCAGCACTGAGGTCTCTCCTGATAATAGGTGAGTAAATCGGAATTCGTATTTCGGCTGATTTTAGAGGAATATTTTAAAGTTCCAAAACTCCACACTTAGAAGAATTTCCAAGTGAAACCAGTCAATGTTAGCCTATGAAGGAAATTCAAGTTACCGGTAAGTACGGTTAAAATTACTTTTCAGGACCAGTACTGGGCTGAAAGATACAGCACTGAGGTCTCTCCTGATAACAGGTGAGTAAATCGGAATTCGTATTTCGGATGATTTTAGAAGAATATTTGCACAATGGTGAAGGGAGGGGCGGGGCTGAGGTGACATCTGTGCAAACGCGCCCCGTGGTGCGTTTTAAGTTGGGGGATTAAGTCCCCTTGAATCCTGAGGGTCCCTAGGGGCCAACTAGCCCACCAGGAACCTCCAATATGCGCCAGGGGCTGCGTTGCAGAGACGTGTAGAGAGGCCACACCCCTTTTACACCTCTCTGCAACGCAGCTCTGTGGCGCTTTCTGGATGTACCTGTTGGGCTAGTTGGCCCCCAGAGACCCTCAGGATTGAAGGGGATTTAATTCCCATCTTAAAACGCGCCACGGGGCCTGTTTGCACACATGTCACCTGAAGCCCCGCCCCTCCCTTCACCACTGTGCAAACGCGTCCCGTGGTGCGTTTTAAGTTGGGGGATTAAGTCCCCTTGAATCCTGAGGGTCCCGGAGTCCAACTAGCCCACCATATACCTCCAAAAAGCGCCACAGAGCTGCGTTGCAGAGAGGTGTAAAAAGGGGTGTGGCCTCTCTACACGTCTCTGCAACGCAGCCCCTGGCGCATATTGGAGGTTCCTGGTGGGCTAGTTGGCCCCCAGGGACCCCAGTATTCAAGGGGAATTCGTTCCCCTCTGCAAACGCACCAGGGGGCGCGTTTGCAGAGTGGTGAAGGAAGGGGCGGGGCCTGCGGGCCCGATCGTTTAAAAAAAAAATAATAATAATTTGTCCCCTGAAGGGGGGCTGTGTGGCCCCCTTCCTTTTTCCTGTTTTTGGGCCCTGGGGACCCCATCCCCCAGGGCCTTACCCCTTTTTTTAAATTTAATTTTATTAAAAAAAAACGGGAAGGGAGCCGCGTGGCCCCCCCTTCCCTGGGCCTGTATTGGCCCCGGGGACCCCATCCCCCGGGGCATGGCCTTTTTTATTTTCTTGGGAGGGGGCTGCGTGGCCCCCCTCCTCAGGCCATTTAAGGCCCCGGAAACCCCATCCCCCGGGGCCGGCCTTTCCATTTTTTTTTTTTTTTCTTTTCTTTTTTGGGGAGGGGGGCCGCGTGGCCCCCTCTTGGGCCACTACTTGCCCCGGGGACCCCATCCCCGGGGCTGGCCCTCTCCGTTGGGGACTGTGGGGGTCCCCAATCCCCCACAGTCCCGCCGGCTCCCCACGTCCCTTGGGAGCCGGCATTGCTGTTCCACATGGGGAGCAGCTGACATGCTGCTCCCCATGTGGAAAAGCAATCGCTTTGGATATTGGAAGAGAGAGCAGGTTTCCTGCTCTCTCTTCCAATATCCAAAGCAGTTTGCTATGGCAGGACGGGAGCCGCGAGGCTCCGTCCTGCCATAGCAAACTACAGTGTCCCGGGGTAGGCACCCCGGGACACTGCAGGAGCCGGCCCTGGGGGTGGTGGTCCCCAGGGCCATCAAGGGCTCCAGGAGGGGGCCGCGCGGCCCCCTCCCATTCAGTTCACAGCCCCGGGGAGGTGGTGGTCCCCGGGGCTCTGGGAGTCCGTAACGGACCCCCATATTTAAATGTTTAGTGCCCCGGGGAGGTGGCGGTCCCGGGGCGTGTGGGGGGCTGGAGCCCCCACACAGGTTGTTTAATTTTTTTTTAAAAAGCCCCGGGGAGGTGGTGGTCCCCGGGGAGGTGGTGGGTTTTTTTTCGGCAGGATTCGCGCACCCTGAGCGCATCCTGCCGATTTTTTTAATTTTTTTTTAATTTTTTTTTTGCCCAGGGGGTCCTTGTGGGACCCCCTGAGCAAACCTAGGGGGTCAGGGTGTTTCTACCCTGCCCCCTTTGTGCGCTTTGCGCACTTGTTTCTGTCCCTCGGTTCTACCGAGGGACAAAATGGCTGCCAACATTTCCTGAATCGGAATGTTGACAGCCAGCTGACAGCCAATTAACATGCAGCTCGTGATCGGGATGGTGCGCGCAGGGTGCGCTCAGGGTGCGCGAATCCTCCGTGCCCATAGATATATATGTACTTTTACTTTTGATTTTCTCAGCAACTACTGAACGGATTTACACCATTTAACAAAAAGGGTTCTTTCTGAACCAAGAACTACCTCTTTGCCAAATTTGGTGTAATTCCGTTCAGCAGTTCGGGCTGTAGCCGTGTCTAAAGTTTCCTATGGAAAATTGCATGGGAAAAACACGTTTTGGGACCCCCCTTTTTTCTCGGCCCCCGCTTGACGAATCCCCCCGAGACTTTCAGGGTAGGAGCGGACCGGAGCGCCCCACAAAGTTTGAAAATTTTGCGAAGATACGTCAACCGGCAAGAGAGTTATTTCAAATAGAATGTCGCGGATTTCCTATGGATAATAGGTTGTAACTATAACTATCTACTGGCGACCGCCAGTAGATAATATATATATATATATATATAAACTTTTAAATAAATGGTTTTACTAAGCCCCGCCGTGTCCCCTTGTTTGCTTTGATGGAAGAAGACGTTTTTTGAATATATAGCGTGTAGCTAGTGACACGCGACGGTGACCCTTCCATAAGAGTCCTGGGTTCAATGGCTTTTACCTGGACCGCCGCTCATCCCAAAGGAAGCAGGGGATCTGCTGTTGAAGAGGACAGTCCATGACCACATGGAGAGACAAGCTTACTGGAACTGTGTCTCCGGACTTGCGACCAGCGGGAATGCGAGGTTGGAAGTGAGGGCTTAGAGACTATTTGTTGCCCAGCACAGCGCTACGATTTCCAACCTAACCACGTCTCAGGTCAGCCTCCTAATTGGAGTACCAAAAAAGTCTGGCTTAACAGAAACACTCATTTGCGACACGAACGAACTGCATGATGGAACCTGCAGTCTCCAAACACCGAACTGCTCGAGTGCTCTCTGTGAAACGTGGCTCAGGTGCGCACCACACTACTTTAGAGGAGGGGCCAATATAAAGGAAGTTACCTGGAAACCTTAAGCACCAGTGGCATTTGAAAAAGGCTATCGCCGAAACGCGTCATGCCAAACTTTTAAATAAATGGTTTTACTAAGCCCCGCCGTGTTCCCTTGTTTACTTCGATGGAAGAAGAAGTTTTTTGAATATATATATATATATATATATATAAACTCTATGACCCTGTGGAGGGCTATGGCCAAAACATGTAGTAGGTCCTGTATGACAGATAAACTGCAATACAAAGAAAAAAGCGCTAGTTTACCAGAGCTGTGTCTGTTTGGGTCCGACCTGCGATGAGAGAAGAGACGGGGTTTTGTGAGTGTGTCCTTGACACAGTCCATGCAGTTACTGGACTGCACAAAGCGAGCCCCTGGAAGGGAGACGGAATTCACTTGGCCCTGCTGACTAATGGAGATGAAGAATCTTGCCTCTGCCTAGCTTCACTTCTGATGGCATCCGCACACACCAGCCAAAAACAGACCTGTGGCCCACAGGTTGTTAGGGTGCCAGTTAAACGAGAGTGCTGAAGGTGAATCGGGGTGCATCGGCAAAGGGAGGGAGGACATAGCTACTCGAGTCTCAGAGGAGACACAGGTGTATTTGAATCTCCCCTTGGCCCCGTATCCTGCCCTTGCACGGAATGAAGAAGGATCTCAGATGTGAATTGGCATGTATTTCCGGTGTAACGGAACCAGTAATAAAGGACACGCAAAGGTGAAAGTAACGGTTGTAAGATGGAACAACGACCACCGGAACAACTACAGTCCAAACAACGACTCCTTAACCACTACTTAGTCGAAACCACGAGAATGTTAACAACAATTGTTTTTTACAACGACTATGCCTTTACCACGATTGTCTTTACCCCATTAATGTATCTATTTTACAGGTAAGTATAAACCCACATTTATTTATATATATATATATATATATATATATATATATATATAGTAGAAATCATGTCTATTTGAAATATAAATCATACTTTTAGGAATATTTGAGTTAAGCACTACAATGGAACGGTAGTTCTGAAGTGGAATGTACTTTACAATTGATTGTATTTAAATGAAAAAATCTTACGCACCAGCCACTTTAAGAATATGAACATTAACATCTCTTTTCCCTTCTTTGAATTAATCATTTAGAAATATCAACCTTGAAAGGAAATGATGTTCAAAACAGGCGTTCTGGTTTGTTTTAAACAAAAATAATTTATACTTTACAATTGATTTTCAATATTTCCTATTTATTTATTTATTTATTAATAAAAGTAGATTCTCTACTCATAATTGATGAATTGCATTCCTGTACTTCACAAACAATCAATGGCCGGTATTCTATCCTCAATGGAAACATGTAACAGCGTGATTAATCCTATATTAGGCTCTGAGTCACACTCTCTCTCAGAAAAATCCTTGCTTGTTTTGCACATATACACCTCTTAAGACTCTTGCTTCATTTGCACTTTTTTGTAACCTGTTTTTTATAATGTCAGCCAAATTTACAATTAATTGTTAAGAAGTTGTACTTTTTAAGGATTGTGTGAGCGTAGTCTTTCTTTTAATGAAAAAAGAAATGGGAAATTGCACTAGCACTTTAAAAGAGACTTTCTAGGCCCCAGGACTCTATGGTCCAGTAGAAGGCTGGGAGCCGAAACGCGTAGACCGTCCCCTACCGTTTTGTTTTTTTCACTATGGTTAAATAAATAATCACTTGAAGGAGTACCTTCTGTGAGTGGTGCGTGGTGCTGTGCTTTCTCGCCGGATCCCTCGCCGAGTTTTGCCATCAGTGATGTCATTTGAGATGTCATCAGTGATGTCATCAGTGATGTCACCGACCATGTCATGAATGATATAATATGTGACGTCAGCAGCAGTGCATTGCGGGGGCGTGAGTTATAGTTAGCTTAACTAACTATAACGGACGAATTTCTCTGGTTTTGTACGAGTGAAATGTCCAACTAACTTTAACGTCCCTGAAACCTGTGGTTTTTTCAGTGAATTTTTAAGGTTTTTTAAATGCTAATTTCTAACTGTAACGTCCCTGAAACCTGTGGTTTTTTTCAGTGAATTTCTAAGGTTTCTTAAATGCTAATTTCTAACTATAACATCCCGGAAACCTGTGGTTTTTTCAGTGAATTTCTAAGGTTTCTTAAATGCTAATTTCTAACTATAACATCCCGGAAACCTGTGGTTTTTTCAGTGAATTTCTAAGATTTTTTAAATGCTAATTTCTAACTATAACGTCCCTGAAACCTATGGTTTTTTCAGTGAATTTCAAAGCTTTTTAAATGCTAATTTCTAACTATAACGTCCCTGAAACCTATGGTTTTTTTAGTGAATTTCTAAGGTTTTTTAAATGCTAGTTTCTAACTAAGCCTACAGAGGTAGGACATGTGCAGAAAGAGGAAGAAAGGCGCAGAAAGAAGTAAGAGAAATGAAGAAAGAGGCAACAGAAGTCCAGAAAGACGAAGAAAAGTGCAGAAAGAAGCAAGAGATATGCAGAAAGAACCAACAGAGGTGCAGAAAGAGGCCTTGTTGCAAAGTCATCCTGGGCCCCCAACCTCTTGCTGACTGGTACTGGTGGTAACTAACTCTGACTAACCAGGCCCGGAGCCAGTGCTATGCTGAAAGACACTTAGAATACAGTGAAAACACCTACATACACTAGGGTAGACTATGGGTTGGGGTACCCCTGAGATTGGCATGACCTTCCCTGTAAGGCCCTAGTACATAATAGGGCAGGGGGATTAAAACTACCTCTAACTCAGAGGTGCAGAAAGAGGCAAGAGAAGTGCAGAAACAAGCAACAGAGGTGTCGAAAGAGGCAAGAGAGGTGCAAGAAGAAGAAAGTGAAGTACAGAATGAGGCAAGAGAAGTGCAGAAAGAGGCAAGAGAGGTACAGAAAGAGGCAACAGAGGTGCATAAAGATGCAAGAGAAGTGCAGAAACAAGCAAGAGAAGTGCAGAAAGAGGCAAGAGAATTGCTGAAAGAAGCAACAGAGGTGTAGAAAGAAGCAAGAGAAGTGCAGAAAGAGGCAAGTGAGGTGCAGAAAGAAGCAAGAGCAGTGCAGAAAGAACCAACAGAGGTGCAAAAAGAGGCAAGAAGGGTGCAGAAAGAGGTAGGAGAGATACACAAAGAGGCAAGAGAGGTAAAGAAAGAGGCGGGAGGGATGCAGAAAGAAGGAAGAGAAGTGCAGAAAGAGGCAAGAGAATTGCTGAAAGAAGCAACAGAGGTGTAAAAGAAGCAAGAGAAGTGCAGAAAGAGGCAAGTAAGGTGCAGAAAGAAGCAAGAGCAATGCAGAAAGAAACAACAGAGGTGCAAAAAGAGGCAAGAGGGGTGCAGAAAAAGGTAGGAGGGGTGCACAAAGAGGCAAGAGTGGTACAGAAAGAGGCAGGAGGGGTGCAGAAAGAAGGAAGAGTAGTGCAGAAAGAAGTAACAGAGGTGCTGAAAGAGGCACAAAGGGTGCAGAAAGAGCAAGAGAAGTGCAGAAAAAGGCAACAGAGGTACAGAAAGAGGCAAGAGAGGTGCAGAAACAGGCAGGAAAGGTGCAGAAAGAGGGAACAGGGGTGCAGATTGAGGCAAGAGAGGTGCAGAAAGAGAAAAGAGGGGTGCAGAAAGAGGCAAGAGATCTGCAGAAAAAAGCAACAGAGGTGCTGAAAGAGGCAAGTGAGGTGCAGAAAGAGGCAAGAGATCTGTGAAAAAAAGCAACAGAGGTGCTGAAAGAGGCAAGTCAGCTGCAGAAAGAAGCAAGAGAGGTGCAATAGAAGTGTAGAAAGAAGCATCAGAGGTGCACAAAGAGGCAGGAGGGGTGCAGAAAGAGGAGAGAGAAGTGCAGAAAGAGGCAACAGAGGTGCTCAAAGAGGCAAGAGAGGTGCAGAAAGAGGCAAGAGAGGTGCAGAAAGTGTAAGAGATGAGCAGAAAGAGGCAAAAGAAGTGCAGAAAAAAAGAAAGCTGCAGAAAGAAGCAACAGAAATGCAGAAAGTGGCAAGAGAGGCGCAGAAAGAAGCAAGAGTGGTTTGCACACCATTAGTACCAACTTAACACCCACATTTTGCAATAAGTAACAGGTGACCATTCTAGGTTTGCAAAGGGCCTTCCACCATGCTGTAACACTTGTCGCTGCATTTTTGATAACGTTTGAGCCGTTTGAGCTACAAACAAGGCTTTTTTGTACAAATCTGCAGAGTAGGGAGCAGATGATTAATTATGTGGCTAATGCAGAAAATGTATAATTGTGCGAAAGTCGGTGCAGCCAAAGAGTCACATAATTCCAGTGGCCCTGCTCATACCTCTGACTAGGTCCACAAGTGCTCCTCAGTGATTCCTCCTTTTTTTGTCTCACTGAGTTCATAGTTGAGCTTCTATGGAAACGAGGAAGACTAAACCTGAGGTTACAACTCAACAACACAGACTACCATACCACATAATTACTCTCCATAACACTTAATCCTACTCTACATAATTCCTATACACTAAATACCACATACTTTCTATCCAAATAATTTCACTGCACAACATACCACATAATTCCACTACACACAACGCACATCCACTCCAAAAAACATTAGTAAAAAACTTTTGCATTTACAATGCCAATAGCTATAATTCTCGCAAATTCGAAACCTATTACATTGCAAACACTTCTTTAACTAGTAGTCGCATTTGCAGAGTGGTGGAGAAAGGGTGCTGGGCCTCCGACCAGCGCTCAGGAATTCCGCTGCGTAGGACTTACTGGAGGTACCAGGAGGGCTTCTTGGCCCCCAAAGTCCCTCAGGAGTAAATTGGACTTCACCCCCCATCCCGTAGTCTGCCAGGAGGCGTGTTTGCAGAGTGGTGGATAAAGGGGGAATGGCCTCCGAAGACGTCTTAGCAATCCCACTGTGTGGGACTTACTGGAGGTAACAAGAGGGGTAGTTGATCCCCAAGGACATCCTTGGGGGCCAACTACCCCTCTTATTACCTCCAGTAAGTCCCACACAGCAGGATTGCTAAGTTCTCATAGCAGGCCATGCCCCCTTTGCCCACCACTCTGCAAACGCGCTCCCTGGTGCGCTCTTGGTTGGGGATTGAAGTCCCCTTCGCTGCTGGGGGTCCTTTAGGGGCCAACTAGCCTACCTCTTACCTCCAGTAAGCCCCACACAGTGGGATTGCTGAGAGGTAGACAAAGGCCATGCCCCCTTTCCCCACCACTCTGCAAACGCGCCTCCTGGCGCGTTCTAAGTTGGGGTATTAAGTCCCCTTCATTCCTGAGGGTCCCTGGGGGCCAACTAGCCCACCAGCTACCTCCAGTAAGAGCCACACACCTGGATTGCTGAGAGAGGTCCGAGGCCATGCCCCCTTTTTACACCACTCTGCAAACGCGGCTCCTGGCGCACTGCTGCTCAAGGGATGAAGTCCACTTGTGTCCTGAGGTCCTCAGGACACAAGTGGACCTCATCGCCCCACCAGCAGTGCTCCAAGAGGCGTGTTTGCAGAATGGTGTAAAAAGGGGCGTAGCCTCGGACCACCTCTCTGCAATCCAGCTGTGTGGTGCTTACTGGAGGCACCTGGTGGGCTAGTTGGCCCCCAGGGACCCTCAGTATTCAAGGGGACTTAATTCCCCAACTTAGAATGCGTCAGGGGTGCGTTTGCAGAGTGGTGCAGGGAGGGGGCGGGGCCTCCGGCGAGATGCCGGCTTTTTCTTTATTTTGTTTTTGGAAGGGGGGCCGCGCGGCTCCCCTTCCTACATTTTCAAAGTTCCGGGGAGGTGATGGTCCCCGGGGCCGGGGGGCCGCTTCGGACCCCCGCATTTGAATAATTAGTGCCCAGGGGAGGTGGTGGTCCCCAGGGCAGTGTGGGGGGCAGGAGCCACCCCACATTAAATTTCTTAATTTAAGCCCCTGGGAGTTGGCGGTCCCTGGGGCTTGGGGAGACCCGTGAGCCCCCCGCATATAATTAACAATGCCCCGGGGAGGTGGTGGTCCCCGGGGCAGTGTGGGGGGGGCAGGAGCCCCACACACATTTTCTTTCAAACCCCTGGGAGGTGGCGGTCCCCAGGGCTGCGGGGGGCTATATGCCCCTCCATATAATATTTCAAAAGCCCCGGGAAGGTGGCGGTCCCAGGGGCTGCGGGGGCCCCCGTGGGCCCCCGCATACATTATAAATATTGCCCCGGGGGCTTACAGATAACGAAGCGCAGAAGCCAGCGCTTCATTTTTTTTTTTTTTATTCGGCCGGATTCGCGCACCCAGCGTGAATTCGGACGTTTTTAGTTTTTTTTAAATGTTTTTTTTGGGCCTGGGGGTCCTTGTGTCATTTTTCACCATTTTTCTTGTGACTCGGTTACCGAATCACAAGATGGCTGCCAACACTTCCTGGTTTGGAGTGTTGACAGTCAATCAGAGTGAAGCTCGTGCCCGGGAGGGTTCGCGAACCCTCCTCAGTGCTCAGATATCGATATTTTTATTTTTTTAATTTCTCAGCAACTACTGAACGGATGTATACCATTTTTAAAAAAGCACGCTTTCTGGACCAAGACCTACCTTTTTGCCAAATTTGGTGTAATTCCGTTCAGCAGTTCGCACTGTAGCTTTGTTTAAAGTTCCTATGGAAATTAACATGGAGAAAACACGTTTTGGGACCACCCTTTTTTCTCGGCCCCCGCTTGACGAATCACCCCAAAACTTTCAAGACAGAACCTGACCTGAGTGAACCTTTTTTTGGAAAATTTCGCGAAGATTCGTCAAACGGCGCCAAAGATATTGGCAAATCAAAAACGCTTTTCCTATGGAAACTAGATCCTAACTATAACTACCTACTGGCGACCGCCAGTAGGTAATATATATATATATATATATATATATGTATATATATATATATATATATATCCACATACACACACACCCCTATACTCATTATTAATGTTATAAATACCCTTTTCACCCAAAAACCTACACACATCCCAAACCTTAAAAATTCCCTTTCCATCCAAAAACCCCTACCCACCCAAAACCCTAAAATTACCCTTGCTACCCAAAAACCCACACCCATCCTAAACCCTAAAAATACCCTTGCCACCCAAAAACCCACACCTACCCTAAACCCTAAAATTACCCTTGCTACCCAAAAACCACACCCACCCTAAAATTACCCTTGCCACCCAAAAACCCATACCCACCCTTAACCCTAAAAATACACTTGCCACCCAAAAACCCATGACCACCCTAAAATCAACCTTGCCACCCAAAAACCCATACCCACCCAATACTTGAAAAATACCCTTGCTACCCAATAACCCCTACCCACCCTAAACCCTAAAATTACCCTTGCCACCCAAAAACCCCTACCCACCCAAAACCCTAAAATTACCCTTGCTACCCAAATACCCACACCCATCCTAAACCCTAAAAATACACTTGCTACCCAAATACCCACACCCATCCTAAACCCTAAAAATACCCTTGCCACCCAAAAACCCACACCTACACTAAACCCTAAAATTACCCTTGCCACCCAAAAACCCACACCCACCCTAAAATCACCCTTGCCACCCAAAAACCCCACCCCTACACTAAACCCTAAAATTACCCTTGCCACCCAAAAACCCACACCCACCCTAAAATCACCCTTGCTACCCAAAAACTCATACCCACCCTTAACCCTAAAAATACACTTGCCACCTAAAAACCCATACCCACCCTAAAATTACTCTTGCGACCCAAAAACCCATACCCACCCTAAACCCTAAAATTATCCTTGCCACCCAAAAACCCATAACCACCCAAAACTCTAAAATCACCCTTGCCACCCAAAAACCCATACCCACCCAAAACCCTAAAATTACCCTTGCCACCCAAAACCCACACCCATCCTAAACCCTAAAAATACCCTTGTCACCCAAAAACTCACACCTAAACTAAACCCTAAAATTACCCTTGCCACCCAAATACCCACACCCACCCTAAACCCTAAAATTACCCTTGCCATCCAAAAACCCATACTCAACCATACTCACCCTAAACCCTTAAAAATACACTTGCCACTCTCCCTATATATATTATACGTAATACTTAACTTTAATACTTACCAAAATACTTACATTTAAATGTAATTTTTTTACTACGAGTATGCCTTTACCTTCAATGCATTTACAACGAAATTCGTTGTTAAGGCATTCGTGGTAAGGCATACCCGTTGTAAAAAAATAGTTGTAAAAACATTCATTGTAAAGACGTTGTTGTTGTTCAGCCTTCATGTAAAGGTATCTCGTTTTTCAGCCATCGTTGTAAAGGCTATTTTCGAAAGTAACTGGGTTCCGTGTATCAAGCTCTGACTAATTTAGCGCAACAACCCAGAACAGCGGTCACCGAGGAACAAATGCCTGCCTGGATAACAAAAAGATTATATAAGAAAAAGGTCAACAGCATATTTGCATTTATTGGAATTGGGCCATTTATGATCCAAGGCACTACGTAATTTTAAAGTGAACAGTGGAAGGAAGAAAAAGAAAACCCAAACTGGATACAACGAGGAAACCTTTGTCGGAGACGAAGGACAAACCTAATCTCTGACGAGGGAATCTGCAAACACACCGGTAAATCAAAGACCAAGGAACCCCTAAATAAAAAAAGAAAACAGCAATAAGGCAGAAAGGTGTGCCAAAATTGAACTTAAAGCCAAGGCTTTTTTTGACAATCAAGCAGAGCACCATGGGTATGCAACAGGCGTACAAGGGGGGGTTGGAATCAAGCCACAGCAAAATATCAAAAGAATTGGAACAAGCCAGAATTACAGAAATTAATAAATGGTAGGAGATGACAACACTGAAGAACTATATTGAATGCAAGCAGATTCCGAGGAGGCTGCACATCTTTGTACTCCCCACATTGAATGATCTAGACCCAGACCTATTGAAACAGTGGCAGATAGATACCACAGAATTCTCTGTAGGTCTGATGAGGAGGACACTGATTGTACATGCAGAAAGGAAACTTTCTAAAGCAACAGAATGTATCAAGTAACTGGAGGAATCATTGGAGTCCTTGAAAGATAAAGAGGAAGTAAGGAATGCCCTGTCTGCAATGGAGAAGAAATTAGAGAAACACGATGGAGATAGAGACCAAGAAATCAAGAACATTTAATTGTGACAGGACAGAATATGCTACAGGCAGGGTTTACATTTTCCCAAGGAAATTTGATTATTTATACAATAGAAACACCATGGAAAAGAAGATGGGTGAAAAAGCAGTTCAAATGAACATGGACAGCTCGGACATCAGCTTGGAGGACCAAGTGCCCACAACCTAAATGTCCAGGTTGGATTTTCCTGGGGAAATTAGGTTGTTTCAGATGGAAACAAGAAGAAGGGGAAGAGCAGCCCCCCCAAAAGCGAATGCTCCACCACCAGACAGAGGACAAGGAGGTCCAAAGGGAGAAGGAAGAGATGAAGAGGATCCAAAGGAAAAAGAACATGATCATGGAAATAGATAACAATCTAGTTTTAAACCTCTCGGCTAAACAACTAGACCACAAACATATGAATCTACTGAATAAAGGCCTCACACTTTGCCCCCTGGTAGGGATGGACCTGGCAGCTGCCAGGATAGACTTATATAAATGCTCAAGGAAGTTGAAACTGAAAAAACACTTCTCACAGAAAAATAATTTCAAACAAGGGAAGAGTCTTAAAGGAGAGGAAACACAATATCTGTACTAACCTCAAAAGATGTGGCACATTTGAGAACGCTAGCCTCCCTGACTACAGAGGCAGAGGATACACCAACATCAGAATATGTTGAAAGCACATCAGACTGACATTTCTGTGAGTCCATGGGGATTCACACCAATGAGTCAATCAGGAGTATGTGCAAGCCCAAGTCCAAGTTCTGCCCACAACTTCCACCAGGCAACAAGATAGATGTATTTCAAGAAATAGTAACAGAGGGAGTGCGCAGGATAAACAAAATTGACCAAAGTAAAAGAGAAAAGAAACCCCACAACATGACCAAAGATGACTGGTGGGCACTAAGCCTGGGCATAGCGGACGGAACTCCGCGAAGTGCACAAAAACCTCCGCCGCGTTACACGGAGCTCCGTAAGCGGTGGAGTGCATTAGATAAATGCCGTTCGCTGTGATTTTCAGTGCCAGGTGAATGTCCGCACTGTGCAATCATCGCGAATGGCACCATGCACAGCGCAAGCGGGAACTCCTTCCTTTCTGCCGCTCGAGTAGATTTTTACTCGAGCAGCAGCTTTTTCAACACGAACGGATGGTTTCTCAACACGAGCGGTCGCGAGCATACGCGATCACTAGCAATGAGAAATCTGACCACCCGCATTAAAAATCTCACCGGGAGGTTGATTTTCCACGCTCGCGCTCACCAACTTGATGTTGACGATGGCAAACGATGTATAATCTTGCCTGGAGGTGTATTTTACTTGCTCGCGCTCGCCATCTTGACATTGACGAACGCGAGCGAGGGAATAAACTCTGCTTCGCTGAACAGAGTTTTTCAGAACTCCGCGAGCTCCGCGTAACGTGGAGTGCGGAAAACTCTGCAAGCAGATCGGAGTTCACCACCCAGACTTAGTGGGCACTCACAGATTTGAGAAATGATGGAAGTATTATCATTAAGGCCTCTGATAAAGAGGTAATATTGTCATCCTAAGTAAGGAGCAGTACATCGCAGAAGCCAATAGGCAGTTAAGGAACTATCAGGAGATCCCACGAAAGAATTGGAGGAGTTGTTGTGTAAAGAATTGTCAAATTGGCACCAAAAAGAACTGTTGAATGATGATGAATATCGCTATTTAAAACCAATCACCCTGTGACTCCCACCATTTATTTTCTGCCGAAAGTCCATAAAGACAAAAACAATCCACCAGGGAGACCCATTGTGAGCTCAATTGGAGCAGAAATTAACTATAATTTCCTGGAATATAGCAGGGATCAGCAAAATCAGTGGAAACGAAGATTTGAAGCAGTTCCTGGAATCCGGGGACATACTCTGTCTCCAAGAGACTTGGGCATTGTCCAGTACTCCACTGGACGGGTTTCATGAGCATTTTGTCCCAGCCATAAAAAGGAATCTTTTTGGCCGTCCGGCTGTTGGATTATCAGTTTTTATAAAACACGAATGTGCCCTCGACGCCACAGACATCAAGCTGAACTCATCAGGGTTGCAAGCTTTACAGATTAGAGGCCCGAACCACAATTTACACCCACCGCGCCTATTAATAATAAACTGTTACATCAATCCCGCGCAGACCCCCATGAAAAATCAGCTGGAGACACTGTCATGGAAAATAGAAGACCTCTGAAACAAGCATCAATCATATCAGGTTATTCTAGCCGGGGATTTTAACCTGAAGGACCTTGATAAAGCTGACTCCCCTCTTCAGGGACAAGGCAGGGCAGCACCCCTCCACAACCTTCTCAACAACTATAAGCTGACTTCAACCTACGTATTGAAAAAAGCCCGTTCCACTCATGGGAGCCCCAGACCACCTTTCGGGATTCCTCAAGAATCGACTATATCATGGCCAGCGAAGGGATGGCGGCCAGATTGGAAGATTTTGTAGTTGAAGATCGGCCTGATAGCGACCATAGGCCACTGAGAGCGGTGTTCCAGCTGGAAGTCCCGTCAGCTAACACCCTCCAAATTACTGGTGAGTCACAAGGGGATGAAAGATACACTGTCCTGAGGAGGATTAAATGGTCCGATAAGATAGGGAACACACTCCAAACATGGTTGGAACAGAAACAGGAAGGGTGTTTGTCTCCTACATGTTCACCCACAAAAGGCTGGGAGAATATTGTTCAGGAACTACAAGCAAAGTTCGGGAACCCCCAGTTCCAACGCCCCAGGCCCAACGGGCAAATAAGATCTGGAAGCACCTGGTCAAACAAAGGCATACGAGAATGCAAACGGCTCCTGCGTAAGGCCCTCGCAATAAAGAAAAGAGGGGGCGGCCTAACAGAGGGCCCACCCATTGCATCGTTGAGGGCAGCACTAAGGAAGAAGCAATGGGAATATAAAAAAGCCAATATGGAAAGGGAATGGCTCAGAGTTTTTTCCCTGCTTAAGCAAAAGAATCTAGCGGGACTATGGAGACACATAAATCAGCTGAGTAGTCGAGGGGCCACCTGAGAAAATGGTGTACCTGAAAATTGGATGATACATGTGAAGCAGTTATATGCAACCGCACCCATCAACATGGCCAGCACAGAAGGGACCAGCTGTGGAGTGGGTCAAGCCTGGCAAGCAAGCTCAAAGCCAGGAGACAACCCTTAGCGCAGGCAATTTGCCTTCGGAAATTAGATCCCAGGCTGATGCATACCGCACTCCACCAGCCTGGATACTCCCCCATATGGTCATTAAGACCATTAAGAACATGAAGAACGATGGGGCTCCTGTGCCCAACGGGATTCCAGCACCGGTCTTTAAAATGGCCCCCGATTTCTGGGCAGCAACCCTAACTCCGCTCTACAATCACATCTTCTTGACAGCTATAACCCCTGATTCTTGGAGGGGCTCAATATTGGTCCCCATTTTCAAAAAAGGGGATCGCCTTAATCCATCCAATTACAGGCTTATCGCCCTGCTTGATCTGGAGGAGTGGGCTGAAGAGAAAAGTATAATACCCTTTTACCAGACTGGCTTTAGGTCACAGTCATCGACCCTGGACAACGTATTGGCACTAGCGTACTTATCATCCCAGGCAACTTTGAAGAATCACCCTCCACTCTTCTGCTGTTTTGTGGACTACAGCACAGCCTTCGACAAAGTTGTCCGCAAAAGATTATGGTGGAAGCTAGAAAATTGGGGTATTCCACCAAATCTCCTGAAGGCTATCAGATCACTTTACGAAGACACCTGGGTGCGGGTTAAAATGAGTGGCTGCACAGTGTCCGCTAAAATAAAAACAGAGAACGGGCTGAAGCAAGGATGTGTGCTGGCCCCCATCCTTTTTAATTTATATACTGCGTTCCTTGGGGTGGCCCTAAAAGGTGCCAGTCTAGTAGCTCCTAGACTAGGTAGCGTGAGGTTGCCGGTGCTACAATACGCTGATGATACAGCCATATTGGATCACACAAAGGTGGGCTTACAAAGAGCCCTAAATGCATTAAACTGTTTCAATAATACTAATAACTTGACAGTCAACCAAGGAAAGACCAAGGTTGTCATTTTTGGGACCTACCATCAGAAGAAGAACACACATTGGCTAATGGGAAATTTGCAAATGAACACGGTGGCTTCATATAACTACCTAGGAGTTTGGCTGACGGAACGGGCCAAGGAGAAGGCCCACCTGAAACAGCAGAGCTCCAAGGCCAGCAAGGTCATACACCTACTAAAACAACTGAGCCACCACCTGATTAGTCCGTCTGCTGGTCCAATACTAACTGTCCTGAAAGCGAAACTTTTACCAGCTATTAGCTACGGTCACCTGGCCTTTCCCGGGCTACAGGATGCCTCCCTTAATTCAGCCCAAGTTAAGGCATACAAATCAGTGCTACACATTCCGAGGTCAGCTAGGAACGCAAGGTTAAGGCTGGAGTTAGGCCTAGCGAGGCCTGACCTGATATGCCAGGGGGAGATTATAAAGTTATACTTAAGGATTCTAAGGGCCCAGGTTGACTCCTTGGAACACCATTTGAGATCCATCTTTGAGGGGTCAAGTACGGCCTGGCATACCAGCCTAGGAAAAGCGCTTAAAACATTGAAGATCAAGGAAGAAAGCATACCGCGGCTGGATATCCCTCTGAATGCTTGGAAAAGATCTATAAACAAACAAGTATGTGAAACCTCCTTTGATTTAGATCTCAAATCACTCCGCTCAAGCGCCTATTTAGATCCTCTGCATAATTCCTACAAGGCAGGCAAAGCACAATCTTACCTAAGTGAGGCTCTCACTCCACCGGCCCGAAGCAAAATCCTCTACATGAGATTAACCATATTAGGAATTGCTGATTTTAACCCTGCATGGGCCCGTACGGGGGAATCCATAAACTGCAGACTGTGCCCCTACACGAGGGAATCCTGGTTGCATCTTCTATGCTGCTGCTCCAACATTAATAACAATCGCTGGCGTCTCCTGCGCCCGATCTGTATCATCAATGGAATAAAATCCTGCAGCGATGAGTCAGCCTTGTGCCTATCTACCACTGACACGACGACTCTGGCAAGACTGGCAAAATTCATCCATCAAATCAGGATTGCCCTAAAAGCTCCCAACGAAAGCAATAAAACTCTGGTGAAGGGTACTGCAAATTTGGCGGAAGAAAGCTGATTGGCTCTCCAAAAAAGTCTGTTGCTTTAAACACATCCAGCCCGCCCTTTTAAGATACCGCTAATTCCAGAGAGGATCAATCGGAACACTAGAGTGCTTAGTCCATCATCCTGTAACGTAGTTTATTCTCCCAGGCTTAAAGGGGACCCCACGAAGGCGCGCAATGCCACACGGCACAGACCACAAACTCTGGGGAAGGCCGATCGTGTTGGCATTGGGGTGGGGTGCTAAATTTTAACCTAACATAAACTGAAGCTTTTTGCATTACTGTTCTAGTTTTTACACGCTGATTGTTTTTACTGTAATGATTTTAATTAATTGAACAGTTAATAAATAAATACAAACACAAAGCTCAATTGGAGCCCTCCTTGAAAACACTTCGAGATTTATTGATCTCTTCCTTTTTCCATATGTGACTGCACTACCATCCCATCTTAGGGATTCACAAGATTTTTTAAATAGGATAGATGGCATACCCTGGAAACGAAACTACTGGAGGGCTACAGTTGACGTGATGTCTCTGTATACTTCTGTACAGCACTCAGATGGTTTCTTGAGATCAAGATCATTGTCACTCTTAGAGCTTTCCAGAATGATAATGGAAATGATGGCTTTCTGCCTCCAACACAATGTGTTTTTATTCAATAATTCTCCAAAAACAAGGACCGGCGATGGGGACATCTTTCGCACCAACTTATGCAAATCTCACCATGGGTTGGTGGGAGGCGGAGACAGTGTGGAATGATCACAACATGGCCAGAGCGGATCAGGTTATCATGTGGATTCACTATATTGATCATTTATTTCTGTTATGTAAAGGTGAAAGAAAGGACTTTGAAAGGTTCATTGAGTCCTTGGATAACAATCCAAGCTCAAATTCACCTTTGAGATCAGCAATACAGAAATAAACTACCTCGACATCAGTGTGTATGTGAAGAATGGCAGATTATGTACCAAGAACCATAGCATCCTCCATGCTAACAGTGGGCACCCATGTGCTTTAAAATGGAGTGGCCTCCTTGGGGAATTTATCTGAGCATGAAGGAATTGCTCAGAAACAGAAGTATTTGCGGCACAAGCAGGAGAAATGTACCGGTGCTTTGATACAAGGGGATACCCGGTTACAGTACTGAATGATGCAATAACGAGAGTTATGAAAAAGAAAAGACTGGTGGTGAAACCTAAAAACATGACAAAGAGAGATGAAGAAGAACCTATGAGGTACATAATAGAATAAAATGTATCCCATCATGAAATAAGAGCACTCTTGAAACAGAATTGGCAGTTCCTAAAGATGGATGAGACTCTAAGAGATGTAATCTTGGAATACCCCAACAACACATATAAAAAAACCTTCCTTAGGAAATAGACTGACTAGCTTGTTATATGCAACCTGAAGAGAAAATGAGGGTGGAACAGCAATTACAAACTGGCTTATGAAAAATAAGAAGGGGTTCTGGAAGTGCCAAAAGTTCAAAGCCTGTCAGTATGCCTGTAACAAAACATAGTTTGAAACTCAGAATGGAAAACTCAGTGACATAAATTTGTAATTTATGTTTTAGAGTGCTCCTATGGACAAATATATTTTGGGAGCATGGTAAATAAATTGGAATTGTGCCTTCTCCAGCACATAAGGGCCATAAAAAACAGACTTTGCATACTCTATGGCGAAACATCTATGGGAGTCACATGACGGAGACATGAGGAATTTGCACATTTATGGTATCCAGGAAATTCGAAAGAAACCCTGGGGATAGAGAACAAGATCTGCAGGGAATGGAATCAAGATGGATTATAATGATGGGAACGGAAGAGCCATGGGGCTTAAACATGGATGCTGAACTGCATGTACATCTAGGATGTCCACACAAATCCCCTTATTAAGTTCCATATCATGTTGTCTTGACAATAGAGACATATACTTACTAGGGTTCTGTACTTTTGTGATATGAATTGTAACTTGGATGTGTAATTCCCCTATCAGGCAACATGATGGGATACTATGGGGGTAGGTATTGCATATTGAGATTACAAATAGGTATAATTTTGACAATCACATCACAGTTCTCACAGGTGCAAATGGCATAGGGACAGATATAATTCTAAATCATAAATATTGCAAATTGAGACATTAAGAACAAGCAATTTGGCAATCCAAAGCTCACCCCTCAGGTTCTATTATTTTAAGTACAAAGGATGAAGGTAATTCAGAGTTCACCTTGTAGGTTTTATTATGTAAAATTGGTCATTGACCAAAATAACAACTGAAACAATCTATCTATGCACCTTTTATCTTGCAACTTTTGCACAATTGTCTAACATGCTGCTTTGCACAGAGATTGAAGAGGGTGAGATCACCAGCAAAGTTGGAACTCAAATCTGAGGGACTACTTATAAGAAGCCTGGTACCTCAGGGCCCACATGTAATATGTGATGTCATAAGCAGAGCATTGCGGGTTAGCTCAGGTAACCATACCTACTGAATTTCTATGGTTTTCTACATATGAAATCTGGGCCTAAGTATAACGTCCCTGGATAAATGTGGTATATTCAGTGAATATCTAAGGTTCATTAATTCTATTTCCTAACTATGACACGCCCCCGGTAACCTTTGGATTTTGCAGGGGGAAAAAAAAATATATATATATATATATATATATATATATATATATATATATATATATATATATTCTTCACCAAACGCCCGAAAGCATATATATATGTATATATCCTTTGTTCACAGCTCGTATACCCTCGTATACCGCCAAATTTTCGGCTTAAGCAGGCGCGGACCACAGATTGGTGCTTCAATTTTTGTTTATTCTTAGACGGCCATTACGCGTTTCGGTCCAGCCGGACCTTGATCACATGACAACGGCGATGTTTTTTTTTCCACATTTAAAGTGCTCAGTGCTGTGATAATTGGTGCAGAGGAGTAGACATGGAAAAGATACTATCACATAGTGTTCTTAACATTGTACCTACTTTGCATTTCGTCATGACAATCCCATTCAGTTATGAAAATATCACAAAACAACATGCATGGTTGCTTAAATAACTGTATAAATACATGGGTAAAATCCTAAAAGAATTTTTTTGGGGGTGGGAATCTTCACTTCAACTGCAAAGGGACAAGTTTCGAAATTTTTGCACATTAGGTTGAATAAATAAATAAATGAATATTACTTATTTAAAAGACTTTTCCCAGAGTATACAATAAATGTGTAAAAAATCAAGTTTACATCAATTCATAAACAACATATTGAGAATATTTTCAAAAATGTTTTTAACAAAATATTAAAATTGTTCAATATATTCTAAAGTCTTTGTTTAATTTATTGGAAATCCTTAAAATAACTTTTCTGCTTAAATGCAGTATGTCTCTAGTGCAAATATATTTTTCCCAACTATGGAAGATCTTTGGAAAGATAATACTTATCCTGTTACATCCTAGCTCCACCCTTTTCATTATGAAGTGCATGTGCAAAAAAATACCAAAGTGAAAGTGCAAACAGTGATGTTGGGTTAAAAAACCACTATGTATGTGGTTTGGGTAAGTTTGGCAGCCTCGTCCTTGTATATTATTTATATGTTTGTTCATGACACCCTGTATGTTATAATGAGCAGACGAGTGTAGCGGTGCTGGTTTGAACCCCCTTGGATATAACAGAGTGTACAAAAAAGTCTAAAACCAGGGAGAATAGATAAAATGGATAAGATAAATAAGAAAATCCACAACCCTACAACTGTTTAAGATGGAATGTCTCAAATAACCGCCCCTTTATCTCTATTCCTCTGGTTTGGAGTGAGAGAGTCTGCAACAATCTTTGAAGCCTATTGAATCTAAGGTACTGTCAAAGCTGGGCTTGTAACACAGTTTATCCATGTGTCCTGTGCTTTTCTATAAGCATGTGTACAAGTCCTCCATGGTATTTAAACCTCCTGGGGCTTTGCTGTCCAGATTTAAAATATACCTGGTTTCTAGTTTTCTCAAAAGACCCTCTCTGTCGCCTCCCCTTCTGTTAATAGGCACCGTATCAATTAGATAATATGAAAAATCTTTTAGATTACTATCATGCACCTCCTGAAAGTGTCTTGCTACAGTGTAAGTCGGATCGTGATTTTTAATGGCTCTGATGTGCTGTAAAATCCTTTTATTTGCTGGCAATCTTGTACTGTCCACATATTTAAGTTTGCATGAGCACTCCAGAATGTAAATGGCATGATCTGTATTGCAGTGCAAAGGTTTATTTATTTCTATTTCTTTTGCATTGAATGCCGTCTTATATGTTCTTTTGTTAATGCCAAATTGGCATGCCTTACAGTTTTTACATTTGGTGAAACCGTTACGGTATTTCAGCCAATTAGATTGATCTGTGATTTCTGGGCTGCTTTTCACTAAACTGTTACGCATGGATGGTGCTCTGCGGTATGTAATGCCCAGGTTGCGCGGTAATTTGGCCCCTATAATAGGATCACTTTGTATTATGGGCCAATTCCGCTGTATGATGTTTTTGATCGTTTTTTGTTGGGCACTATAGGCTACAATTAGCCTAACGTCTGTGGGATTATTCATCAGATTGCCATTTTTGGACTTGGTCATTAGTAGCTTGTTTCTGTCCTGAATCTCTGTTTTTTTTTTTTATAGCAGTGTTGATTACTTTGGCGGAGTATCCCCTAGCTAAGAAGCGAGTCCTGCTTTCTTGTTGTGCTTTAATTAGATCTTTGGGGTTGCTGCATATTCGCTTTAACCGCAACATTTGCCCATAGGGAATACTCTCTACCAAGTGTCTCGGGTGGAAGCTTGAATGATGAAGTACTGCATTACCTGCTGTCTCTTTTCTATATATCCTAGTTTCTAGTTTATCACTTTCTAGGTATATTTCAACATCAAGAAAATTAATTTTCTTATCACTTATGGTTTCAGTGAATTTTAAATTGATGTTGTTTTGATTGATAGTGCTTACAAATTCAGATGCTTCCAATCCTGAGCCTTCCCACACAATGAATATATCATCAATGAAGCGCAGATACAATTTTACCTTATTTTGCATGTAATGCTTATGTGTGATACCTAGGACCAGCTCCTCCCACCAGCCCATGTGAAGACAGGCATAGCTGGGGGAGAAGCTGGCCCCCATTGCCACACCACGTAGCTGTTGATAATATGTGCGGTCAAATAAAAATACATTGTTGTTTAAACAAAAGTTTGTCATATTGATCAGCATCATATTATGGGTGGGCAGTGTTGTTTTGTTTTTGGCAAAATAATGTTGAAGTGCTCTTAGCCCATCTTTGTGGTTAATGCTGGTATATAAAGACACCACATCAAGAGTCATTAGAATATAGTTCTTTTCCCATTTGAAATCTTTGAGTTTTGCAATAAAATCACTAGAATCTCTGATGTACGAGGGCAATGCTTTGACCAGATCTTGCAGAAAAAAGTCTATGTATTGGGATACATTTTCTAATATGCTTTCCTGCGCTGAAATAATTGGTCTTCCCGGTGGTTTCAGGGCATTTTTATGAATTTTTGGGATGAAGTATATGCTGGGTACTTTGGGGTTGTCTTTTTTGATGAATTTGTACTCTTCCAAAGTAAGTAAATCTGCGCTTTTCCATGCTAATATTTTTCCATAAAAGTCATTATACATTGCTCTTAGTTCAAGTATATTACTTTTTCGATAGCAGGATCTGTCATTTAATTGAGATAGTGCTTCATCCACAATCTTTTTTGGCCCATAAAACAAGGTTGCCCCCTTTGTCTGAATTTCTAATTACAATGTCACTACTGTTTTGTAATTTAGACATCAACTGATTGTATTGACAATTCCTTGAGTTCAATTTGTCCTTTTTGTTTTGTATTTTGTAATTTAATTTTTTGATATCGCTGATCACATTTTCATTGAAGATATCAAATCCATCTCTTAATGTTATGGGGTTAAAAGTCAATTTTTTCTTAAAGGGTGTCTTTTTTCTATTTGCACTTGTTGCTTGGTTTCCATCATTGTTGATTAGGTCAGGAGTGCCAGCTGTCTGGGAATCACCACAATTTATGCCAGTCGCTTCTTCTTGTAATTCCAACAGGGTTTCCAACAAAGCAATGTCTGATGTTGGGACTATATTTTGCATGTTGGTCTGCTGGTTATTCATCTCTTGGTTGCCATTGTTAGTCTGCTGGTTGATGGTAAAATGTTTTTTGAGTTTTAGTTTTCTAACAAAGCGGTACACGTCCATTCTTGTATTGGCATAGTTGAAGTTCGACTCCGGGCAGTAGGAGAGTCCCAAAGCAAGTATTTGTTTTTCTGCTTTGTTTAAAACGGTGTCTGTAAGATTGACGATGGTTTTTGAAATGTCATCATCTGCTACTGTTGCTTGCGGTTCCATCAGCCTCTTCCGCGCCTCTTGTTTTGTGCAGGCCTTTCTTCTTGCCTTTCTCCTCTCCTTATGCTTGTGGTTTCGCCTCTTCCTGTTGTGTTCCTTTGGATCCTTGGGCGGAGAGTTTGTCTCCGCTCTTGAGACAAAAAATCCAACTCCTGCGCTGGTGTTAATGTCGGGCGAGTTCCGCTTGTACTTGCTTGTTGTGGCTCATTTTCCACTTCACTTTCCATGGCTGAACTCCAGTCTGATCTCGAAGTATCACTTTGTCCTCCTTTGTTTGCGGAGGTTTCGGTGTTTGATCACTTTTTGTTTTCATTTTGTTGGCTTTTAATGTGTCATATTTCCGTGAGAAGGTGAAAATGCGCCCTGTCTCATAGTCGACTCTGTCGCGATGAAACTTAAATGCTTTTCGTTCTTTCACTTTATCTTCTTCTTTGCGCAACCTCAGTGTCATTTCTTCCCTTAATTTTTTGATTTCTTCATCTTCATTCATCTGACTTAATTCTTCATTTAATTGTTCTATTTGGTCCTGTAGTTTGGCTCTGTCGACTTCTGCATATTTCACTCAAATTTCCATTAATTTCTTAGACGAGTCCAAATTGCATTGAGCCCAATCTTTCATCAAGTCTGGATTTGGTTGGTCATAGCTGGGTGCTATGAAGATTCACAGACCTCTGGGAATCCTCCCCACATCCAGGTACCGCTGCAATGACTTATGTTCCCACCACTTTCCCTGCTCCGCCCGCATGAGTTTTTCCAAAGCTTTCATTTTCTCCTTAATACTACTCGTTGCCTGATTTTGGTCGGCACTTCTCTGGATTGAATTTGCCTCATTTGGGGGTGTGTTGCTAAACATTTCAGAGGCTGCCGCCTCCCGGTCCCTCAGCGTGTCGGCTGACATTTCTGGTCAATTGTACGTTTAAATAAGCGTGGTTGCTACCGTAAGGGTTGGATACCAACAGTTTGGCCCTTATTGTGCTCCACTTGCACACCACTCTCCCCGCTATACTTTCTATCGATCCTACCTTTTGCACTTGTCTGCGTCCTGCGGGTCCTCCGACTCGGAGCACGCCACACCGCTCAGGCAGTTCGATCTTTGGTAGCAGGGGGGCTGACGAGGAAGAATCCTTCCGGATCGGGTTTTGCTTCCGGCGCAAGACCGCAAGAATCAGCTTCACGTTGCTCGTCGCCTCTTCGGGATTGGGGGTCCGCGTTCAACTGGTGAAAGCCAAACCGGTTCCAATATCCTTTGTTCACAGCTCGTATACCCTCGTATACCGCCAAATTTTCAGCTTAAGCAGGCGCAGACCACAGATTGGTGCTTCAATTTTTGTTTATTCTTAGACGGCCATTACGCGTTTCGGTCCAGCCGGACCTTGATCACATGACAACGGCGATGTGTTTGTTTTCCACATTTAAAGTGCTCAGTGCTGTGATAATTGGTGCAGAGGAGTAGACATGGAAAAGATACTATCACATAGTGTTTTTAACATTGTACGTACTTTGCATTTCGTCATGACAATCCCATTCAGTTATGAAAATATCACAAAACAACATGCATGGTTGCTTAAATAACTGTATAAATACATGGGTAAAATCCTAAAAGAATTTGTTTGGGGGGAATATTCACTTCAACTGCAAAGGGACAAGTTTAGAAATTTTTGCACATTAGGTTGAATAAATAAATAAATAATTAAATAACTAAATAATTATTACTTATTTAAAAGACTTTTCCCAGAGTATACAATAAATGTGTAAAAAATCAAGTTTACATCAATTCATAAACAACATATTGAGAATATTTTCAGTTTAAAAAAAATATATATATTAAAATTGTTCAATATATTCTAAAATCTTTGTTTAATTTGTTGGAAATCCTTAAAATAACTTTTCTGCTTAAATATGTATATATATATACATTTTAAATGTTAAAAATTAATAATTTAATACATATTTTTATTAAATATGTTACACTATATATATATATTTATATAGACATACACATATATTTATATATATGTGTGTGTGTGTTTATATATGTATATAATTATATATAGTATTAACCCTTTCGCTGCTAGCCCTTAGCCCTTTTCCCCCCAGTTGTAAGCATTTGTTTTGCTATTTGGCATAGTTCGCGCTTATGCCTCCATAACTTTTTTCCACTGAGGCTATCCAAGCCAAATTTGCGTCCTTTTTTCCCAATATCCTGGGGATTATAAAGGTACCCAGGATTTGTGGATTTCCCATGAGGGGACTGAGAAATTAGCCAAAATATAGCAAAATTTTGTTTTTAGGTGGAAAAATTGGAAAAGTGCTGCAGAGGAAAGTGTCTCTTTGTTTTCTTGCAAATGGCATCAGCAAAAGGTGTGCTGTGCTAAAATCACCATCTTCCCAGCTTTTAGGAACAGGCAGACTTGAATCAAAAAAACAAATTTCTTTCCACAGTTTTGGCATTTTACTGGCAGATAGCCCATTTTTCCTATTTTTTGTGCTTTCAACCTCCTTCAAGTTTGTTGTGGAAACGGGTATGTAACCAAGGGTGGATCACAGAAAGGTATACATTTCTGAAAACTAGACAACATTCTGAATTCAGCTAGCAGTCATTAATGTTCATTTTTAACAACGTTTTCATGATTAACTTCTCGTCACGATGGCCTATTTACAAAAGCAATATACCATCTGCTAGACCCTTCTGGTTGCAGGGATATGTAGGGTTTGTGGGTTTTCCAAGAACTCGAGGTACCAAGAGCCAATAACTGAGCTGCATCTTTCAATGGTTTTTTTATTCTGTACCGGGTATAGAGCAATTCATATGGTAAAATATAAAGTGAAAAATACGTATCAAGGAATGAGGACCACTGTTGACCCTGGTGTGATCCATTCCTGATTCAGGCACTAGGCCCAGGCACACAAGTGGGGTCGTGTTTTTATAAGGACATGTGGGGAAACGCTGGGTGGTAGGAATTTTGTGGATCCTTGCACATTCCTGTAGTTTACGGCACAGAAATGAATTTGAATGAGCGCCCCTTGGAACATGTTAGTGCCTTCACGTATTTGGGGGTCATGTTACAGAATGATCTGAGGTGGGATCGACAGCTAGATATGGCCACATTGAAACACCGGCAGCTATCAGGAGTCTTGCAAGCAGAATTTAACACTTCATTGACAAAACCAGTTAGCCCGGTCCTTCAAATATATAATATGAAAGTGGTCAGTTCCACCTTATACGGAGCAGAACTCTGGGGGTTTGAGAAGATGCCAAATCTATCAGCTGCTGAAAATGTTTTTTTACGCAAGGTTACGAGCCTCCCACAAAGTACCCCGACACGCCCACTGCTCTACGATTTAGGCAGGAAAGCGCTGGTAGACATAGCGAGACTGCGCCCTATATTATATTGGCGTAGAATTTGGTGTACCCCAGAACCGACAACCTACGCAGCAGGCTTAAAAGACCTAATTAGTGCTGACAGCTCCCACAAAATTAAATGGTTACGGGAGGTCAGAGCATCTTTAACAAACATGGGCATGGCAACACTCTGGGAAAATCCATCAGGTGCTTCCTTCCCCTCTAAGGAGATCCTAAAAGAGAAATATTCGGAATTTGTGACCCGTAATATCTACAGGAATGGTGATATGTCCTCACTCACGGGCAGATTTATAGAATTCAAACCATCCCCATGCCTGGAGCAGTATTGGGACATAATAACCAAACAATTCGATCGGAAATTATATTTCCAGCTCAGGGTAGGTTCTCTACCAGTAAAATCTTATACAGCAAGATGGTCCACAGAGGGGGATAGCGCATGTCCAGCTTGTAAGGCGCAGTTGGAGTCACTGGCCCACTTGTTGTTTGTCTGCCCCGCATATGACATCCCACGTCGATTGTGGCTGACGCCAATCTGCAGGACATTGGGCACCAGAAAGAGCGAAGACGCACAAAGAATATTGCGCACAAACACCTCAGCACCCATTGCTATTGCAGTAGCAACATTTCTGGGTTGGGCTTGGGCTTGGGCAATCAGGGCGAAGGCATCTAACGCGTACTGAAGACCATATTAGTCTTTTTCAAACTGAACTGGCGTACATGCAACACATAAACTTGTTATTGCCGTCAATGATTGTATTGTGCCTTTTGTAAAAAAAATTATATAATGAATCTTAATGTTTTTATGCATTGGCATTTTGTAGCCGTTTTAAATTGTTTTATCTCTTCCACCAATCCGGCCTAAGAACTGAAGTATTTAATCATGGTCTTAAAATTTGGTTTAGTATTGTGTCTCATGGAGTATGTATTGTATGTACTGTGCTTTTATGACTTACTGTCGAATAAAGCGTGTTGGGTTGGATTGGAATGGAAAAATAGTGGGGATTTTTCAACATTACATCTTTGCAGGGAATACTGGGCAAGAAACCTTTGGGGGATCCACGCAAGCCACACCTCCCTGGACTCTCCTGGGTGTCTAGTTTTCAGAAATGTCTGGGTTTGTCACATGTCCTGTGCAGGCCCATTGTCATTTTCCCTATGTTAGCATGAGCACGTTGCAGACTGCCGTCTGCTTTGCGCACGTTACTCTACAGCCATATTTTACTTTGTGCCACACTGTACTTCCACACAGAACACGCTGTTGTATTTGCGTTCTGTTCTTTCCTGGGATTTAGTCTGAACCTGTGGACAAGGTCGAACAACAATGCCCCTTGTTATTCTGTTCTGGTCAAGCCCTAGCACCTAGACAAACCACGCGAATGCAGCTGTTGCTTGGGAATGCATACTTTTGTCCTATAGATATGCACAGATAGGTAACACACACTTGGAGAGGGACCTTTCCAGGGAAAAGATCTTGACAGCAACTGAGATGTAGAACTTTCATCTGTGTATACTAAGGTATGAGGTCTGCTGCTAACACCGAGAGATCTTCTGATATATCATTATTTTGCTTCTGCAGAAAGGGAGGGAAGTTAGGCTACACTGTTGTATATAAGGACAGCTCCATTTTTGATTTACGGACTACTTGCTATGCTAACCGTATTTGTGTTTGGCATTTTCCTACTTGTTATGGCACGTATACTGCATACTAGAGCACAATAGTTAAAATAGACATTTTAAACTTTCCTTGTGTCTCTGTCAGAACCTATTGTGGACTAGTACGAGTGTGAGAGTGAAAGGGTGTGTCTTGTAACCATGATTTCTGAGAGGGTCAGGAGTGTTGTGTTCTGGGGTGTATAATCGCTTGCACCTCTGTGAGTGAGTAGGAGGGCAAGTGAGACACTATAGCTAGTCGGTCCCAGGCTCATGGGTACTCAGGTGGTAGGATGACTCAGTCCCTGCTTACTAAGGTCCTATAATCCCAAGCATTGTTCTGTGACTCTGCAGAATCCCTGCAACAGGTTTGATAGGTTTCCCTAGGTAGCAGAAACGCAGGTGCCTCTCTTGCAAAACCAGATGGTTTCATAATTGATCATTTTGATGTGTCCACAATATGGTTTGGGCACTTACTTGCCGCGAGCACTTGGTCCACCCACACAAGTGAGGTACAATGTTTATTAGGAGACCTGGGGAAACACTGGGTGGTAGGAAATGTGTTCTGGCCGGTGATCCCACAACTTTCCCACACAGATATGTGAGGAAAATGTGACGTTTTAGCTGAATTTAAGGTTTGCAAGGGGATTCTGGGTAAGAAAATGGTGGGTTATCAATGCAAGTCACACCTCCCTGGACTCCCCCGGATGTTTAGTTTTCAGATATGTCTGGGTTTGATATCTTTCTCTAGATAGCCGCTGAGTATGAGACCAAAAACACAGGTTGCCCCTTGCAAAACCAGGTTGTTTTGTAATAGACAATTTTGATGTTTCCACAATACATTTTG
This sequence comes from Calotriton arnoldi, assembly GCA_963921515.1. Lineage (NCBI taxonomy): Eukaryota > Metazoa > Chordata > Amphibia > Caudata > Salamandridae > Calotriton > Calotriton arnoldi. The sequence continues at coordinate 811,238 of CAWUFW010007507.1, read as the reverse complement.
TGCCCTTCCCTGTCGCCGACAGTTGGCCCAGTCACACAAGTGAGGTAGCATTTTTATTAGGAGACCTGGGGGAATACTGGGTGCTAGGAAATTTGTGCCGGCTCGGTCATCCCGTACTTCTCCGACACAGAAATTTGCTTTGTAAATGTATCAAACTTACAAGGACTTCTGGGTACGTAAACCTTGTGGGATCCAGGCAAAACATACCACATATTATTTACTTAGTGACTAGTTTCCAAAAGGAGGTGAGGGCAGAAGGTGCTCACTACAGAGAGAGTATGCACTGACAGTAGAAAGCAAAAAAACACCAAAACATTATTGCACACCCATCCACTAGTCAACCAAAGGCATACTGGTTGGATTTGGCACGAGGTTTTTTTTTTTCTTTTTTCAAAAACCTTTATTGATAGACTTGCACATCAAGTTACAATGTACATAGGCGGGGATTCCGCACTCAAAGAGGAAAAACACATCTGTTACATGCATCATAGGAACAATTGTACATAAGCAGCCCATAACAGTACTTGGAGGGAAGTGACAGGAGATGGAGTAAGAAGGGCCTACAGGAGCACCCTGGGGAGGTCAAGTGCTGGCGAGAGAGGCCGCAGGGAGCTAGCAGAGCGCATGGAGGGGGAGGCTGCACTCTACGAGCCATCACCGGTGGCCGCCGTGGGAAGAGAGCCGGCAGCCGCCGCGGACAGACAGCCAGCGGGGGGCGCGGGAGAGGCCGCGGAGGCCAAAGCGCTCTGGCGCAGGAGATAAGAAACGAGGGGACCCCAAATGTCAATCGGGCGGGAGGTTGTTGGCGTCAAATCCCAGAATTCGGACAGAAGCGTCTGACAACGCGCAGCATCCTCAAGCCAAGCGCTGACCTTGGGCGCGGGTTTCCGTCCCCAATGCATGGTGACCCTGCGCCGTGCGAGAACGAGCAGCATAGCGGTGAGCCGGCGGGAGGCGTCTGGACAATATTTCACAAAGCCTAAAAGACAGAGCAGTGGGTCTGGCGTGACAGGTGTGGAGGTGATCTCAGTGATGGCGGTGCACACATCGCCCCAATATGCAGAGACCTTTGGGCACAGCCAGGCGAGATGGGAGAAGTCAGCAGCGGGGGCGGAGCATCGGAGACATCTATCGCTAGGAGTGAGGCCGATTTGGTGCAGCTGGGCAGGGGAGCAGTACAATCTATGCAGATATTTAAAATGTATGAGGCGCAGGCGGTAGTTGGGGGACAGACGTTTGGTCTGCCTGCAACAGTACAGCCAGACCTCCTGCGAGAGAGATTTGGCACGAGGTTAAGTAAATGGTTCATAAAATAAATTAATTTACCAATGAGTTTATAAAATAAAATAAGCAAACGTCATTGTTAATAATTTTAACATCAGAATAGGGAACCACTGACTTACAGCTCGTGAACTGTAAAGCCATGTCAAGGCACAATTCACACGCCTTTTATGTGTCAGACACAAAAAACGATTCACACTGTTGGCTGCAGGCCCAACACAATACAACACTTACATTTACCACCAGAGCCATTCAAGGGCCCATCAATCTCATACGCCAACAGGACTAACAACAATCACACCGCCATACACCCAAACCTCAGAATACTTACAAACACACCTCAAGCAAGTCAATACACATCCTGGCTACCAGACACCAACTCACTGTCAGCCCACACACACCACCAGCCAAATGCCAGTTCAGACACAACAACACCACCTAGAAGCTGGTAGAATGGGTGGACTGGTTGGTGGTCATGTGTGTGTAGTGACTTGCCGCTGGTCACAACACACACACACACACTGGCAGCCAAACGCCAGTCCCCACACACCACCGGCCACACATACCGCCAGCCAAATGCCAGTCCGCGCACACCACCAGACAAGTGCCAGTCTATGCACACCACCGGCCAAGTGCCAGGCTACACCCTGCCAGCCAAGCGCCAGTATACACACAACACCAGCCAAGTTCTAGTCCACATACACAACAAGTCCACACACACCATCAGCCAAGCACCAGTCCATGCACAATGCCAGCTAAGCGATAGTCTACATACACCACGAGCCAAGCAATAATGTACACGCACTACCAGCCAAGTGCTAGTCCAAACACACCACCAGCCAAGCACCAGTACAAGCAAACCATCAGCCGAACTCTTGTTCCTACACACACTGAAACGTATTCCCTGGTGTCAGATCTGGGGGTAGATCGGACAAAAAAAATGGCTCATCTGCTTCAAGGGGGTCGTCAGAAAACAGTCAAAACACTTCCCCAATAATGGGGAGCGGCCCTTGCCAAAGGGGCCACTCCCCAACATCTAAACAAAATAATTCCTGGTGTCTAATGGTTTTCTGCCACCTCCCCCCCCCCCCCCTTGGGGGCATATGGTCCTAAAAATATGGCTGATCTGCCCCCGTGGGGGAGAAAATGGCCAAAACACTTCCTCAACTATGGGGAGTGGCTCTTGCCCAAGGGGACGCTCCCCAACATCTAAATAACATATTCCCTGGTGTCTAATGGGTTTCTGCAGATGGGCCTCAAATATGGCCCATCTGTCCCGGGGGGGGGGGGGCAGAGAACAGCCATATATACTTCCCTAGTAATGGAGAGTGACCCTTGCCCAAGGGGTCGCTTCCTTTGTTAAATCCCTGGTGTCTAGTGGTTTTCTGCCCCCCCTTGGAGCAGATTGACCTAAAAATATGGCTGATCTGCCCACGGGGGGCAGAAAACAGCCACAATAATGCCCCAATAATGGGGGGGCAACCCTTGCCCAAGGGCCCGCTCAACCATGATGTATTTTGGACAAATCCCTGGTGCCTAGTGGTTTTCTGCCCCCTTTGGTGGTGGATCGGCCTAAAAATATGGCTGATCTGCCCGGGGGGGGGGGGGGCTGGGGCTAGAAAATGGCCTAAATATTGCTCCAATAATGGGGTGCGACTCTTGCCCAAGGTGTCGCTCCCTGCAACTAAATTCAATTCCTGGTGGCTAGTGGAGTGGATCCCTGCTTGGGGATTGCCCTCCAGGGGTGATCCTCAACCGGGGATCCCCTTGGAAAAGGCACAGTTGGAAACTGTTGGCATTAAAAGATAGCAAATGACACTCACAGAGAACATGGGTGATATTGTCAGTTTTTCTTTAGGAAATAGTGAAGAGCTACTTTGAGTGGTGTCAGAGCTGATTGTGGAGGTCATGGTGAGGTTGCATTACCAAAATCAATTCTGTAATTATCGAAGACATGGGTAACTAATTTCAGGTGATTTGTAGACATGAAATATTTTCCTTTTTTTTAGGGAATGGAGGCAGACGTTTGCAGATGTTGCCCTATTGTTGATGAAAGGCACAAGAAATGGGGCGGATCAAAGGTAAACATGAGGGATTTTATCGTAGACGAGAGTGAGTGAGAATAGCCATCTAGTACAGAGGATGAAATATTAAAGGGTCAAATGATCACTTGCGATAGGCTGAAAACAGATTGAACTCTATTTTTTGTGTGGGGTGGGGTGTGGGGGGCGAGGAGGAGAATGGGTGAAACAGAAGGAAGTTTTCCAGATCAAGTTTTGGAGGATATTTAGGCAGGAGGGTAGCTCGGTGAGGTCATCAGAAGTCAATGTTAATAATTGCATGTCATCTGCATATTGTTATGAGGGCACACTTACATACTTCAGGATAAAACAGAGGGACTTGAGGAAAACGATGGAAGTACTTTAAAATTGAAATGGGCAATGGCAAAATGTTTTCCAAACACCAAAGAATAAGTGGGTAAGAAGCCTGCATCCAATCATCCTGCATCCATCTGTCAATCAAAACGTCCAGCCTTTTTCTCTGCCCCTTCTTCTCCTGTTCCTGTATCTGTGCAGTGACTCATTAACAGTATATGTGCTGTGTGAAGCTGTGTGCCTGTAATTGTGTCGCATTTCAGTCTCTGTGTGTTGGTTTGTAAATATTGATAGCAAGTCCTTCCCGGCCTTGACATCTCTATAAATCCACCAGGATTTCTAACTTTTTTCAAAGCCATTATTCCATGAAAAATGCTCTTCATTATTCTCTTTCTTTTTACCTCCTTTCCTTTCACCATCCCAAGCACTGAAGCACTAGGCATGTTATACAAGCAACCAGCTTAATATGACATGACATTGATACGTCGTGACCTAACATATATCTGCTGAATATGTAATTCAACTGAATTGTAAGCTGTGTTCTTTACCTTGCAGCTGAAAGGTTGTCAATGAAAATGTTGCTTTGCAAACAGAGTGAAGCAAAACTGTTTCTTTTATATGAAACTGTGCTCATGTAAAGCACTCTGTCACTCATTTGTGTGTAGTTTGCACTATATTAGACTGCTACATAAAGAAAGAAATGCAAATGCTTGCATAATAAGGATCTGACTCAATATTTAAGCCATTTAAAGCATCTTTGAGTAATGGGGTATCTCGGCAGTTGAATAATGAGGGGCTAAAACATGTAGATATTTTGGACCTATTCCCAACTTTGACCCAACTTCTGTCTGATTGGAAACAATCAGCTCTGACCCCATCAGCTCCCTGCCAGAGGGCTTGTGCAGTCACTGCTCCCTGGAAATACATTTCTGCTAGTCAAGTGTGGCATTTTGAAGAGTAGCACATGGCGAAGTTAGTGTTTCCAGTGTCATTGTATATCACACATACACCCCCTCAATGTGCAAATTACCATGGATGGTCACATGTTTTTAACATTTATATTAATTTGCTCGTTCAGATTATGGTGAATTTCAGTTAGTGCGGCACTTCTGCCAATTTTGGGCCCTATTTTCATGACACTTAATTTGCATGCCAGCTGGGTTCACAGCTTCTTCTCCATGAGAATTTCAAAACATACCGGCACATAGTCAAAGCTGGTGGGCATGAGCAATCACTGTGTACCTCAGGGGCATTCAGAGATCATGTCACTGAGGCCAGGAGGCCATACATTGGCTATAAAGTAAGTGCTAGCTCACCTTTAAAAGAGCATGCCTGACAGTCAGGTACCTCTTTAAACTAGAAATTACTTACCATTCACCTAAGTATGTCATTATATTCCCTCAAGCTATGATAGAAACATCTCATTACATTGGTATTCCTTTGTTATCACGTGGTTACAAACACTTGTCCTAGAAAGACGGCTCAATGTTGAACCCCATTTGATTTCCCCAATGATGAAGCATCTCATTTTGGTGAGTGAGGGCCCTTGTCCTATGGAAGACCCTTAATATTGGGTCACCTATCTTTGATTCTCCTGATGTCAGTTCCCTGAATATAGAGGGTTCCCAGTGCACGAGTTAAATTATGCCAGATATTGTGGTGTTAACTCGTATCTTGGAGGGATATAACCTGACGCATTATCGTTACGTATCCTTTCTCTTCCCTTAATTGTGTTATACTATTTTCCATCTCAAAAGCACACAGAATCATCACCTATTAAATACCCTATCCCATTTCTGGATTATATAGCTGCCAAGATTTCAGATTGCTAAGTGTGACATTTTCATAATTTCAGTGTAATTATGAGTGACATTTCAGCGACTACGAGTGACACTTTCTCGCGATCAAAATCAAACAATGAAAATTAAAGGAACATATAAATATCAGAAATTACATCCAATTGAGCAACCAGAAACTTTAAGAAGATTTTAAAACTGCTGCAAAGCACCAGAAAAGGAAGAGCACTAACCAGAAACAGAGTGCGTGTCTGCAGTTCTTATTAACCGATGGCAGTCAGGCACTGCTGATGCTCAGAAGATGATCTGATCATTCATGACCGCGCACTAGCCTAAAAAGCACATTTTATAGCACGGGTCAGCTCATTATTGAAACTATCCTCACAACCCTAACCCTAACCCTTCTGCATCATTTACGTTGCTACTTTTCGCCGAAAAAAATACCAGCCTTCTGTTCTCATTCTAACATTTTGCAAAGGCCCAGACATGATTCTTAAATACAACTTTACAGAGCTGCCTATTTTTTTAATTGCTTATGTGTGACATTTATATGTTTTCAATTGTGAATCAGTGACATTCTACTACTGAATGAGTGACACTTTGAGTGACACTTCCTTGAGAGTAAGTAAAAGCAATGACTGTTATTATATGTGTGCCTGTGAGTTTTCCATTACTATAGCCAGATATGCAACACAATAACCAACATACCCTAAAACAAGCCAGACCTGCTGGTGTAAATAATGCTTGTCAGCAGTATCAGATGTATGAGTAATTAATAAATATTTTGTTGTGAATATGAGTCTAAAATTATGCAATTCTGAAAATATGAGACTATGATTTAAACATTACTAAGGTGTGTGGAAGGGAAGTAGTCTTCGGAATGCTTGAATCTATCACATTTTCCCATTCATACTGCCTCTGCAGTTTCTCACTCTATATGCACTTTCATTCTTTCTCTTCCAACATTTCTCTGAAATTGTCCATAAGCACATCATGTCATCTCCTTTTTTCTTTATCGCTGTCTTTATACTTTGTCCTTCTGCATATACTTCCTTGTGTTGTGGCCCTTCTCTATGTTCTGAGCTAGCATACACACACTCTACTTACCTGTCAATACATTTTCATTTCATTTGAAGTTTTCAGCAATTCAACAGCTGTGTACCTCCTTCACATGCTTTAGATAAAATGGCAATTACAATTAGCACGTGTGATAATCGCTTGGTGCGCTGTGTAGAGTCAAATGAATGAGTGAGCAGGTATTCTGAATACTATTTGAAGGAAAGTAGGATCTGCTTTCATAGTTACCCCCAACTTTTGCTGGTGTCATTATGTTTTTCTGTCTAGTCTGACTGGGATCCTGCTGATCAGGACCCCAGTCTCTGAGCTTCTTCCCTAAATTGGACCATGGTGAGTACTTAGGCACACCCCAGATTGGCTGCTGGTGTACCCTTGTAAGTACCTAGTATATGGTACTAAAGTACCCAGGGCATAGGTACACCAGGGGTCCCCCATGGGCTGAAGCATGTATTATACCACCCACGGGAGACCACTCAAATTGTGACTACAGGCCTGCCGTGGCAGCCTGTGTAAGCTGGTGATAGCACCACTTACAACAGATATACGTTTTCTTATATCTAAGGTCACTGCACTTAAAACCTATAAGTCACCCCTAAGGCAGGCCTTTCAATCCTGAAGGCAGGGTACCCGGTTACAAGTGTGAGGGTGCCCCTGCATGAGCAGGACACCCCTACATTCCTTGGAGTCCATTCTCCCGGGTTGTAAGTGCATCAGCCATTACGATACAAAGAGTGGCCATGCGTCATTACTCGATGGCTAACGCTAAACTGGCTGTAACGAACCCTGGCCTGTTTGGTATCAAACATGTTGGAATCATACCTCAACACCGTAAACAGTGTTGGAGGTATGATTCCATGCACTGTAGAGCTCTTCCGGGAAGCCCTCAATGCTCCTGGTACCAGTCTTCCAGACCCGGACAGCAAACTATGGCTGATGCCGACCAGAGAAACCATTCTGCCCTCCTGCTGCTGAGCCAAGCTCGAGCAGGGGAAGGCAGGACAATAGGTGTACAGTCGCAGGGATGTGTGACCACCTCCCAGACAGGACTTAGTGTATTGGGCCAGGGTGGGGGTGCTTTCCTGTACCACTAGACTACTTTAAAGGGCACATTTAATGACCTCCTTGGATACTCCAGTTGGAACCAGTTTAGGGAGCCGTTGGCTCCCGCTCTGGCACGAAACTGGACTAAGGACATGGGAGTATCCTCCTCACTGTCCAGCCCCTCCTGTGGGAGGGACCCCTGATTCATCCCAACCCCTTTCTTAGGGCACTTTAGGGCTTACCTATGGGTGGTTTCATAGATTCGTCGTGGAACACAGACTCCGAAAGTTTCAGCAACACAGGTGGTGGTCCTGCAACTCCCTTGAGGCCTGCACTGTCTTCACAGCCATTTTGAAGCCAGTTGTCCTCATCGGAGCCGCTGGAGCAGGACCCCTGTGTACCACGTCGACTTGCCATTGTCAAGGCTTGTTGACTCTCTTCACCAGAGCTCTTCGGGCTCCAAGAAGCTCCAGCCTCCAGCATCTCTTGCTACTAAGATCTTCATCCTCACCACATCCTCTGCACTGTGGGCCTGCATCATTGGTGAGCTGCTCAAGGTCCTCTTGCGACTTCTGTGTCTTCGGCCTGCGGGTCCTCTTAAGGGTCTTCTTTGGCTTCAGTGGGCTCCCCTGTTTGCTCGTGGCCTACTCTGATTTACCTACTTTTGGTGAGTCCCTTGGACCTTGCTGGTCTCGACACTGCACCTTTTTCGTCTGCCAAGTTTGTTGCCGCAGGCAAGGCTTGTTGGTGCCCCCGCCGGACACCGACCCCCTGGCTTTGACATCCGATGTGGGACAGCTCGTGAATGGCTCCTGGTCTTCTACAGCGTCGCCTGGTCCACACAGCTACAGTGCCAAGGTCATCGTCAACTCTCCTGCACCTTCTGACATCGGTGGGCATTCGTCTTCCGTGCCCACTAGTCACCCCTGAGTGGCAGAGATTCTGTCCCCTCTGCTTGCAGGTGCATCTCTTCCTGAATACACCTTTGGGTTCCACCGGACTCTTTCAACTTTTTCACTAGAGGCATCTTCACTGAAGTCCTCCATTGTGGTCTACAGCGGTTTCGGACGTCACTTCCCACTTATGCACCCGGCTTCTCTGCTGTAGGTATTCTGGTTCCCGGGGTATCCACGGGTGAGGTGGCTCTCCAACCTTCCATCTTCCACTGGGTTTCTTCAGGGTCCTCTGGGAAAGGTCCTTCTTCTTAAAAACTGCAACGGCGACTTACCCATTGACCTGTATTGAGCCCGCAGTCGTGTTCCCACTCTGCACACGGCCTCCGTGGGGTTCCTGTGTACTTACCTTGGGTGGTTCCTTGGGTCCCCAGCTATTCTACGTCTTCTGGGTCCAGTCTTGCCTTAGGTTGTGGTTTGCATTCTACTTTTTTGTATATGGCTTGGTCTCCCCCTGGAGACCACTGTGTAATTTTGCTACTTACGTGTTCTATTGTTGCAGTATTGTGTGTATTGTGATTATATCTCCATGTAGGAGCTACTGCAATATGTTAGGGAGTGTTTATAATAAATGCATATTTTTATAACTACACTGTGAGGTTCTTTTTGACTTAACTACACTATATGATTGGCACTGGTAAAACAAGCTGTTTTGCACTCCTTCTGGACTAATCTTGAAGGCTGCTCTCCACAGCTACCACTTAGAGAGCTTTCTAAAGTTGTCTAAGACCACTAAAATTCCCATAAGGGTTGTCTGGATTAGTACAGGGTGCTACACTTACATAAGTGAGCACCATATACTAAGCCAGCCTCTTACACTATTGTGACCCACTGGTCGGCAAAGTGAGAAACTCGCAGTGACTGATGCTCAGAATTGTGCCCTATCGTTAACGCCCACCCACAACCTGATCTCACTGAAAACCCCAGAGATGGCATAGTCACAGAATGCAGTGTTGTTAAAATCTACAGAAACATAACAGTTGGTAAAAGGAAATTGGCTTTGGGAATGCAATATGGAGTAAAACGTGTGAAATGTAAACTGCGTCGGTGTCATGGATTGCCTTTAGGGTGTTACTTATTCTTCAGCAATCGTTCAGCACTCGTTGAGAACTTCAACTTCTTGCCAGTCACAGTGGCCGCTCTGCTGGTTTTGCTGCAGAGTAGACTGGCCTTGTGTTGTGTTGTTATATGCATGAGGGAACATACAGTATTCTAGAATACGTTAGGTCATTATGAGATAATGCATGCATGTTCTAGTGATGACAGTTGGTTCCTGCCTACAGCGGAGTGTGGACGTGTTGGCCCCAACTCCATTGTACTTGTAATAAAATAGTACAATTCTACCGACGTCTCCTCCTTATGTACACTACAATTTTGGCGATGATTGTGGAGGACTTACATTATTCAACTGTCCCCTGGCAGATATTTCTGGGAGTACATGCTGCGGATGGCATTGCAGGAAGGATTTTTTTATCGATCCGGTGAGTGTGGCTAATACGAAGGCACAGGAATTCCGATTTTGCGGTGCTGCACCAGGTTGAGAAGTGTTCCGCTTGGTGTATGAGGATTGTGCAGCAGCTTTGAGATTGCGCGTGAGGCTGTGGAGTGGTTCCTTCGGCGCGCGATACTGTGGCATGCAGAGTAAGTTAGGCCGCGCAACAGTTGCTGTGATCCTTCAGCATGCGATACTGTGTGTTTGCTGTCTGTGTAGAAGCTCACGACGTACGAGGTACCTGGGAGCGTGCGTACCTACGTCATTGAAACGCCATATTGGTGGTGGTAACTGGTAACTAGATTCGGCATAGTGAGCCAGCTCATCTTCGATTGCCGACGTGTGGCATCACCGCTGTGCGTGCTGCCATCTTTAAGTGTGTTTTCACGAGCAGAAGCTGAAGACTGCATCTAGACGCTTGTGCGCGTCCAACCGAGAATTGACGATCAGAACTTAAGTACTGCATTCTGATGCGAGAGTGTCTCATACGGTGGCCTCACCTTGTGTTCTACAATAATAGTGTAGTTCCACGGGGAATAATATGGCGGTCGGACGTTTTGCAAGATTTTACTAGACAGACATCGTTGTTCGGCTGGAGGAAGGAAATTGTTGAAGAAGTGACTATTCATTACTTTTTTTTCTCTTTCTTTCTCCTTGGAATTCATTATTCATTGGAAATAGTAGTTAGTGTGTAATCATTATTTGTGGGTTATCTCATATTCAGTGAAACTTGTGTGAGGTATTTTAAAATGTGTGCTGCTCAACACTTTTCATTGACGCCTCCTCAACCTTTTCTGACAGCAGTTGGAGAACCGCCCATTAAGTGGAATGAGTGGAAGCAGTATTTTTAGGTCTCGCCCTGAAGCCAGCGCTTGCGCTGGTCTGGGCGAGACATTTTGTAAGTGGGCTTTTAGAAATGCGACCACTTTTTTTTGGGCTTGCCTAGAGCATGCGGGTACGCGCACAGTAACGCGCATTCCTCGCATGCTCCAGGCGCCATATGTCTTTCCTCTCACTTGCTCCTCCCCCTCCCCCACCACAGAGCGCTTCTCGGGGCCGCGCGGCCGTGTCACTTTCACGGCCGCGCGTCACTTGCTCTCCCGCTCCTCCCCCCTCCCCCACCACAGAGCGCGTCTCGCACGGCCGCACGGCCAAAGCTTGTTTTATTTAGTTTTTGCGCGCGCGCGCACACAACTCCCGGTCGCGGACGAAATTCTTGCTCGCGATCACTTTCGCGCGCACCATTTGCTTGTTTGAACACTTCTCGCCCTTTCCTTGCTGTTTTCTGTGCATCGCTCATTCTTTCATTACTTGTCACTTTTATGTGCATTTCTCAGTCTTTCTTTGCTACTTCACTGTGCATTACTCCTTCCTTCTTATTCCTTCTTTGCTGCTTTTCTGTGCGTTTCTCATTCTCTTTCTGCCACTTTCATGTGCTTTTTTCATTATTCCGCAATCTTTCTTTGCTGCTTTTTGAACTTTTACACTGATTCTGTGCCGATCTGCTGGGCATCTGCCACTCTTTCTCATTCATTCTTTGCTGATCTTCTGTGCTTTTGCCTTTCATTCTTTAACATTTTTCTCTGCCCTTTTCACTCAATCCTTGCTGCTCTTGGCTTCTTTTAGTCTCAGCTCTTCTCTTCGAGTTTCGAACTCAATTGCTCTCTTAACTCCTCTTCTTCCTTTTTCTCACTCTTTTGCTCTTCTTCCTGCCCTTTTCCTGAATTTGCGACCTTCCCTGCTTCCTCTCCCACGCCGCACTCCCTTCTCGGTTCCTGCCAGTTACTTAGCCCAACCCATTGCCCCAGAGACCCCCGCTCCTAATTCATGTCCGCCGCAGCTTGGATGCACAGCCCGTATGCGCCCTCCCGTGCCCAGCGCCAGACCCCTTGCTTTCACTCCCATCACTGCTACGTCTCTGCTTCCCTCTCCTCACCCTGAACCTTGAATGCACCTTCCAGTGCTGCTGCTACGCCTCGGTAGTCGACTGCGAAGGTGCCTTCCCTGTTCCACCTGACACTTTTCCTGCACCTTCCCACACCTTCACACCACCCTCACATGCACCGCACACAACACTCACCTCTCCCTCGGCCACGCAAACCTACACACCTCTCCCCACCCCTCCCTGTTCTGCCTTCTCCTCAACAACACCTCCCTCAATAAACACGCTACTGAAATATGGGACCTGCTGCACGACCACACATTGAAACTGCTCTTCCTCACAGAAACCTGGCTGATTCTATCGACATTACCACACCTATTACCCAGGCACAAGGTTATAAGACAGGACAGAATTAACAGACCCAGCGGAGGACATGTCATCGTTTTCAAAGAGCTCATCAAGTGTTCCACTGCCTCAGCTAGCACCAACAGCACTGATGCTGGATGTGTTTATTGTGCCAAAATGGCTTCTTTTGTCATCTTCAATGCAAGATGGTGCACACTCTGAAATCCGTAAAAGTGCACTCTCTTAATGCTTTATTTTAATAAATATATTTAGGGTGATCACCAACCTCTAGTTCAGTGTGGACACTTTCTCCAGTCCTTGTCTTCTCTCTCTGTACGTCACACCTCTCTTTCAATAAACCTCAGTGCCCCACAACACTTACCTCTCATGACCTCAACTTACCACCTCTCTCCGATCCTACCTCTAGATCTCTAGCTCTCGGTCAGCTCTCTGCCCCTCTCTTCTCCTCAAGTGCCTCTCTCTCTCTCTCTCTCTCTCTCTCTACTTTCTCTTCTTTCTGCATCTTGCTGCTCTGTTTGCATCTCATCAAAGGGTAAGATCTCTTTATCTTACCCTTTCTATCATTTTTGCCATCTATACCTTACCTTTCTCTACCTCTCGCATGCCTCTTTCTACCTCACCATTCTCTCTTTAATTTCTCTCTCTGCCTCACAACTCACTGCCTCATCTCTCTCTTCCCCACCTCTCACACTCTATCTAGACTCTCAATTTACATCACCTATTGGCCTTCTATGTCTCTCTTTTTATTGATGTCCTCTTTCACTCGCCTTTCCCATTATTTTATTTCTTTCTCTCTACAATGCTCTCCCTACCTCTTCCACTCCATCTATCACTCCCTTTGCTTTCATCTCTCTTTCTATCTCCTTCACTGTTTCCGTTCACTCTCTCTGCTTCCAATGTCTCGCTCGTTTAATACATCTGTCTTACCTCTGTCTCTCTCTCTCTCTCTCTCCCTATTTCACCATTCTCTACTTCTCCCTCGCACTTACTCTGTATTAGCCTCATCTCTCTACCTCATCTGCACCTCTTTTTCTCTACTTCTCATATCTTTCTATTTTTCATCCCACCGGCTCTACCTGCCTCGCTACTTTGTTTACCTGACCTGTCATTCTGTGCTTCACCTTTCTATTTGTGCTATCTCATTATAACTCACCTCTCTTCCTATCTTATTTCTCTCTAGACCTTGCCCCTCGGGTTGGCACCTTTCTTACCAGCCTACATTTAAAACTGCATGCCAGGCCTCTAAAAACAAGCATTGGCATAGTCAATAGGTCTCGCCTTTGGGACCTTATAAGTTTTTAGACATGCAACAGTTGATGTTATTGCACCAAGGATATTGTGCTGCATAACTAAATACTTATAAGGTCCCAAAAGCGAGACCTATTGGCTATGGCAATGCTTGTTTAAATTATATAGATGAGGATGATGAGTTGACGCAAGCAAGAAAAAAAAAAAGATACTTTTGCACTCATTAGGACCTCCAGGCATCGTAGTGTACAATGCTATGGAAAAAAAACACGCCCTTCGAATGATAGTAATATTTTCCTGCATGCTTTGGAAGATCTAGATAAGTATTATTCTACTTCTGTATGTATCGCCATAAATAGGAATCATTTCTTTAGGCTTAAACAAAGTAAGAGCGAGTCAATTGAAGAATTCGTGTCTGCATTAAAAAGGTTGGTATTAACTTGCAGGTTTAGTCACTTACATGATGAGTTCATAAGAAATCAGATCATCATGTATGTGAACAATGAGCATATTCAGGAAAGACTTTGGATTTATGGGGAGTCCACTCTGACAAAAGTAATTTCTGTGGTAAAAAAAGCAGAGGTCTCTAATAAACGTGCAAAGGCTGTTGCCGTATCGAAAAATGAAAAAGGTCAAGCATAAAAAGAAAAAAGATACACGTAAGGAAGAAGATTCAACTAAAAATCGTAGGGGGAAGTATGATAAGCAACAAGAAAAAAAATGTTACAGGTGTGGCAACAAGGATCACTTAGCCTATAGTAGAAAATATCCTGCCTGCAATCAAAAATGTGCAGAGTGTGGAATTTTCGTTCATTTTGCGAAAGTTTGTAGAAAAAGTGAAGTCAACAAGAGAGTCAGTGTAGTTGTGGGAGAGTCTGAGTCAGATTCCGACTCTCAATCAGTTAAATTCACTGTGGATGGATGTAGTCAACTAAGCGAATGTGTACTAGGTGTTATGGAAACACAGGAGGATGGATGTGTTAATTTACTTTCTTCCCTATCTAGAAATAAACCAGTGTGTGATGTTAAAGTTGGTGGGGTGGAAGTTACTATTGTGGCGGATTCGGGTACCCCATACACGATTGTAGATAGGAAATTTTGGGAGGAGAAGTTTGCGGGTGTTTTGGGAGACAAATTACTTCCTTCAGATGTGTCTCCAGAGAGTTTCACAGGGGAGACAATTTCTATGGTAGGTTTTCACAATTTAATTTTTTAATTTAAGGGGAGGAAGGCGACGGGTAAATTGTACGTTGCTGAGTATGGTCCTTCCATTTTGGGTTGGGTGGATCAAAGGGCGGTCAACATTATTCTGGTTCCCAATAGTCCGGAACAAGTTTCAGTCATTAAAGAGGAAATGAGTGGGGGCGATGTGTATAAGCAAAAGTTTCCTAATGTTTTTGCGGGAAAAACTGGTACCTCGAAGGGATACTCACACAAGATCATTTTGAAACAAGATACTTACTAGTCCCAAGGTACATAAACTTAGAGAAATACCATGGATCTTGAGGAAAGAGGTAGATCATGAGGTGGAGAGATTGATGAAGGAAGGAGTTATTGAGGAAATTGATGCTGCAGAGTGGATTGCTCTGATTGTGGTAGCACAACGTTCCAATGGGAAGATCCGCTTATGTGTGGATTTGAGGCATCTCAATGACAATATAGTAGTAGAAAGGTTTCCACTGCCTAAAATAAATGAACTGTTAGCCTGTACCAAAGGAAGGAAATGGTTTTCGTCGATTGATCTATCTTCAGCTTACCACCAAATAAGATTGCATGAAGAGAGTAAAGATCTAAAGGCCTTCATGACTCCTACGGGATATTATAGATATGTTAGGATGCCCTTCGGCTTGGCTTCGTATGCGGCCTTGATTAAAAAATTGATGCACAAATTGTTTAAGGATCATACTGGGATATTGTTCTTTCAGGATGATATTTTAATTATGGGAGAAAATGAAGAAGTGCATGATTCAAGAATGAATGAAGTGTTGAGAATTTTGCAAGAAAATGGAATGACAGCTGAGTTCTCGAAGTGTAACTTCAAGGTAAAGAGTTTGAACTATTTGGGTCATACCGTGGCCAGTGAAGGAGTCAAACCTAAGGAAGAATTGTTGCGGGCAGTAAGGGAGGCTCCCAGCCTACCGTGGCATTCTGCCGATTGTTGTGGAGGGCGGTTACTTTTTTTGGGCACTGTCACCTGCCTGGTGACGCATTTCCGGGGGTGGAGGGGGCGGAACTGCTCACTTTGCCGGCATTTAGGCATGAGCAGAACGCAGACGCGCAGCATACAAGGGTGAGCTGCAGCGCTATTTTTAAACTGCATTCTTTGCTCTTAAACGTGGGGCATAATTGTGATTTTAAACTTTGCTGGTTTTATCTTTCTCTGCTTTGCCTACCTGTCGGGCTTTCACTTTCCCGCTCCGGTCCACCGCGGCATTCCGCCGATTGTTGTGGAGGGCGGTTACTTTTTTTGGGCACTGGGGTGGAGGGGGCGGAACTGCTCACTTTGCCGGCATTTAGGCATGAGCAGACCGTGGACGCGCAGCGGACGCGCGCAGCGGCCGCGCCGCTGGCACGCCGAAAGCAAGCCCGTCTGCGCCCGTCCGCGCCTGGACGTCGCCAGACGCTAGCTATGCTGCCGGTGTGAGAAGTTGGCCTGGTATATGCTGTTCACTAATTAAAGTGGACACCTTGCACCAGAACAATTCGACTCTTATGGTAGATAGGTTTAAGACAACCTTTATAGAAAGCTATCCTAGTGGTAGCTGTGGAGAGCAGCCTTCAGGCTAAGTCTTGAAGGAATGTAAAGCAGCTTGTTTTACCACACAATCTCTTGAATCACCAAATGAAAAGACACCACACAGGTATATATATCAAATATATATGTATTTATTAATAAACACTCTCTACTAATCTCTTTATGAGATTAGAGGTCAGGAACATATGTACAAGTCAAATATTATCAGGATAAGTTTAGCACAATTGAATATTACAATCTTAGTTTGCTAGACCTAGGTCTAGGGCATCTAGAATCGAGGGACCCCCAAGAACCACCCCAGGTAGTTGTAGGAGACCCACAGGGGACGGACGCGGTGACCTGGCACCGATGCGAATCCTGTACGAGTCTATGCACTCAGACGCGATTGAGATATCAATGTTAAAGGTCCCTTGCGTGTTCGAGGCGAACACACCGATCGGTCCTTGTACGAGTCGAAGGACGCGGTTACAGATGGAATTGCAAGGGAGTTGGACGCGGTGTGTCTAACACAGACGCGAACCATGTACGAGTCAGTGCGATAGTCGCACTTGGAAAGTTAGAGTTTTAGGACACTTCGAGGGAAGCTACAAGCAAGTCACTTACAGGGTAAGTAGTTCTAGGGCCCACACCCACAGGAGCACCGTAGTGCTGAAGTTACCTCACCCAGGGGAGCCGGGTGCATAGGTGTTCTTTGGTGTCGGGTCGCGGCGTCGTTTTCAATGGGAGCCAGTGAAGACTTGCTGCTTGCGGCGACAGGAGAAGTGTCCGGAGGAATCCAAGCCTGGATTCGGAAGATGGAAGACCTGAAAGCAGAGGGGACAGTGTTCAAAGTCACTTGGCAGTGACTCGGGGCAAGGAAGATGGATGCCCACCGTCGTCGCAAGATTCAGGTCGTTCGCAGTTGCCTTGACTCTTCAGCCACGAGGTCCAGGAGGTGTCGACGACAACCAGGAGCTGGATTCGGCGTGTCCCATGATGTCTGCAGCTTACTGCGGTGTTGGCAACTCGATCGGAGCCAACAAGCCTTGGTAACAGCAAGTCTTGGGGAAAGTGTGAAGAGACAATGGCGCAGACCAGCAAGGTCTGTGGAACTCACCCAGCGAGGGTAAGTCAGGGCAGGCCTGGAGCAACCAGGGGAGCCCTTTGGTTTCTTTAGAAAGTCTTCTGGGGACCCGCAAGCCGGCTGGCAAGGGATCGCAAAGACGCCTTGGGAGGATTCGCTCACAGGGGCCCACGGTCACTCGGGACGTGGTAGGCCTCTGATCTTAGGAGGAATTCCTGCTGGAGGCTGGGACCACACGTGGTCCAAAGCACAAGTTCGTGGAACATTGTGAAGGGGTTGCACTCGACAATAGTGCATGGTACCCAGGGGTCGCGGTTCCTCGTTACTCTTGGGGTCCACTGGCCTCAGCTTTGCTGGGGACTCACGATGGACTTTGAGAAGTCAGGAAATCCACTTCTTGGGCTAGCAGGGACTTTGGCCTCCGGCGGGAGCGGCATAGTTTGCAACCGTCGTTTGTAGTTTTTGGTGCCTGCCAAGCAGGGGAGTCACTCCTTGACTCCAAGGGAGATTCTTCAGTCTTCCAAAGGTAGTGGAACGTCGAAGGTCCGGGATTCTTCTTGTAGAGCGTCGTCCAGGGAAATCTAGGGTGCAATGCACAGGTTCCCCCTCTTATACTAAAAGAAGGGGAGGGACTAGCTCTATGACCCTACCTATGGGAGGGTCAGGGGAGTGGGTGGCTACACCCACTTCCCTTTGTCCAGTTTCGCGCCAGAGCAGGGACAGGTAGCCCCTGAGCCGGTTTGAACTGGCATATGCACAGAGGAGCCTTCTGCTCCCGCAGTGCAGGACTTCAAAGCACTCTAAGAGTGCACCCACCCAGCCCCAATACACTAAACCCTGTCTGGGAGGTGGTCACACCCCTTGGGACAGGATATCTATTGTTGGGCTTCCTCCACTGCGAGTGTTGGTCATCAGCAGGAGGGCAGCCCAGTGTCTGTGACTGGTGGCATCCATTTTGTGATGCCAGGGCTCTGCAGGATTCTACCGCGTTTCCACAGTAGGTACATGTCTATCCCTCTAGAAGGGTGGAATGCTACCCCCGCCGCCAGGACTGGCGGGGGGGTAGTATTCCAAGGTGTTTGACACCAAACACGACATGTTTCGATGCAGCCATTCCAAAGTTAGCATTTTACCGCGAGGATATAATGCACTTAAAAGTATATGGTTTAACCGCATCCACAAACAGCACCAGAGAATGGACTCTGAGAGCTGCAGAGGGGCCCTGCTCAGGCAGAGGCACCCCCTCACATAGAAGCCAAGCACCCTGCCCTCAGGATTGATAGGGCCTGCCTTAGGGGTGACTGATAGGGTTATATGTGTGTGTAGGAGAGATATAGGGAACCTATATCTCAGTGAGGGGTGCTAGCACTTCCTCACTCAGGCTGCAGTAGCAGGCCTGTGGTGTCAGATTTAGTCTGCTTCCCAGGGGTGGCATAATACATGCTGCAGCCCCTGGTAGGCCTGTGAAGTACCTATGCCCTTGGTACCTAAGGTACCATATACTAGGGACTCATAAGGTGCCACAGTATCCAATCACTAGTGCACCTAGAGTGCACTCCAAATCGTTTAGAGAGAACAGAGAGGCTGGGGCCCTGATTAGCAGGGTCCCAGCCTGACTATAGCCAGAAACCAGTGTAAACATCAGAAAAAAAGTGGGGGCAACATAAGAGGCAGATCCTACTCTCCTACACAACCCCCCCAAACGCAGGGACACTAAACTAACCTTGACCAGTTGAGTCTTCGTGTTCAAAGTGGAAATACCTTGAGAGTCCATCTGCATTGGCATGTTGGGTCCCAGGTCTATGTTCCACTGTATAGTCCATCCCCTGTAGGGAAATGGACCACCTCAAAAGTTTTGGGTTTTCTCCTTTCATTTGTTTAAGCCATAGGAGGGGCTTGTGGTCGGTCTGAACTATGAAGTGAGTACCAAACAAGTATGGCCTCAGCTTCTTCAGGGCCCATACCACAGCAAAGGCCTCCCTCTCTATAGCTGACCAACGTTTCTCTCTAGGGGTCAGCCTTCTGCTAATAAAAGCTACTGGCTGGTCTTGACCTTCATCATTCAGTTGAGACAGTACAGCTCCCACACCCAGCTCAGAAGCATCTGTTTGGACAATGAACTTTTTGGTGTAGTCTGGACTCTGTAAGATGGGGGCAGTGCACATGGCCTGCTTTAGGTCTTCAAATGCCTTCTGACAGCTAGCTGTCCACTGAACCTTTTTTGGCATTTTCTTTGAGGTCAGATCATTCAAGGGGGTCACTATAGATCCATATCCCTTGACAAACCTCCTATAGTACCCAGATCAGGCCTAAGAAGGCTCTCACCTGTGTCTGGGTGGTTGGAGCAACCCATTCCATTATGGTCTGGATCTTGCTCTGTAAAGGCTGAACCTGGCCTCCACCTACAAGGTGGCCCAGGTACACAACCTGACTCTGCCCTATCTGGCACTTAGTGGCCTTGATAGTGAGGCCTGCTTTTGCAGGGCCTCCAAAACATTCCTGAGGTGGACCAGGTGATCCTGCCAGGAGGAACTAAAGACAGCAATATCATCTAGATAAGCTGAGCAATAAGTTTCCATCCCTGTCAGAACTTTATTCACCAACCTCTGAAAAGTGGCAGGTGCATTTTTCAATCCAAAGGGCATCACCACAAAGTGGTAGTGCCCACCAGGGGTCGAAAATGCTGTCTTGGCTTTTGCATCATCAGCTAATCTGATCTGCCAGTAGCCAGCTGTTAGGTCAAACGTGCTTAGATACTTGGCTGAGGCCAAAGTATCAATCAGCTCATCTGCCCTTGGTATGGGATAGGCATCAGTCCTAGTGACTGCATTGAGGCCTCTGTAGTCTACACAAAACCTCATTTCTTTCTTACCACCCTGGGTATGAGGCTTGGGTACCAGGACTACTGGACTAGCCCAAGGGCTATCTGAAGGCTCAATTACACCTAGCTCCAACATTTTCTGGACTTCAGTCCTGATACAGTCCCTGACATGGTCAGGTTGCCTGTAGATTTTATTCTTGACAGGCAGACTGTCTCCAGTGTCCACCTCGTGGGTGCACCAGGAAGTCTGACTAGGGGTCAGGCTAAACATATGTCTAAACTGTTGCAGAACTTGTCTGCACTCAGTTTGCTGATGGTCGGTGAGGCTGCTTGCCAAAGCAACACCATCTACTGACCCATCATCAGGGTTCTGAGAGAGCAGGTCAGGGAGAGGGTCACTCTCCTCCTCCTGGTCCTCATCAGTTGCCATGAGCAAGCCCATGTCAGCCCTGTCAACATATGGCTTTAATCTGTTGACATGGAGCACCCTCAGGGGGCTCCTGGGAGTTCCAAGATTCACCAGGTAGGTGACTTCTCCCTTCTGTTCAACTATTGTATGGGGGCCACTCCACTTGTCCTGGAGGGCTGCTGGGGCCACAGGCTCCAACACCCACACTTTCTGTCCTGGCTGGTATACAGTCAGTACAGCCTTTTGGTCATGCCAAGCTTTTTGTAATTCTTGGCTGGCCTCCAGGTTTTTGGTTGCCTTTTTCATGTACTCTGCCATCCGGGAGCGGAGACCAAGTACATAGTCCATCACATCTTGTTTGGGGGCTTGAGAGGTAACTCCCAGCCCTCTTTTACCAAACACAGTGGACCTCTCACAGGATGCCCAAACAGAAGCTCAAATGGGCTGTAACCAACCCCTTCTGTGGAACCTCTCTGTATGCAAACAACAGGCAAGGAAGAAGAAGGTCCCATTTCCGCCTAAGCTTCTCTGGGAGTCCTTTAATCATTCCTTTCAAGGTTTTGTTGAAGCTGTTCAACTAAACCATTGCATTGTGGGTGATAGGGGGTGGTGAACTTGTAAGTTACACCACACTCCTTCCACATTGCTTTTAGATATCCTGACATGAAGTTGGTACCTCTGTCAGAAATGACCTCCTTTGGGAAACCCACTCTGGAGAAGACTCCAATGAGGGCTCTTGCCACCACAGGGGCTGTGGTGGTCCTCAGGGGAATTGCTTCTGGGTACCTGGTGGCATGATCCACTACCACCAGGATAAACCTGTGCCCAGATGCAGTTTGAGGGTCAAGGGGACCAACAATGTCAATCCCTACCCTTTCAAAGGGTACCCCCACCACCGGTAGTGGTATCAGGGGGCCTTTGTTGTGCCACCTGCCTTACCACTGGCTTGGCATGTGACACAGGAGCGACAAAACTCCTTTGTGTCCTCTGACATATGTGGCCAATGAAAATGTGGAACAAGCCTGTCCCAGGTCTTGTTTTGGCCCAAGTGTCCTGCTAAAGGGATGTCATGTGCTAGGGTCAAGAGGAACCCCCTAAACTTCTGAGGTATTACCATCCTCCTGGTGGCTCCAGGGGCTGGGTCTCTACTCTCAGAATATAGGAGTCCCTCATCCCAATAAACTTTATGGGACCCACTAGCACTCCCAGCAGCCTCAGCAGCAGCCTGCTGTCTGAGGGGTTCAAGAGAGGGGCAGCACTGTTGCTCCTTCCTCAGATCTTCCCTAGAAGGGCCCCCTGCCCCCAAGAACTCAACCTGATCAGGCTCAAGTCCCTCTGGGGCAGTTCCTTCTTCAGGATCTGCTTCACCTCCCTCTGGGGGTGAATCTGTGATCTGAGACAGAGGGGAAGGCACTGCCTTTACCCTACTGCTCCTCCTCTTGGGAAGCATCTGGTCCATTGTTCCAGGATCCAGAGCTGGTTCAGTGTCATGCATTCTTGCTTGTGACCTGGTCACAGCAAATACCTCTGCAGGGATGCCCAACATCTCAGCATGAGTCCATAACTCTACTTCAGACCAGGCTGAAGTCTCTAGATCATTGCCCAATAGACATTCGACAGGGAGGTCTGCACTGACTACAACCTTCTTGAGGCCAGTTACCCCTCCCCAGGAGAAATTCACAACTGCCAGACTATGGTTGGTCTTGACGTTGCTTGCATTGGTCACCTGGTACATTTCGCCCAGGATGATCTGTCCAGGGTCCACAAGATCCTCTGCCACCATGGTGACACTAGCACCTGTGTCCCTAAATGCCAAAGCCTGTTTGCCATTTATTACAGGCTGCTGTTTGTATTTGCCCAGATTACTGGGACTCACTAGGAAGGACATATTAAGGTCTCCCTCACAAATCAGCATTGCCTGAGTGGGCACTCTGACTAGGTCAGAGTCCACTTCAGAACCCAGGGTCAACCCTACTACACCCTTATTCTGAGTACCACCTCCACCAGTAGCTGAACTAGGGGGAACAGTTGCCTTAGGGGCAGGAGTGGTGGTGGTTTGGTCTTTGGACTTGTTACAGTCAGAAGTCCAGTGCCCTTTCTGTTTACAGAATTTGCACCAGGGCTTCTTTGGCCTTTTCCCTTGTTGGGTTGTGACTCCCCACCAGATGCAGATTTTTGGGGCCCTTGTGAAGACTTCTGGTCTTTTGACTTATCCCCACCTTTCTCAGAGCCCTTAGGATCTTGCTTCTTGGTGTCACCCTCTTGGTTCTGGGGTTTCTGCCTCACCCTGGTTCTGACCCACTTGTCTGCCTTCTTTCCCAATTCTTGGGGAGAGGTCAGATCCGAGTCCACCAGGTACTGATGCAACAACTGGTTCTGGCAATTATTAAGGATCTGTTCTCTCATCATCAGATTATACAATCCCTTGAAATCAGTAACCCTACTGCCAACCAGCCAACCCTCCAGAGCCTTGGTTGCACAATCAACAAAGTCAGTCCAGTCCTGAGTCTGTGCCTTCTGGGTGTCTCTGAACTTTAACCTGTACTGTTCAGTGGTTAAGCCAAACCCATCTATCAGTGCACTCTTCAGGACTTCATAATCATCAGCATCCTCTTCTCTAACAGTGAGGAGCTTGTCTCTACCTTTATCTGAAAAGGAGAGCCACAAGATTGCTGCCCACTGCTTTTGGGGGACCTGCTGTACTCTACAGGCCCTCTCCATAGCAGTTATCCACTTGTGGATATCATCCCCACTCTGGTAGGGAGGAACAACCTTGCTCAGGTTCCTATGGTCTGGAATAGATTCTCTGCCTCTAGGGACACTGTTGCTGCCACCAAGGGGTTCTAACCCTCTCGTCTAGAAGCTCTCTGGATCTCCAGGGCTTCTCTATCCAGTGCCAACTGCTTGGTTCTGAGGGCAACTCTTGCTTCCTCATACTGCAGCAGTTTGCACATTCTTTCAGAGGAGGTCTCTCTTATGGGAAAGTATGAGTTCCTCTGGTGGACAAATTCTCTGCCAGAGTGATAAGAGTGCTCAGATTCCCTAGAAGGGGACCTATGCCTCTCATCCACTCTGTCAGTTCTCTTAGGGAGAATTCCTCTGTCCTTTTCAGGCCCCTTGAGGCCTGGCCCTTCAATCACAGAGTCCTGGTCATTCGGATTTTCATCGTCTGACCCAGATACTGTAATTGACCCACCCACTGATTCAGACCCATTAGCTCCTAGAGCCAATCTAAGATCATCTGCTGTCAGCAGATCTATCAGGTGTAGGGTTGAGGGACTCTGTCCTAGTCTCAGGTGTCTTTCAACACATGTCCTTATACTGAGGTTGAGTGGATCCACTGGTTCCACCCTTTGAGGACATTCTAGTGTTGTGCAGTGTTGTACTACCTACACTAGTTTGTGGCCTACTGATACTAGCTTGAGCTGTAGAAAGGGTGTGCTATCCCTTGGCACACAGCTCTAAGTTCAGTAGAACTTATCGATACTAAGCTTGACTTTATATGTACCTTAAGTACCTATAGTGGTTTTCAGTTAGTAATTCAAATAGAGATTTTCTGGTAAAACAATAGCAAGCTGGAATCCCACACGCTGCCCACCAATGTGAGAAGTTGGCCTGGTATATGCTGTTCACTAATTAAAGTGGACACCTTGCACCAGAACAATTCGACTCTTATGGTAGATAGGTTTAAGACAACCTTTATAGAAAGCTATCCTAGTGGTAGTTGTGGAGAGCAGCCTTCAGGCTAAGTCTTGAAGGAATGTAAAGCAGCTTGTTTTACCACACAATCTCTTGAATCACCAAATGAAAAGACACCACACAGGTATATATATCAAATATATATGTATTTATTAATAAACACTCTCTACTAATCTCTTTATGAGATTAGAGGTCAGGAACATATGTACAAGTCAAATATTATCAGGATAAGTTTAGCACAATTGAATATTACAATCTTAGTTTGCTAGACCTAGGTCTAGGGCATCTAGAATCGAGGGACCCCCAAGAACCACCCCAGGTAGTTGTAGGAGACCCACAGGGGACGGACGCGGTGACCTGGCACCGATGCGAATCCTGTACGAGTCTATGCACTCAGACGCGATTGAGATATCAATGTTAAAGGTCCCTTGCGTGTTCGAGGCAAACACACCGATCGGTCCTTGTACGAGTCGAAGGACGCGGTTACAGATGGAATTGCAAGGGAGTTGGACGCGGTGTATCTAACACAGACGCGAACCATGTACGAGTCAGTGCGATAGTCGCACTTGGAAAGTTAGAGTTTTAGGACACTTCGAGGGAAGCTACAATCAAGTCACTTACAGGGTAAGTAGTTCTAGGGCCCACACTTGGCAGTGACTCGGGGCAAGGAAGATGGATGCCCACCGTCGTCGCAAGATTCAGGTCATTCGCAGTTGCCTTCACTCTTCAGCCACGAGGTCCAGGAGGCGTCGACAACGACCAGGAGCTGGATTCTGCGTGGTCCACGATGTCTGCAGCTTACTGCGGTGTCGATAACTCGATCGGAGCCAACAAGCCTTGGTAACAGCAAGTCTCGGGGAAAGTGTGAAGAGACAATGGCGCAGACCAGCAAGGTCTGTGGAACTCACCCAGCGAGGGTAAGTCAGGGCAGGCCTGGAGCAACCAGGGGAGCCCTTTGGTTTCTTTATAAAGTCTTCTGGGGACCCGCAAGCCGGCTGGCAAGGGATCGCAAAGATGCCTCGGGAGGATTCGCTCACAGGGGCCCACGGTCACTCGGGACATGGTAGGCCTCTGATCTTAGGAGGAATTCCTGCTGGAGGCTGGGACCACATGTGGTCCAAAGCACAAGTTCGTGGAATGTTGTGAAGGGGTTGCACTTGACAATAGTGCACGGTACCCAGGGGTCGCGGTTCCTCATTACTCTTGGGGTACACTGGCCTCAGCTTCACTGGGGACTCACGATGGCCTTTGAGAAGTCAGGAAATCTACTTTTTGGGCTGCAGGGACTTCGGACTCCGGCGGGAGCAGTGTAGTTTGCGACCGTCATTTGTAGTTTTTGGTGCCTGCCAAGCAGGGGAGTCACTCCTTGACTCCAAGGGAGATTCTTCAGTCTTCCAAAGGTAGTGGAACGTCGAAGGTCCGGGATTCTTCTTGTAGAGCGTCGTCCAGGGAAATCTAGGGTGCAATGCACAGGTTCCCCTCTTATACTAAAAGAAGGGGAGGGACTAGCTCTATGACCCTACCTATGGGAGGGTCAGGGGAGTGGGTGGCTACACCCACTTCCCTTTGTCCAGTTTCGCGCCAGAGCAGGGACAGGTAGCCCCTGAGCCGGTTTGAACTGGCATATGCACAGAGGAGCCTTCTGCTCCCCCAGTGCAGGACTTCAAAGCACTCTAAGAGTGCACCCACCCAGCCCCAATACACTAAACCCTGTCTGGGAGGTGGTCACACCCCCTTGGGACAGGATATCTATTGTTGGGCTTCCTCCACTGCGAGTGTTGGTCATCAGCAGGAGGGCAGCCCCGTGTCTGTGACTGGTGGCATCCATTTTGTGATGCCAGGGCTCTGCGGGATTCTACCGCGTTTCCACAGTAGGTACATGTCTATCCCTCTAGAAGGGTGGAATGCTACCCCCGCCGCCAGGACTGGCGGGGGGTAGTATTCCAAGGTATTTGACACCAAACACGACATGTTTCGATGCAGCTATTCCAAAGTTAGCATTTTACCACGAGGATATAATGCACTTAAAAGTATATGGTTTAACCGCATCCACAAACAGCACCAGAGAATGGACTCTGAGAGCTGCAGAGGGGCCCTGCTCAGGCAGAGGCACCCCCTCACATAGAAGCCAAGCACCCTGCCCTCAGGATTGATAGGGCCTGCCTTAGGGGTGACTGATAGGGTTATATGTGTGTGTAGGAGAGATATAGGGAACCTATATCTCAGTGAGGGGTGCTAGCACTTCCTCACTCAGGCTGCAGTAGCAGGCCTGTGGTGTCAGATTTAGTCTGCTTCCCAGGGGTGGCATAATACATGCTGCAGCCCCTGGTAGGCCTGTGAAGTACCTATGCCCTTGGTACCTAAGGTACCATATACTAGGGACTCATAAGGTGCCACAGTATCCAACCACTAGTGCACCTAGAGTGCACTCCAAATCGTTTAGAGAGAACAGAGAGGCTGGGGCCCTGATTAGCAGGGTCCCAGCCTGACTATAGCCAGAAACCAGTGTAAACATCAGAAAAAAAGTGGGGGCAACATAAGAGGCAGATCCTACTCTCCTACAGCCGGTTTTGGAAAAAATATACTTTCTTATTCCTGAGATGAACTCCTATCCATCAGGCCAGCAAGGGACACCTGCGGCCTTCCCCCCCGCAGCCTTCCTGTGGGTCCATTCTGTTGTAGGAACTGTGGCTTTAATTCATGGGCGC
This sequence comes from Calotriton arnoldi, assembly GCA_963921515.1. Classification (NCBI taxonomy): domain Eukaryota; kingdom Metazoa; phylum Chordata; class Amphibia; order Caudata; family Salamandridae; genus Calotriton; species Calotriton arnoldi. The sequence goes on along the minus strand of CAWUFW010007507.1, from coordinate 784,272 downwards.
CCATTTCATCTCCTCCCATCCATCCATCCGGCCCTCGTCAGGATATTAAACTGTTTAGTCTCAATTGCCGGTCGTTAGTTAAACATTACCGGGATGTGTATAGCTTGTTACACGACAAATCCCCTGATGTCCTTTTCTTGACAGAGACATGGCTGTCAGCAGATACGGTGGCAGAACCAGGCTTAGCACTCCCCCCGGGCTATAATATCATCACCCTTAATCGGGAGACTAGAGGTGGCGGTGTGGCAGTTGTTTTTAAATCATGCTATACCTGTACACTTGTTAAGGAAACCGTAATGGGTTGTGAGTGTGGACGGTTTGGGATTTCTTTTAATTCCAACTATACCATGTCTGGCATAGTGGTATACCGCCCCCCCAGGCCCCTCAAAGGAATGCAGGGCTGCACTGGTTGACATAGTGGGCTCTCTAGTCGTGAGGTATGCCAACTTTTCTGTCATCGGCGACTTAAATCTGCATTTTGACAATCCCCATGACTCAGAAGCAGTCAACTAGTACATGGTTCCACCCACTCTGCTGGCCACCTACTTGACCCAGTCTTTTCCAATCTTCCACGTCTCTCTGTCTCAAACCCTATTCCGTTATGTTGGTCTGATCATTATCTGATTCCTATGATGCTTTCCGAGGTTGTGCCCTCTCGAAAGTCACCTCAGAAGCTCTCGCTCCGTCGCCCCTGGCACAAATTAAACTTTGATCATCTCAATACCATCCTCTCCTCGAGCGTGCCTAGCTGGCCGGAAGATCCAGATGCCGCCAGTGAAGCACTATCGGATTGGCTACGGCATCCTCTGGATGACATGATTCCTGCCAAACAATCTAAGTATCGGAGCACTAAATCCAACCCATGGTATAACAACGACCTTACCAATATGCGTAAAGCATGTAAGCGGATGGAGCGGGCATGGAGGCGAGACTTTGATTCCATCTTGAAGAGTTGCTATCAGTCAGCCATTAAGAAATATCATAGGGCTGTCCAGAAAGCACGGGCAGCACATTTTGCTGATGAGATCAGAAACAGCCATAATCCTTCTAAAAGGATTTTTTCTATCCTTAAAAATCTTAAAAATGCTGGGGCACCTGCGATGTCTGCCAAGTCAGACGAACACTGTGAGGACCTTGCCACCTTCTTCATAAATAAGGTGGATAACATCTATAAGACCTTTCCTCAGGTTACTATGGGCTCTGACTCTGGGGATGTACCTCCTTCCGCCCACATACTGGCCACCTTCCCGCCAATTACTGAGGATGCACTACGTGTACTCTGCAGGAAGGTAAAATCTGGTTCCCCGGCTGACCCTATGAAGCCTGACCACCTTATGAGACTGCTTCCTGTGCTTCTCACTCCCCTGGGCCAGGTTATCAACATGTCCCTGTCTATGGCTACGGTTCCCAGGTTATGGAAGCAGGCTAGGGTAATGCCGCTATTAAAGAAGCCCACCCTCGATCCAGCTAAACCGGAGAACTTTCGTCCTATCTCCCTGCTTCCTTGGGCCTCTAAGATCTCCGAAGCCTATATTAATTCCATCTTGTCAGGCTACCTGGAGGATAATAACATACTGGACTCCTCCCAGTGCGGGTTTCGCCCGGGCCTTAGAACGGAGTCAGCCCTCCTACCTGTGACTGAACATCTGAGAGCATAGCAAAACCAAAGGGGATGATGGACGGAGTGTTGAACATTGCAAGCACTCACCCCCAGTCAACTGATCTGGGTTTAATCCATCATCATTCTTTAGCTCACTCCGCCACCCCAGTTCAGACATGGCCATATGCAAATCAGTCTGACCCTGTGCCTCATGGGAACAGTCCAGCCCGAACTGCCAAGCCATGTCTTCCCTGGACCGGAAACAAGCATCCTCTTTGGTATCGCTTTGTTCGCCCTAAGTTGGCAAGGTATGCCCAGACGTGGGTCCCTTGCTCACTTTGCCACTGGATTCAAGCTAGCCTGGCTGATGATGGCTGAATAGCCAGAAACCGGTCCCAGGATGCTTGTTTCCGGTCCAGGGAAGACATGGCTTGGCAGTTCGGGCTGGACTGTTCCCATGAGGCACAGGGTCAGACTGATTTGCACATGGCCATGTCTGAACTGGGGTGGTGGAGTGAGCTAAAGAATGATGATGGATTAAACCCAGATCAGTTGACTGGGGGTGAGTGTTTGATTAGCTCAAGCGCTCCGTTCATCATCCCCTTTGGTATCGCTTTGTTCGCCCTAAGTTGGCAGGGTATGCCCAGACGTGGGTCCCTTGCTCACTTTGCCACTGGATTCAAGCTAGCCTGGCTGATGACAGCTGAATAGCCAGAAACCGGTCCCAGGATGCTTGTTTCCGGTCCAGGGAAGACATGGCTTGTCAGTTCGGGCTGGACTGTTCCCATGAGGCACAGGGTCAGACTGATTTGCACATGGCCATGTCTGAACTGGGGTGGTGGAGTGAGCTAAAGAATGATGATGGATTAAACCCAGATCAGTTGACTGGGGGAGAGTGTTTGATTAGCTCAAGCGCTCCGTCCATCATCCCCTTTGGTATCGCTTTGAACATCTGAGAGCAGCACTGGAGACGTACTTCGGCACTGATCCTACTGGATCTCAGTGCCGCATTTGATACGGTCTCTCACCAGATTTTGATACAGAGGTTGAAGGAGGCTGGCATAGTGGGCCTAGCCCTGGATTGGTTTATCTCCTTTCTTTTGGATAGGTCCTTCCAGGTGTCGGCCCCCCCTTTCACCTCCAGAATCCATCCTATTAAACAGGGAGTGCCGCAGGGCTCTGTGTTAAGTCCAACGCTTTTCAACCTGTATGTCCAGCCCCTAGCTGCGGTAGCCAAGAGGAGAGGGCTGACTATAGTATCATATGCTGGTGATACACAATTAGTAGTCGCCCTCTCCGATGACTGTTTGAATGATGCTGCTAAATTCCGGAGCGGTCTTGCGGACGTCGCAGGGTGGATGACTGCCAACTGTCTCCAGCTCAATGCCAGCAAGTCTGAGGTCTTGCTGGTTGGAAAAGATCTTGAGCTATGGAGTGAACAGTGGTGGCCCACCACACTGGGCCCTTCTCCCGCCCCCAAACAGGTGGTGAAAAACCTTGGGGTCTGGGTTGATTCGGCCCTCAGCTTCCAAACCCAGACTAAGAAGGTGGCAGCAACATGTTTTGGTATTCTGCGTGGGCTTAAACCTCTGCTGGGTTTTTTTGACCCTTCTATCCGACAGATGATTGTCCAGGCAGTCAGTGCAGACAGTGCAGTGCAGACAGTGTTGTCGAGACTGGACTATGCCAGCTCGCTCTACTTGGGGGCCAACAAGACAGAGACTCTGAGACTGCAGAGAGTCCAAAATGTAGCCGCCAGAACTCTTCTTGGCATGCCTAGACGCTGCCCCACCTCCACCGCCATTCATCAGCTTCATTGGCTGCCGGTGGCAAAAGCATGGAGTTCAAGTCCCTCTGCTTTGCGTTCAGGATCCTGAATTCCCCTGCCCCTGGCATCTTAGTGGGCCTGCTTTCCGCCTACGTTCCTACTCGTCATCTTCGCTCAGTAGGTCGACACCTGGCAGTTGTCCCCCGGATCAGGAGGGCTCACGCCAGTGGGCACTCTTTTCGCACACTGGCAGCTAAACTGTGGAATGCCCTTCCTGTACACATCCGGAGTATGGATAACTATCTGACATTTCGGAAAGCACTGAAGACATATCTTTTCCCTTCTTTTTAGGTTTTGTAGTGCAAGTCCTTCTGTCTGTCTCTGTGGCTCTTAATGGCCCTCTGGCTTTTTCTTTCGCTCGTCATGATGGGCTCCTTGCTGTTAGCGGCCTTTACTGCTTTTAGCGCCGGGACGCACCTTTGCTGGGGCAGCTGTGCGCTCTACAAGTCAGCCTAACATAACATAACATAACATTAAGGTCCTTTTTAGGACTAGCTGAATTCTACGCTAAGTTTGAGCGCAGATAGGGGCGGAGCTTGCCTGGCTCCAAGATGGCAGCAAGCTAGTGAAGCTCCGCCGTCCCGGCCACAATCCTGCATGATCCTGCTCCCAAACCTAATGTTTTTGGTCGAACAATAGTGCTGGTGCTGTCCTGCACACGTCCCGTACAAGAATCGTCGGACTGGGGTCCGGAATCGAACCTGTGAGCCGGAGATCGCGCTGGCGGCATTATGGAAGCCGAGCCTACAACGTTGCTGATGCCCCGTGTGTGATCGGCCTGGAGGAGTTTGGCTGCCTGTGGTCTGTGCCGATCCTACCTCTCCACCCGGCGGACGCCGCCTGCTGAGCTCGCTTGGTGTGGGTCGCCTGTCTCGGATGGCCCGCATGGACTTTAACTGACTGGTGGGGAGTGCTATCTCAGCCCCTGCTTGATGCGGCCGGTGCCAGTGCACCCCCTACGGAACTGTGTGGTGAGTTTGAGGGCCGCATTGGGGCTAGAAGACCGATCTGCTACGCCTCCCCCCCTCCCCTGCTCTCTCCTCGGCGGCTGGTTTCCGTGCCTGGGGGTGTGCGGCGGGGTGTGGCGGTGGTGTTGGCTGCGATCTTTGCTCTTGTCTCTCCCCCCCCAACGCGGAGATACCTGCTTGGGCCCGGCGAGGCCCGCCCCGGCTGGGGTGAAAATATTGTGCTGGGAGGGGAGGCCGCTATCGACCGCTGCGCACCATCTGGGATTTGTGCTGCAACGCCTGGGCCATTGTTATGGAGAATGGAGCCACATTGGAGTCACAGGGCAGTAAGCCTGTGACCTGAATGAATGCTTTTCGTGTCCTAGGCCCACACTTAAAGTACACATCACTGCAAGGCCAGGACTAATGTGACTCCCTGTTGTAGCAATACCCTTGTCTGAGCCCCTGTGACATTTGGATTAATAAATACACAGTCAGTAGGTGCCTGGGCTGTAAAGTAACTCACACTGATAACTTGATTGCTCCTCTGGCTGATAGTGATAAGACATTGGCCTGGCACGAGTTGGAATATTGCTGGCTCGACATAGACTGGCTGTTGCTGCACTGATTATATCATGGGGAGAACAGAAAAAGCTCAATCTAAACTATCAAGCCTAGAAAGACACCAAGGCACCAGGACCCCGAAAGGCACCCGTCTGATTCGGGCTCTGAGGCGGGTGACACTAATGCGGAGACTGATTTAAAGCAGATTTTAGCCACCATGCAACACAGCTTAAATAAAATTGACGGAAAAATCGATGCATTGTCATATCGTATGGACAGGATGTCAGAACGAATTGACAAGCACACAGAACACCTAGATGCTGTGGAGCAGAGGGTGGCGGTGGCCGAGGACGCTCTGGACAACGGCACGCAGGCCCAGGCTAAAATGGACAAACTTCTAGGGGGCATTCAGGCTAAAGCAGAGGATTTGGAGGCGCACTCCAGACGAAACAACCTTCGCCACCAACATAACAAATATGGAGCATTATGTTGAACAGTTGTTGGCTATCCTTCTGGGCAGGGACACCTTCTCCACTATGTTTGCGGTGGAGCATGCACACAGATCGCTAGCTCCTAGACCTGTCCCAGGCGCTCCTCCCCGCCCCATCATTGTGAAACTTTTAAATTACAGGGACCGTGACTCAGCCCTTTGCAAGGCGAGAGAGCTACAAGATTTGCGTCATGAAGGTAGAACAATTTCTATCTACCCTGATTTTACCCAGCAGGTGCAGGAGGCACGCCGCCTGTTCGCTCCTGTGAGAAAACGGCTACGCGAACTACACTTGGAGTATAACATGCTGTATCCTGCAAAACTTAGAATCATTTGGACGGTTCCCCGCAGATTTTTGTGGACCCTAAACAGGCCCTACAATTCCTCAAAAAACACGATGGCGCTACTCGAAAAGCGGGGTCATCAGGGAGTAAGGATTCGAGCAGGTCTGACCCGGATGAACAATGAACAATAATTATGTAAGGTACTCTGGGGTTTATGACTGTATATGCGAAGTGGCTCGCACACTATCCCTGAATTAACGGGGCTACTGATCGCAGCTAGGTTCTCATAGACTTTTGTGGGCTGTGTCAGAGCCAGTGCCTGGATTATGGGTAGCCTCTGGGGCCACAGTCATTATGTTACTCTCTCAATTGTGAACAGTTTCATTGGTGTTGGTCTGTGTATAGCATATTGCCGTAGGGAGTTATGCAATCTATGATGTTATACAGCAAGAGGCCCAAATTTCTGTATGAAGATAAGGGCAGGTATCCCTATATGGATGGGCTCGGATGGGCGATCGGCGGTACAGGACTGTTCGGAGATCACATCGCTGTATTTGGGTAGCATTAACTAAAACCGCACTTAGGTGGGTGCGCCGGGCGGTGGTTTCCTCATTGTTAGTCAGCAACATCCACCCTAGAGTGTGTTCCACACGGGGTATGCTTTGTTGTCTGTTTGTGATTACAATGGGTAATGTTTTATTTTGGGAAAGTGGGTGGGTTCTTCGTCTGTGCATTGTTTGGGTCTGCATAGCGTGGTTGGATGGTGGGGGGGTGGGTTGTAAGGGAGTTAATGTTGAAGCACGACACTCAGACACGGCTTTGCCCCTCATGGGCTAGATGAGAACGACTTGCTACACTGCTTGGCTTGACACGAGGGCATGGAGCTGAAGCACTCGCAGACTAATAACATACGATTTCTTATTTGGAATGTCAGGGGTTTAAACGAGCACATAGGAAAGCTCGTAAGGTGGTAGCATACCTTAGACGTCATAAAATAGATATTGGACTTCTACAGGAGACCCATCTCGCCCCGGACAGCAAAATACTCTCACATAGAATTTTTCAGGGGGCAGCTGCAGACGCAGGTTTCACCTCACATGCTAGAGGAGTGATGATATGGCTGAACCCCAAATCGGGTGTGACCCAGCAATGCTTGCATAAAGACCCTAATGGCAGGTATATAGTCGCTAGATGTCACAAAGCGGGTCAACAAATGCTAGTGATTAATGTTTACGGCCCCGATTACGAGGACCCTCCCTTTTACAACGCTTTGGCCTCACTGCTGATGCGGAAGGATGATGTGCCGATTGTCTGGGGGGGGATTTTAATTGCATTTTGAACCCTAATATAGACAGGTCCAAAGGCCCTCCGCACAGACAGTTGGTCGACAGCCAGCACCATAATAGAGATTATTGATCAGCTTCACCTTGTCGATGTCTGGAGACAGAAATTCCCGGACAGGGCTGGGTATACTCATTATTCGGCTAGTTACGACACCTACACACGCATAGATTACTGGTTGGTCTGTAGGGCATTATTATCACAGGTTGGCGATTGTGAAGTCCTCCCCAGAACGTATTCTGACCATTCCCCAGTTATTCCTAACTTAAAGGTTGGGGTAGGGGGACAGGGCCCTTCCTCTGGTGCTTCCCCCCGTTCTCCCTTTTGGACTCCGTATTCAAGTCGGAATTGGCCCAGCTCATAGAAACATTTTTTGTACTAATGTGGGGTCCGTGGACAAGTTTGCCACAGTTTGGGAAACCTTCAAGGTCCACATCAGGGGGATGACAATAGCTAAACATGCGGGGTGCTCCGTGCCATTCGAGACAGGTTGTCTAGATTGGAGAGGGACATAGCTAGCCTCGAACAGGCCTACCAGCATACTGGAGATGTTGCGATCCTCGAGGACATTAAGACTGCCCTGGAGGACTTTCATGAGACAGCAGATGATGAGGTTAAACACCTTGGTAAATATGCCTCAGCCAGGGTATATGGAGAGGGAGACTGTCCGGGAGCCACACTTGCTAGGCTTACTCTACCCAGAATGGAGGCTGCAGCAATATCGGAAATTATAGACGAAGGGGGAAATAGACTTACATCTCCTGGGGAGGTCGCTGATGAGTTCAAGAGGTACTACACAGACCTGTACACCACTAAAGCCACTGCAAACGAGGAGTCCATCAGGCACTATCTGGAATATATCCAAATGCCTTGGCTCTCTAATATACATAGGGAATACTTGATGGCCCCCTTGCACCCAGAGGAAATCCGAGCTGCTCTTAAAACAATGTGCTCAGGTAGCTCCCCAGGCTCCGTTGGCCTCACAGTTATGTTTTATAAAACGTTCCAAGAGGAACTTATCCCCCATCTGACTGCTCTGTATGAGGAGATGGCGGAAGACGGAGAAATGCCCCCAACTTTAAGGGAGGCTTTGATTGTCACATAACTGAAACCTTGTAAGCCGCCGAACGCCTGCTCTTCATATAGGCCCCTCTCCCTTTTAAATGTTGACGCAAAGATCTTTACGAAGATATTGGCCAACCGCCTCACCCCTCTGATTCCTCATTTGGTCATGCCCGAGCAGGCGGGTTTCGTGCCGGGTCGCAGTGTTACATATAACTTGCGCACTATTTTCGGCACAATCTAAAGAATCGACCCTGCAGTAAAGGCAGTTGCAGCATTCCTTGATGCCGACAAGGCATTTGTTTCGGTTGAATGGGGATTTTTGAAGGGAGTCCTGAATAAAGTGGGGTAGGCGAGGTATTCCTTCGACTGATCTCAGTTTTATACATGAGACCGCGGGCCAGAGTCCGGGTAGGCAACATAGTATCAGACACTATTAAAATCTCGCAGGGCACCCAACAGGGCTGCCCTCTGTCTCAGTTGTTATATGCACTGGTGGCAGAGCCCCTCCTTTGCGCACTCAGAGAATACCATCATCACAGAGCCATCCGTTTTCACAACTATTCCCTTATAGTGTCGGCATACGCTGACGACACCTTGATCTATGTCCATGAGCCGGAGAGGAATCTTGAGCCAGTGCTATCTGAGGTCACGCAGTTTGGACAGGTCTCAGGACTACATATTAATCGGTCCAAATTGATTATGTTTCCCCTAACGCCGTGCACTACTCCGGTGCAGCTCGAACTCCCTTTGCAATGGTCCACTGACCCAATTAGGTATCTGGGGATCCAAATTCATGCTAATTCTGAGACAGTACTGGCTGAAAATTATGGTAGGGCGATATCCTGGCTCGAGGACAATGTTAATAAATGGGTTAGACTCCACCTCTCTCAATAGGGCGTATATCTTTGATGAAAATGGTGGTGCTGCCCCGATTTCTCTTTCTTTTCACAAATGTGCCCATAACCCTTCCGACTCGCACACTTGATATTCTCAAATCCTTAATGATTAGACTGGCGTGGGCAAGTAAACAGCCCAGGGTCAGTTGGGAAACTCTGACTCTGCCCTACTCTGCCAGAGGACTAAATGCCCCTGACCTAGAGCTATACTACAGAGTGGCACAAGCCTCGCACGCGCATGGCTGGATACATGGTCCAGAGGACGTCCCGCACCATCGCATTGAAAGGGTGGTAGCCGCCCCGATTCCTCTCTCACACCTGATTTTCTATAAGCCCAATCGTAGACAGAGAGTCCTGGACTCAGTACACGCCACTATACACGCTTGGAAATGCCTCCTAGAAAAACAGGCGGGAGCTGAGCCGGAGGTCACCAAAGTGCTGCAGACACTGGGTATTAATAAATTGTGGGATTTTTTCGATGACGTGGTGGTCTATAGGTGGGAAGATGTCCCGAAGGAGGAGCAGTCCTCCACTGTGCTTGACCAGTTCCAGTTCCTTAGGGCTCGACACGCCTGGCACGAACTGCTTGGGGATGACCTGCTGGAGCCCAAAGATTTGCCCGCTCTCACGTATATCTTGCAGACTGGTTCCCCTCGTAAGTTGGTGACTAGGAAGTATGGGTTACTACAAGATCAGAAAAAGTCACTGTCGTCTAAGGCTCGCCTAGGATGGCAGAGGGATCTCAACATAACTATAGATGAAAAAATGTGGCAATATTGTTGTTCAGTCACCAAGAGTATTTCCTTAAATAGTAGACATAGACTTGTTCACTTCAAATACATTAATCGAGTGTATTGTACACCAGAGAAACTTCATAGATACGGTTTAAGAGACACAGCTGTCTGCGACAGGTGTCCGAAGCTGACGGCTGGTTTTATACATGTGGCTTGGTTCTGTCCGAAGATCCTTGCCTATTGGGAGGGAATATTTCTCAGGTTGCGTGAGATTACTGGACGCACCCTAACCCCTGACCCGGTGCTGGCTCTCCTTGGCCTAGATAAGGATATAGACAAATAGATCAGAAAGCTAGTAGCATTTGGTATGATGGTTGCTAAAAGCTGTGTTGCCATGAGATGGGGGTAGAGGTCCCATGCCTATGTTAGAGGAATGGGCTGCCATTATGCTCTATTGTAATACTCAATCTGATGTGTACAGCGAATTGTTACCACCCCAAAGCAGGCCTGAACGTTTCTGGGGCTCTATCAAAACTACCTAGGGGGAAAGGAAACAGGTGAAACTGAGGGCGGACATAAACCTGTATAATGCTTCTTACTATTGCTATATGGCACTAGCCGAACAATTATATGGCATATTCAACAATTGTACAGCTTGAATGTATGGGTCGTGACTTCGATGCACCGCTGGACTTATATGCCTTGTGGATATGTTTTTTCTCTCATTATCCTACTCACGTGTATTTGGCTTTCGTTGCCTGGGATCTTTCTCGCCGCAGTATTGGATAACATTTAGTCTCCTAACGATACGGCTGTAATTGTAATAACGTAAGCTATTGTATGTACCACCCTTGTAGGGTGCATTGTCGTGCTGAGAAGTGCTGTTTTTTGTTATGCTGATGTTAAAAACCAATAAATAAATTTAAAAAACTAAATAAAATTGAGCGCAGATTTGCGGAGAAAACTTACAATTTGCACCAACTACTCAAAAATAGAGTAAAATTCAGTTAGTCTGCAGAGCTACAAAGTAAATTTGAGTGTACAAAAAGGAGCATTTGTAATGCTGATAAGGTTTTGATCCCGAACTGAAATGCATTCTTACCACCGATGTGAGTGAATATGCCTCCTTTTCACGCATGCGTCACCCTCATGCAATTACAATGCAGTCGGTACAACGACTGCGTTGTAACAACGCATACCATTACCCCGCAAGTCGGAGAATGACTTGCGGAGGGGGGCGCTGGATGTTGGAATAGTATAATTTACTATTCCAACTCCAGTCTGTGTGGACAGTAGGGAAAATCCAACACCTTCTCCCCCCTCCGCAAGTCGTTGTTTCGACTTGCGGGGTAATGGTATGCGTTGTTACAATGCGGTCGTTGTAATGACTGTGTTGTAATTGCATGCGGGGTGACGGCTTCGTTGTGAGGGCTATTTACCATGTGAGTATGAAGGGGACTGGTGCAGTGTTTAGTCAAAAGGATGAGAATGGCAATGAAGTTACGGCTGCTTTTGCGTCTAGAGCGTTGTCTCCATCAGAAGAACGCTATTCTGTTATCGAAAAAGAGACTTTGGCAATTGTGTGGAGGTTGGAATATTTCAGGAACTTTTTGTGGGGGTTTGAGGTGGAAGTAAGATGTGATCACAAACCACTTCTGAAAGTATTAACTCCTGAAGGTTAGTTGAATGCAACACCTCACATTGCCAGAATGTTGGTGAGATTGATGGATTATCGGTACAGGTGTGTTATCTACCTGGGATAAAGAATAGAGCTGCTGACTGTTTGAGTAGATTACCTTTACCTTTGGAGGAGATTTCTGAAGATGTGGGTGAGGAATTGAGTGTGGCATGGACTGGTGTGGAGGAATTGTATGCTATATCTAAAAAGGATTGGAGAGAAGCTATGGAAAGGGATAACTTGTTAATAGATGTGAAAAAATATGTGGTGGAAGGATGGCCCAGTAAAAGACTTTTGAAGGAGGAGTATAAATGTTTCTGGGAAGTACGCGATGAGTTGTCAGTGATGAAAGGGTGTGTTGTCAGAGGAAACAGAGTTGTACCTCGTTACTCCTTGAGATCTACAATTACTAAGTTATGGCATGATGGACATTTGGGAATAGTGAAGAGTAAGCAGAGGGTTAAAGAGTTGTATTGGTGGCCCGGGATGGATTTGGAAGTAGAAAGAATCATAAGAGAGTGTGAATTATTTGAAGAAGCTGACAAGTCTCAGGTTGTTCTGAGGCCACATTTGCATCCTGTACCTTGCCCGGAAATGCAGTGGGAAGTTATTGGTGTGGATATCATGGGCCCTGTAAGTGAGGCGGATGGTAACTGTTCTTATGTTTTGGCAGCAATGGACTATTTTTCCAAGTGGCCTGAGGTAGATTTTGTGCAAAAAGCCACCGCTGATGCCATTGTTGCATTTTTAGACAGCATTTTTCAAAGAGAAAGATTACCTAAAAAGGTTATTTCTGATAATGGAGTGCAGTTCAGGAGTGACATTTTTAAGGATTTTTACTCCTTCAAAATGGCATTGAACATAGTTTCACATCTCTTTATCATCCAGGTGGAAATGGTGAAGTGGAGAGATTTAATAGAGTGTTGAAGGGTTCTTTGTAAGCAGCTAGGAATAAAGGGTTGAACTGGAAAGTGGAAATTAAACGTACTGTTTGGATGTATCGCACCACTCTGACTTTTACATGATTCCGTCCTTTTACTATAATGAGGGGCCGAATACCCTTTATGAAGGATAACCAAGGTTGGTTGGTGAATTCCAGATTGTCACATTGGTCTCTTACTGTGGTCAAAATTAACAAGAAAAATTCAAGGAGTATCAAGATAAGAGGAAAGGATTGTCAGGTGGCTATAGGAGATTTTGTGAGGGTTCAGCTACCTTTCAAGGTGAAAAAGGGGAGTGTCAGTTTTCTAAACCTATGATGATTCAGGAAGTATTAATTAATTTTGTAAGATTGAATGATGGTAAGGTGTGGCATTTGAGCAGGTTGGTGAAGTGTGGGAAAGGTAGTGTGGAAAGTTAGGAAAAAGAGATGGACTATTATTGTTTGGATGAGTTATGGATGAACAGTGATGGGAACAGTAATTCTGATTTGAACAATGAAGGATTGAATGGTGATAACGATCATGAACTTTCAGACGATCGTGGTGGGTTGGAAATGGTCGCTCAAGTTTCAAAATGCAATGGTTCGGATGAGGGAATTCCACAATGTAGTGGATTAGATGAAGGAATTCCTCATTGCAGCAAATCAGGGAGAGTGATCAAACGTCCTGTATTTTTACAGGATTATGTTTCTTGAAATGCTATTATTGAAATGCTATTGCTATTATTTTTACTTTTTAAGTTCTGTATAATTGTTCTGCTTAATATAGTTATTTTCCTTTAGGGTATTATTTTCCCTTTCTGATGTATAGGGGGGAGATGTGTTGTGTTGTTATATGCACGAGGGAACATACAGTATTCTAGAATGCGTTAGGTCATTATGAGGTTATGCATGCATGTCCTAGTGATGACAGTTGGTTCCTGCCTACAGTGGAGTGTGGACGTGTTGGCCCCAACTCCATTGTACTTGTAATAAATAGTACAAATCTACCGACGTCTTCTTCTTATGCACACTACACCTCGGTTGACAAGGATCTGCTCTCTGAGTCGGACCGGCCGCCAGGGACCGCAATTATGTTTGGTGGGGGGCTCCACTGGCTGCCAGGGGGCCCTTCAGTAATTGAGACGCAGGGGAAAAAACATCCTGCGAACACCACTTAAGTTAAGCCTAGGGCAGTTCAGTAAAAAGAACCAACCTGCCCGTTTCCACCTGGAATCATCTCCTGCACTAGTGCATAGTAGTGACTGTCTTGGGTGACTTGCCATCATTTAAAATGGAAGGTGAGGCACCACCAGATCTGCGTGGGGACTGCAGCCAGTGCCCCGTTCAGATTATGATCCAGATCATGTTGTTCTCTTTCATACGTTGAAGAGCACACAACGAAAGCCTGTCGGGCAGCCCCTACTGTCGTGTAGTTCCTAGAAATACATATTATCTGCGCGTTTAGACAACATAAACTAAGGGATTGGTGTCTAGACTGATTCCGGACGCCCCCAAAGGATATGTTAGCCTTTAGACCGGCTAGCTCGCAGTGCCACCATAAGCCCCCTAACCTTACCAAGGAGCGAAGAGTTTCTGACAACTATCAAACATGACAACCCTTGATCCTTCAGGGATCGTGGAAACAGTACAGTACTTTTCGCTCAGTCAATCATGCTCACTTAGTCTCAGAGAGATACACAGAATAAACGATAGGGACACTTTCAATAAGCATTTATTTAACCAGCGTCATTCTAGTATAAAACATGTTTGCTGCGACAATAATTAGACAGAAGCAAATGTAAAAGATTACAAACACCAATAGAGTAAATAGAAGGTAGAATTCTACCATGATGCTAAACAGTGAATATATGCAGGCATATAAACATGACAGTAATCAAGCGTACTCCTAAGATGCAAACCCTACCTAAGTGTACCTACGTGTACCTAGCATGTATGTAGGTGTAAAGCCAAGAACCCCCTAGGAAAGAGCCAACCCCATTACCTGATGGGAGAGAATGAAGGACCCAGTCTTGGTCTCGAGTTGGACACCCCGCACGGGATGTCAGACCGCTGCGTGTAGGTTCGGCAGGCCGGGAACTCAGTGCCTTCTGTCAGCGTGGAAGTGTCTCCTCTGTCTATCTAGTGATGTTATGGTTCTTTTATACCATAAAGATAGCTTCAGGGTTCCTACCACAATCGATGTGTTAGGAGTACGATTATGTAAATGAGCTTAAATCAATACCTGCAATTATGCAAAGTAGTTCTATCACCTTAGGATGAAAATGACCATGACTTTTATACAGAGTATTTTAATCCTATTATGTACTTCATGTGCAGGGGACTTTTCTAAGAATCCTCATGCATAATAAATTAGGCTAGTTTCAAGGAAAACAATTGACATTTATTCAGCACATAACTAGGTAAAAGGTCAGTGCTATAAACATAATGCAGAGCAAGGTAGGACAGATGTAGGTGAAAGGTCATTTTGCTACTTAGGCCTAGGTTGGGGTACATAACACTACAGGGGGCTTGATCACAAGTTTTGATCTGGGCTTATTGTGATGCAAAAGTAACAACGTGATGAACATGCCAGTGCTCACCTCTCTCCGAGCCGGCCCCGGCTCAAATCCATGTCACCATTAATTCAGTCAGTCGATCCGAGGGATGATTAGTTTAGGCAGCAGCCGAAAGCCAGAAGCAAGCAGCTCCTTCTGCTACAGGCTGCCAGGCAGCAGGCTCTCAACGGCGAGTCTGAGTTAGCCGGCACTGATGGGGGTCAGGTGAGCCTGAGATGGTCCCCCCCGACCCCCACCCAGATCCATTATACCGCCCCGCTGTAGTGCAAGCAGCGTGCACACTGCATCTAAACTTGAAATGCCGCCACCCTATTAAAGTGTCTCCATAACCATTGGGCACTGATAGTGACTCCTCTACTGACATCACAGTTATGCCGGCTACATGTTTTGGGTGTTGTTACATTGTAGCACAGTACTAGCGCGTACATGAACCAGCTCTCAAGCCTGCCGGAAGCTGCACGTATCGCTTGCTGCTGACACTGCAGCTGTCATTTTGGTGCATTATAGATGCTCTGACTTGACAGGTGAGAGGCCCTATAATGCATGATTTTGCATTTCATTGATGTGATGTGGACCACCACACTGAAATGCATTAGACTAACGCCTAAATGTTTAGTGCCTGATTTAAAGTTCAGAGTACAGATTTTACTCCGTCAGGGTGACCGAGTAACTGCACTGAATTTAGAGAGGTCCACCAGCCCAGCAGACATCTCGTACATTGGCAGTGACCACTGTCATGGTGGCTACTGTCAATATATTGAAAGTTTGATGGCTGATTCTGTCAAAATGGCAGTACCACCCGTCAAACTTTTAACATGATTTTTTATTTTTAAAAACAAAATGGGATTTTTGTTTTGAAAATAGAAAAGCTAATGAACCCCACACCATGAGAGTTTTCTCCCATGGTGTTAGGGTCATTTTGCAGTTTTTACTGCTCCTCAATGCCAGGTAGTGACTGACAGTGAAACAGGCCATTTACCCTCTCACTCTAAATCAGGCATGCAGTTAACTGGCCAAACCTCTCATTGCCCGTACTCCTTCGGGCCATCGGAGGAGTATGTCAGCAACAGATATGGAGCAGTCTTGGTCGCTGACATGCTGAAGGTCCTCCCAACTTTAAATGAGGGGAAGGACCTTCAGTTTGGCAAAGTGGGCACTCCATCGCCGTTGTGATGGAGTACCCTCTCCCCCAAAAACTATATTCAAGCCCAACCTATTGGCTTGGTCAGTGCTTGCTTTTTAAAAGTAAATGGGTTAAATCTGAAGTTCAATGAATACTTGTTGCACAGCACCAAGCCAAGATCTTAAGCCATCCATGTTTGCTGATGCTGAGATGCTTTATTGTCCACTGCTGATCTGCCCCAAATTCACATTTTGCCTTGTTACTATTCAAACTGTAACCCAAATTGTGCCAAAAGCTTTAGAGGTACTGGAACATCTGTGTGTTAGTGTCACTATCTCAATAGTGAGGTGCTGCAGGTAAGTACATGGAAGCTTGTTACTTCGGTCCAAATGCTTGGCTCACCAGCCGAGCAGCTTTAACAAGCAGCTCACAACCTTTCTTGAGGGATGCCTGCAAAGTGGCAATGGGTGGCAGTATTATCTCGGGTACAGTAGCCAAATATTTGATAGAAAAGCAATCACAAAGCATTCTCTCCAAACCTGATGATCTGTGCCAGTGACCATCAGTGCGGTGTTCAGTAAAGCCAGCCTTCCAGAAATGAAAGACATGCACCAATAAAATATATATAATGTGATGTCACTGACCATGTTATGAGTGATGTATTATGTGAAGTCATAAGCAGGGGCGTTACCTATAGTTAGCTCAGGTAACTATAACTGCTGAATTTCTCTGGTTTTGTACAAGTAAAATGTCAGCCTAACTATAATATCCCTGTAACGTTTGTTTTTTTCAGTAAATTTCGAAGTTTTTTTAAATTCTATTTCCTAACTATAACGTCCCTGTAACCTTTAATTTTGCTAGTGAATTTCAAAGGCTTTTTAAAATTCTAATACCTAACTATAATGTCCCTGTAACTTTTGTTTTTTTTCTGCGAATGTCAAGCACTTGAGTGACAGACTGACTCACTGTAACAGTACTGATAGCGCAGCAGTGGTGCGCATGTTCGGCTTTGGGCTGGTCATTTTTACGACCAGCCCGAACATGCGCACTACAGCCACTACTACTCTTCCCATTAGAAGAGCGAGGGACCCGAGGGTTGCTTCATGCAGCAGCCCGGCCAGCCCCCGGTCTCCTAAATGGGCAGGGAGTATCCCTGCTCTAGCCAATCCTGGCGCTGCTAATGCAGCATCTGGATTGGCTGAGAGGGGTTGCCAGCCACTCCGAACTCCGAAGACGTTGAAGGCAGGCGCCAGCGCGGGAGTCGGGACCCCGGCCCAGGAGCAGCAGAGGCGGCGTGGACCCGGTAAGTTTTCTTTTATTAATACTTTATTTTTAAACCCCCCTGGCCCCCACCCCACCCCACCGCGACCCCCAACCCCCGCGAGACGGTGACCCCCCCCACGACTTGAGTATTGCGAGCCGCTGTTGGCTTGTAATGAGAATTCTGTTTGCGGTTCTGACATAAAGGGTAAATCGCAATTGTGGGGATTATGTGGCTACATTTGCTATGCATTGTGAATCGGACCTCAGCGTGTGTGACGTCACTGTAGCTTGTCAGGAACGCGAAGTAGTCTTAGCCACGGCATTGTTACAGGCTAAATCCATTACCTAGGGTGACTTCTTTTTTGAACTACAGGGTGGGTTATGTAATCAGTCCTAGTGGGAGTATGTCCATTGGAGCCACAAGGCGGTATTTTGGCCTCTGGGAGATCTCCATGTAAGAAGCAGGTCACAGGCCAGAACCATGGAATAGTCGTACCAACCTTTCATCCTTCCAGAGTCAATAAAGCGAGTATCATTACTTTTTCAACGATTTATAAAGCTTGCGCGGGTGACACCGGGCGGCTGTCCTGACTCTCTTAAGCAGTGTAGGCAGGGTCATTCCCCTGCAGAAATGCAGTTTGTGGTCTCGGTGGCGAGTGTTGAGTAAAGGCGTATCTGTCCTGATTTGGATGCGTGTGCACCGTTCTATCTAAAGTGTGCTGTTGTTTGTTTTGTATGTGACATTTGATTGTAGATGTGTGATGTCACTACCCACCTATACGGCACATTGCTCCTGCGCTGGATGTATGTGGAACATTCCTGTTCAGGGTGTCCTACTGAGTGTTTACGTGTGCTGTCCATTCCTAGAATGGGTCTAGGAACGCATGAGTAACGCTGGAGACCGACCTTGCACAGTGATAAGGGGTGGAGGGCACCCCCTACAGAAGGAAGCCAGGAAGAAGGAAGCGTGTGCCCTTGACAGAAGATATTGGGTAAACTGTGAGGGCAAGTACTTGTATTTATATAGCGCTTACTACCTTAAAGGATGCACTGAAATTGCTCAGTTCCTCGTTCTCTGCATTTCCTATGTAGCTGAGCGCTGTCAATTGTGTGCCCGTTGCAAAATTCTGGACCTCCTATGTTTGTGTGCTGCCAGAAGTTTTTTATTTTCCCGTTGCAAAATTGTGGTCCTTATGTGTTTGTGTGCTGTCAGACGTTTTTTATTTTCAAAATGTAATAATGCTATTTTCCACAAATGCCAATCAAATTCAACTCCGGAATATTCAGCTCTCCCATTACAGTGTCTAATTTAAAATTTTATTTCTGTGACAAGTGTATCATGTTTAAACTTTAACCGCACAACGCTTTTGTCATGCGCTTTCATTAAAACAATCCTCCGGTAAAAGTGACAAGTTTTCGTTTTGGACGCGTTGGTGAGCGGGATGGAGATTACCATGACA
This sequence comes from Calotriton arnoldi, assembly GCA_963921515.1. Classification (NCBI taxonomy): domain Eukaryota; kingdom Metazoa; phylum Chordata; class Amphibia; order Caudata; family Salamandridae; genus Calotriton; species Calotriton arnoldi. The sequence goes on along the minus strand of CAWUFW010007507.1, from coordinate 765,501 downwards.
GGCATCAGGGAGGGGTCTGTCTCTGCAGCCATGACACTGCTGCACCAACCCAGTCAGAGCCCAGCGCTTAATGCCCAGCTCCACTCACAAGACAATTAGCTGCAAATGACATGTTTGTGTTCGTCTCCTGGTTTCTTTATGCGCTGCTGCTATCACACTGTTCTAGCGTTTCACTGGTTGCGCTTCACTGTGTTGTGTCTGTCTGGTACCCACGAGTTAGCTATTTTATAATGTTGTTGTTTATCTGTATTTTTTTCAGTGCATACTTTGAGGCTTGAGCCATGCCAGGTGTTTATGAGGGGCTTTGATTGAGCATGCAGGCGCTAAGGCTAAAGCCAAACAAAGTGCCTGTCAGTGGGTTGGCCTCTCTGCAGAGCACACAGAACAATATTTGTGTATTCCATTTGCAACTGAAATTCTATGGAAATGTGTGTGAAGGGGGTACACTGATGTCAAAATATTTGCAAGGCAAAAGTAAGAGAAATTAAAGTGCTTATATTTGAGGGAGTGCAGTGCATGTTGGGGGCGGTGAAGTGACAGAGATGTGAGGAAGGGCATTCGGGAAGAGTGAAAAGAGGCTGCTGAAGAGGAAAGAGAGGGGGTTGAAGATGTGCAGATGGACAAGATATGCAGAGAAAAAGAGGATACATATCTAACATAAAGCACACATAATTGAAGGCCAAAAATTCTTCCACAGGCCTCAATGCTATTTAATTCACAGACTCACTATTTCAGAATTTCAGAATGTAAACATTTTCAATGTTAATTATTTATAAGAAATTTTTGTTGTTACTCATTTAGCTTAAACAGCTAACACCCAGTGACAAAGCCAATCATACTGACAGGCTTTAGGCGTATGTCAGTTACTGTGCCATTTATCTGGATAAAATTACATCTCAGAGAGAAACCAAAATACCGGTCTGATGGCACACTATGGGAATCACAGAAATGTATTTGGCATGTTCCTTTATAGGGAGCACCCACTTTTTTCATCTCACTTAAAGACCTGTCTGCGCATATTTCTATATGACTGGTGTAGGAAGGTGGAATCTGACTATATGGTTGCCCCCACTTTTTTTTATGGTGTTTTGCTGGTTTATGACTTAGTTGGACTGGGATCCTGCTATTCAGGGCCCCAGTCTATCTGCTTTCTCTGTAAAATGGTTTCCATGTGCCTTAGGCACATCTCTGATTGGAATCTGGAGTGCCCTTATAAGTCCCAAGTATATGGTATACTATGTACCAAGGGCATAGGTACCTCAGAGGCCTGCCAGGGGCTGCAGCATGTATTATGCCACCCCTGGAAGGCCATCCAAACTGACACCACAGGTCTGCTACTGCAGCCTGGGTAAGGTGGTGCATGCACCCCTTACTGTGATATAGGTTACCTATATCACGAAATACATACACACATATAAACCTATAAGTCACTCCTAAGGCAGGCCTTATCAATCCTAAAGGCAGAGTGCGTGGTTCCTATGTGAGAGGGTGCCCCTGCGTGAGCAGGGCCCCTCTGCAGCGTTCGGAGACCATCTCTGATGCTGTTTGTAGTGCAGCCTGACCATATACTCTTAAGCGCATTATATCCTCGCGGTAAAATGCTAACTTTGGAATGGCTGCACCTAAACATGTCGTGTTTGGTGTCAAACATCTTGGAATACTACCCCCCGCCAATCCTGGCGGCGGGGGTAGCATTCCACCCTTCTAGAGGGAAAGACATGTTAACTCTGGCTTACCCGGTAACTTCTTTCTGAAGCCCTGGCATCACAAAATGGATGCTGCTGCCACAGACACAAGTCTGGCCTCCTGCTGCTGGACGAAACTCCGGCAGGGGAGGCCTGGACAATAGGTTTCCTGTTGCAGGGAGGTGTGACCACCTCCCCAGACAGGATAATGTGTATTGGGGCTGGGTGGGTGCACTCTTAGAGTGCTTTGAAGTCCTGCACTGGGGGAGCAAAAGGCTCCTCTGTGCATATGCCAGTTCAAACCAGCTCAGGGGCTACCTGCCCCTGCTCTGGCGCGAAACTGGACAAAGGGAAGTGGGTGTAGCCACCCCCTCCCTTGACACTCCCATAGGTGGGGTCATAGAGTTAGTCCCTCCCTGTTTTACTGGTTAAAATGGGGAACCCTTGCCACAGCAAGATTAGATATCCCTGGACTAAACTTTGAAACTGAATCCTGGACCTTCAACGCTCTACATCACGATTAGAGGACTGAAGAATCTCCCTTGGAGTCAAGGAGTGACTCCCCTGCTTGGCAGGCACCAAAAACGACAACGACGGTCGCAAACTACGCCGCTCCCGCCAGAGTCCGAAGTCTCTGCAGCCCAAGAAGTGGATTTCCTGACTTATCCAAGGCCATCGTGAGTCCCCAGTGAAGCTGAGGCAAGTGGACCCCACGAGTGACGAGGAACCGCGACCCCTGGGTACCGTGCACTATTGTCAAGTACAACCCCTTCTCAAAGTTTTACGAACTTGTGCTTTGGATCACGTGTGGTCCCGGCCTCCAGCAGGAATCCCTCCGAAGATCAGAGGCCTACATTGTCCCGAGTGACCGTGGGCCCCTGTTGAGTGATTCCGCCCAAGGTGTCTTTGCGATCCCTTGCCAGCCGGCTCAGGGGTCCCCAGAAGACTTTCTAAAGAAACCAAAGGGCTTCCCTGGTTGCTCCAGGCCTGCCCTAACTTACCCTCGCTGGGTGAGTTCCCCAGACCTTGCTGGTCTGCGCCATCGACTTTTCTTCACTTCCACGAGATTTGCTGTTGCCAAGGCTTGTTGGGTCCAATCCGGTCGCCGACACCTCAGCAAGCAGTAGACGTCATGGTACAGTCCGAATCCTGCTCCTGCACGCCGACAACGCCTCCTGGACCTCGTGACTGCGGAGTCAAGACGACTGACGACGCACCTGAAGCACCCGACATCGGTGGGCATCTGCTCATCGCCTTCCTGGTCACTGGCTAGTGACCCAGACTCTGTCCCCTCTGCTTTCAGGTACTTCAGATCCTCGATCCACTCTTGGATCCACCCGGACACTTTCCTCCTGGTCGCCAGCAGCACTTTGCAGCAGATCTTCATAGGAATCGACAGCGAAACCCGACCCCGAACGGCACCTATGCACCCGGCTTCGCTGGGTGAGGTAACACGAGTACTCCGGTGCTCCCGTGGGTAGAGACTCTTCAAAGTCCTAGATCTCAAAGGGTTTGTTCCTAGTCCTCCTCTAAGTGTCCCTTTCCTTTAATTTCCTGACCGCGACTTTCTCCATAGAAGTAAACGGCGTATCGCGGTTGTGTATTTACACTGCACGCGTCCCCCGTGGGTCCCCTGTGTCACTACCTTGGGTGGTTCCTTGTGGTCCAAGCACTTCTAGAGGCTCTAGGCCTAGTGTCTAGTTCAGTCGTGGTTCTTATACCACTTTATTGGTATATGGTTTGGTACGCCCCTAGGGCCCAAACGTGTATTTGTGCTATTACTGTGTTTAAATAACTTATTACTTATGTACTTCGAACTCTAGCCTCATAAAGAGACTAGAGGGGTGTGTTTAGCAATAAATACATATATTTTGAATATATACCTGGTGTGGTGCTCTTTCATTTGGTCACTCAAGAGATTATAGACTGGTAAAACAAGCTGCTTTACATTCCTTCAAGACTTAGCCTGAAGGCTGCTCTCCATAGCTACCACTAGGATAGCTTTCAATAAGGTTGTCTTTAACCTATCTACCATAAGAGTCGATTTGGACTGGTGCAAGGTGCCCACTATAATTAGTGGACAGCATATGCCAGGCCAACTTCTCACATTGGTGTGCAGCGTGTGGGATTCCAGCTTGCTATTGTTTTACCAGATAATCTCAATTGAATTGATCAACTGAAAACCACTAAAGGTACCTAAGGTACATATAATTTAAGCTTAGAATATCAGTAAGTTCTACTGAACTTAGAGTTGTGTGTTAAGGGATAGCACAACCCTTTCTACAACTCAAGAGAGTTTAGTAGGCCACACTAGAGTAGGTAGTGCATACACCACACCACACTAGTAATGTCTTTAAAAGCAGGATCCAAAGATACCCTGCAGGAAGCCATTGAGCTTCCCCCTCCAAGTATGACACACTCCCATTCTTGGAACTGAGAGCTTTGTGTAACGTGAGGAAATTAAGGACAGGCCAAAGTCCCACCACCCAACACCTCCAGGAGTTGTTGGTGGCTTATGATCTTAGTAAGTCTTCAGAGACTGAAGGGGTAGGAGCAGAGGGTGGGCCAGCAGATGAGGAAGGGGCCAGGGGTACCACTACCCCCAGCCCCCCTCTGAAACTGACCAGGAGGGTGACAATGACCCTGACCTGGAGAACCCAATCCCTTCTGGGGAAGATGAAGATGAGGATCTAGAGAACCACACCTTTGTCCCCCCAGGAAGGATTATGAGTGTGCTCAGAAAGTCTAGGTCTCCTTCTCAGGAGTCTAACCACTCTGGCACCTCAATAGGGAGCTCTGTTTCTTCTCACAGGAGGGAATCCTCTCATGAGAGAAGAAAGAGACTGGTCCAGTATGAGGAAACTCAACTAGAGATCAGGAAGAAGCAATTGGCTTTAGATAGAGAATCCCTAGATCTCCTTAGAGAGAGAAGAAAGTTGGGACTAGAGTCCCATGGTGGCAACAATATCCCTAGAGATAGGGACAGGTCTTATGACCATAGAAACCTAAACAAGATTGTCCCTCCCTACCAGAGTGGGGATGACATCCACAAATGGATAACTGCACTGGAGAGGGCCTGTAAAGTTCAGAAGGTCCCCCAGAGGCAGTGGGCAGCAATCTTGTGGCTCTCCTTTGCAGACAAAGGTAGAGACAAGCTCCTCACTGTAAGAGAAGAGGATGCTGACAATTACACAGTCTTGAAGAGTGCTCTGATAGATGGGTTTGGCCTAACCACTGAACAGTATAGGTTGAAGTTCAGAGACACCCAAAAAGCTCAGACTCAAGACTGGGTTGATTTTGTAGATTGTGCTACAAAGGCTCTGGAAGGTTGGATACATGGCAACAAAGTGCAGGACTTTTTAGGATTGTACAATTTGATTATGAGGGAGCAGATCCTTAATAATTGTCAAAACCAGCTTTTGCACCAGTATCTGGTGGACTCTGATCTGACCTCTCCCCAAGAATTGGGAAAGAAGGCAGACAAATGGGTCAGAACCAGAGTAAAAACTAGAAATCAGGGTGGTGACCAGAAGAAAGATTCTACTAAGTCCCAAGAGAAAGGTGGGGATAAATCTAAGGATAAGTCCCCTACAGGGCCCCAAAATTCCTCTTCTGGGGGTGGGTCCCAAACTCCTTCCTCTCCTGAAAAGAAACCCTATTGCCATGTCTGTAAAAGCCTGGGCACTGGAAAACTGATCCCAGTTGCCCCAGGATTGGCAATAAAGAAAATGTTCCTCCCACAACTACTACCACCCCTCCTGGTACTACCAGTAGTAATCCTCCAGTTGGGAGTAGTGCACCCAAAAAGTTAGGTGCTTTTGCAAGAGGAACAGAGGTGGGCCCTAGTTTAGACAGGGACCCCTCAACAGACTCCTCTGACTCTGATGGTGGTATAGGATTTGCCACCTTTACCATGGGTCCCATAGCATTGGGCAGGTACAGATTGGAGCCAATAATTAATGGTCAGAAAGCTGTGGCATTTAGGGACACAGGGGCTAGTGTCACCATGGTGGCAGGGAAACTAGTCCCCCTCACCAGCTTTTACCTGAGTTTAAATACCAGGTGACCAACATTGATGGTGTCAGAACAGATCACCCCATGGCCATAGTCAATCTCAGCTGGGAGGGGGTCACAGGCCCAAAAAGAGTGGCAGTGTCCCCAACCCTACCTGTAGATTGCCTGATGGGCAATGATCTGGAAATTTCAGCCTGGGCTGAAGTGGAACACCAAACCCATCTTAGGATGTTGGGCGTCCCTGTAAAGGTTAGTGGGGCTGTGATGGCCACAGCCCCAGCCCAAGAATTTGGAGAGATGGAGCCTGAAAGAATGGCCCACTCTCCCCCAAAAGAGAGCACAAGGGTTGAAGAAAAGTCTTCTTCCCCCAGACAGTAGGTAAGGGTCAGCCTCCTCAGGGAACTGACCCTACCCCTAGTGAAGGAACTGCCACAGAGGTAGTCAGGCCTGGCCTGGCCACACCCCTGATGGCAGAGGACCCTTCCAAGGTGGTACCCCGTCTGGAGCAGGTAACCTGCCCCTCTCTACCCTGCCTCAGTCAGCCCAGGGCTGCAGAGGTCAGGGAGGTCAGTGGACCCCCAGGGCCCCCTGTCCAGAGGAAGCCCCCATCAGCAGATTAGGGGCACCCAGTCTAGTAGCCCTAGCCAGGTGAAAATTCCTCTACACACTGAGGGATCCCCCATACCTTTATGTAGGGACCTCCCCCAGAAGGACTCTGGTAGGCAAGGGCAAACCTGGGACCAGAAGGTTCCAAACCTGCCATGTCCCTCCAGTAGTCCATCCAAAGGGACCCAACCCCCAGCTGTAGGCAGCCAAAGGTTGACCCTTAGAGCAAAGTGCAACTCAGTCATGGAAAGACAGGCATACATGGTGACCAGTGATCTGAGGAAACTGAGGCCAACATTCCTAGGGCCTCACTTCCCTACTCAGACACCTCACCAGCCTTGTACTTTACCTAAGCACACCACAGGTAGTGATTCCCCATGGTGGAGACCCTCTTATACCCTTAGGGTGAGGAATTGCTTAGTGGACCATAAGACAGGGGGCAACCATGCTAGTGCAGGTGCTTCCTTATATGACCACTTAGTCAATGAAGGCTCAACTGGCCAAGGTTAGCCTTATCTCCTTTCATTTGGGGGGTTATGTAGGAAGGTGGAATCTGACTATATGGTTGCCCCCACTTTTTTTATGGTGTTTTGCTGGTTTATGACTTAGTTGGACTGGGATCCTGCTATTCAGGGCCCCAGTCTATCTGCTTTCTCTGTAAAATGGTTTCCATGTGCCTTAGGCACATCTCTGATTGGAATCTGGAGTGCCCTTATAAGTCCCTAGTATATGGTATACTATGTACCAAGGGCATAGGTACCTCAGAGGCCTGCCAGGGGCTGCAGCATGTATTATGCCACCCCTGGAAGGCCATCCAAACTGACACCACAGGTCTGCTACTGCAGCCTGGGTAAGGTGGTGCATGCACCCCTTACTGTGATATAGGTTACCTATATCACGAAATACATACACACATATAAACCTATAAGTCACTCCTAAGGCAGGCCTTATCAATCCTAAAGGCAGAGTGCGTGGTTCCTATGTGAGAGGGTGCCCCTGCGTGAGCAGGGCCCCTCTGCAGCGTTCGGAGACCATCTCTGATGCTGTTTGTAGTGCAGCCTGACCATATACTCTTAAGCGCATTATATCCTCGCGGTAAAATGCTAACTTTGGAATGGCTGCACCTAAACATGTCGTGTTTGGTGTCAAACATCTTGGAATACTACCCCCCGCCAATCCTGGCAGCGGGGGTAGCATTCCACCCTTCTAGAGGGAAAGACATGTTAACTCTGGCTTACCCGGTAACTTCTTTCTGAAGCCCTGGCATCACAAAATGGATGCTGCTGCCACAGACACAAGTCTGGCCTCCTGCTGCTGGACGAAACTCCGGCAGGGGAGGCCTGGACAATAGGTTTCCTGTTGCAGGGAGGTGTGACCACCTCCCCAGACAGGATAATGTGTATTGGGGCTGGGTGGGTGCACTCTTAGAGTGCTTTGAAGTCCTGCACTGGGGGAGCAAAAGGCTCCTCTGTGCATATGCCAGTTCAAACCAGCTCAGGGGCTACCTGCCCCTGCTCTGGCGCGAAACTGGACAAAGGGAAGTGGGTGTAGCCACCCCTCCCTTGACCCTCCCATAGGTGGGGTCATAGAGTTAGTCCCTCCCTGTTTTACTGGTTAAAATGGGGAACCCTTGCCACAGCAAGATTAGATATCCCTGGACTAAACTTTGAAACTGAATCCTGGACCTTCGACGCTCTACATCACGATTAGAGGACTGAAGAATCTCCCTTGGAGTCAAGGAGTGACTCCCCTGCTTGGCAGGCACCAAAAACGACAACGACGGTCGCAAACTACGCCGCTCCCGCCGGAGTCCGAAGACCCTGCAGCCCAAGAAGTGGATTTCCTGACTTCTCCAAGGCCATCGTGAGTCCCCAGCGAAGCTGAGGCAAGTGGACCCCACGAGTGATGAGGAACCGCGACCCCTGGGTACCGTGCACTATTGTCGAGTGCAACCTCTTCTCAATGTTCTACGAACTTGTGCTTTGGATCACGTGTGGTCCCGGCCTCCAGCAGAAATCCCTCCGAAGATCAGAGGCCTACATCGTCCCGAGTGACCGTGGGCCCCTGTTGAGTGATTCCGCCCGAGGTGTCTTCGCGATCCCTTGCCAGCCGGCTCAGTGGGTCCCCAGAAGACTTTCTAAAGAAACCAAAGAGCTCCTCTGGTTGCTCCAGGCCTGCCCTAACTTACCCTCGCTGGGTGAGTTCCCCAGACCTTGCTGGTCTGCGCCATCGACTTTTCTTCACTTCCACGAGATTTGCTGTTGCCAAGGCTTGTTGGGTCCAATCCGGTCGCCGACACCTCAGCAAGCAGCAGACGTCGTGGTACAGTCCGAATCCTGCTCCTGGACGCCGACAACGCCTCCTGGACCTCGTGACTGCGGAGTCAAGACGACTGATGATGCACCTGAAGCACCCGACATCGGTGGGCATCTGCTCATCGCCTTCCTGGTCACTGGCTAGTGACCCAGACTCTGTCCCCTCTGCTTTCAGGTACTTCAGATCCTCGATCCACTCTTGGATCCACCCGGACACTTTCCTCCTGGTCGCCAGCAGCACTTTGCAGCAGATCTTCATAGGAATCGACAGCGAAACCCGACCCCGAACGGCACCTATGCACCCGGCTTCGCTGGGTGAGGTAACACGAGTACTCCGGTGCTCCCGTGGGTAGAGACTCTTCAAAGTCCTAGATCTCAAAGGGTTTGTTCCTAGTCCTCCTCTAAGTGTCCCTTTCCTTTAATTTCCTGACCGCGACTTTCTCCATAGAAGTAAACGGCGTATCGCGGTTGTGTATTTACACTGCACGCGTCCCCCGTGGGTCCCCTGTGTCACTACCTTGGGTGGTTCCTTGTGGTCCAAGCACTTCTAGAGGCTCTAGGCCTAGTGTCTAGTTCAGTCGTGGTTCTTATACCACTTTATTGGTATATGGTTTGGTACGCCCCTAGGGCCCAAACGTGTATTTGTGCTATTACTGTGTTTAAATAACTTATTACTTATGTACTTCGAACTCTAGCCTCATAAAGAGACTAGAGGGGTGTGTTTAGCAATAAATACATATATTTTGAATATATACCTGGTGTGGTGCTCTTTCATTTGGTCACTCAAGAGATTATAGACTGGTAAAACAAGCTGCTTTACATTCCTTCAAGACTTAGCCTGAAGGCTGCTCTCCATAGCTACCACTAGGATAGCTTTCAATAAGGTTGTCGTTAACCTATCTACCATAAGAGTCGATTTGGACTGGTGCAAGGTGCCCACTATAATTAGTGGACAGCATATGCCAGGCCAACTTCTCACAACTGGTTACAGCCAGCAGCTGTGGGTGCTTCCCGAAGTCTGGTTAGAGCATATTTTTCCAAAGTTAATGCTGCATGCAGTGCAAGACACTGGGCAAGCATACATTTTAAAGGGCTAAAGTTGTCATGCAGAACAATTTACATATTACAGTAACTGTTGAACAAATTAATGCAAGAAGATACGGGGCAGTTTTTAATGTGTTTAATATTTCAAGACTATACGTTCCCACTGCTTAATAAGCCTTGCTTTATCGCTGCATTCATTTGCTTTAAAATGCACCATTTGCCAATCTTTTTTAAATTTCTTTCTCAGGAGAGGGACTCTCCCTAGACCCCAGGTTTGTCCATTGAACTTGTTCACATCGCTAACTATTGTTTTCTATTGGAAAGGGTAGAGCCCTAGCCCTCTTCAGAAGTCAGACTTGCTTGGCAACCCAGAAATTCTCTGAAATAATGTATGAGTTTTCTGTTATGAATGCCTAGAAGAACTGAATTTTTAGTCCATTTATCACAGAAATAGTGCTGAAAATCGCACCAAAAAGATGCCAATTTAAAAAAAAATTCTTCTTGGGGGAGAACCCCCCCGATCCCCCCTTATTGCTGTCGGGCTCGCTCGATGCGCCCGCTCGCATGCGTTGATTCGTTATGCTTACGCCTCACCAGTTTCAAATTCCACAAGCTGCCACTGTTCCTGGGAAAAGGGCAGGAAGACGTTGCATACTGCTAATCAGTGGCGGCTCGCCGAGGGAGTGCTGCGGGCGGAGGAGGGGCAGGGGGGTGGGTAGTAACCTCCGGCATACGGAGGTACGGAGTTTAGTAAATAAATAAAACAATTTACATTGCGCTCGCTGCATCGCCGAGTTGGCGTTGCAGCGTGCGCAATGTAAATTGTTTTATTTATTTATTTAACTCCGTACCTCCGTATGCTGGAGTTTACTACACCTCACCCTGCCCCTCCCCCGCACTCCCTCGGCGAACCGCCACTGCTGCTAATGTATATGGGCGGGACCAAACGCTTGAGACTTATAGGCAAGTTTACATACATCTAGTTTTTAAAAGTTGAAAACATGATCTCTGGTCACAGCAGCGGAATACAAGAAAGAACCCCCTCATCACAGACACTACGTGAGTTATTGTGCTCGAGAAAAGCAAGGAAGCAAACACCTCCTGCGGGAGCCAGGATTGCTTTGATAGATAGGGGGCTGCTGAAAGGCAGCTCCATGTCTGTCAGAGCAAATGTTTTCATCTGTTTCCCTGCCCGCATATTTGTGTTCAGGGAAACAGATGAAAACTCCGCCTTCTGCAAGCCAGAGCTGTTTGACAGCTCCAGGCTACAGAAAGTGGAGTTATGTTTGCTTTTGCTTGGTGGGAGCTGTCAGCTCCCACCAAGCAAAAGCAAACAGCTACATCCCAAGGGTGGACACCTTGGGAGGTAGCAGGAGTCAGCCTTGGGGACTGGTTGTCCCAAGGGTCATAAATGGCTCCACGAGTGTGGCCGCGTGGCCCCCTCCATCGTAGAAGTTAGCCCCGGGGAGGTGGTGGTGCCCGGGGCTGAGGTTCCCCGATGGGCCCCCTAAATTAATTTGATTCAGCCCCAGAGAGGTGGCAGTCCCTGGGGATGCAGGGGTAGGCCACGTGCCCCCCAAAAAATTGCACCAGGGCGGTGGCGGTCCCTGGGGCTTTGGGGGTGGCCACATAGGCCCCCCCATTAATCTAATGTTTAGCCCCAGGAGGTGGTGGTCCCTGGGGTGCGGGCGGGCCCAGCAGACCCTCCCACATATTTTAAATGCCCCAGGGAGGTGGCGGATCCCAAGGCTGAGGGGGGCCACGCCACCCCCCCATTATTTATTTCAGATTTGCCCTGGGGATGTGGCATTCCCCAGGGCAAGGGGATTGCCGCACGGGCACTCCCCGCATAAATTAAAAGCACTGTCTCAGGGAGGTGGTAGTCCTCGGGGGTTTTATAAGCCTGAGGAGGGAACCCTGTGCACCCCCCTCCTATTTCTATGTTATGCCTCCGGGATCTGGCCCACCCAGAGATCATTTAACAGCAAGCGTGAGAGCACTCACTTGTTTTTGTTTTCCTGCAAATTCGCGAATATTGCGATTTTGCAGCAATTTGTTATTATAAGTGCTTTTATACAATGGCGGGGTCTCAGGGGGGTCCCAAGACCAAGGTTTGGGAGTCAGGGTATTCCTAAGCTGCCCCCTTTTCTTTTTTTAAACATGTTTTACAGATGGCTGCCAATATTTCCTGGTTGAAGTGTTTGCAGCCAATCAGAGCTCTGCATTTCCCTGCATGAGTTCGTTATTTTTCGCAAAGTCGTTGCGGCCACAGATATCACTAACTATATTCTCTTAAATTTCTCAACAACTACTGAACAGATTGACACCAAATAACAAAACGCGGAATCTGAGTAACCAAATCTACCTTTCTGCCAAATTTGATGTAATTCCGTCCAGCGGTTTGGGCTGCAGGCATGTTGACAAGTCCTACGGGAATGAACAGTCCCCACTTGACGGATCACCCCGAAACTTTCCATGCGCAACAAGACTAATTGGCACACTTTGTTTGGAAAATTTTGTGAAGATTGGTCAAACAGAGCCAAAGATATAGGCAAGTCAGAAAATGCTTTTCCTATGGAAACATGGTCCTAACCATACCTACCTACTGGCGCCAGTAGGTAATATTATATATATATATATATATATATATATATATATATATATATATATATATATATATATATATATATATATATATATATTCTGCTCCAAAGGTTGTCCACCTGGTGAGTAGCACTCGATCAGCAGCTTTGTTTATGATAGGTAGGGACGAGGATCCGCTTGTAAAAGCTGCTCCGTAATGGAAATGCCTGACGCGTTTCGAAGCTCCATATGCTTCTCTTCAGAGGCTTGAACGGAGACAGTGTGTGCAAACGCTGAACCCACTTCGCCATTTTCATATTGCACACCCACCAATGGGAAGCTCGAATGAGACTGTGCATTGTGGGAAATGTGGTCCGGATAGCACACAAATCTTGTCCTGTATGGACCCTGCAAGTGGACTCGTCCTCAATCCTGTTTGCGGCTGCTGGTCCACATAGCCGACATGATAGTTACCATGTCGGGTGGCCCCCATAACATTACGGGGTGGTGCACACTCCGCGGCAGGACGGCCGCGTATTACATTCTGCTCCAAAGGTTGTCCACCTGGTGAGTAGCACTCGATCAGCAGCTTTGTTTATGATAGGTAGGGACGAGGATCCACTTGTAGAAGCTGCTCCGTAATGGAAATGCCTGACGCGTTTCGAAGCTCCATATGCTTCTCTTCAGCGGCTTGAACGGAGACAGTGTGTGCAAACGCTGAACCCACTTCGCCATTTTCATATTGCACACCCACCAATGGGAAGCTCGAATGAGGCTGTGCATTGTGGAAATGTGGTCCGGATAGCACACAAATCTTGTCCTGTATGGACCCTGCAAGTGGACTCGTCCTCAATCCTGTTTGCGGCTGCTGGTCCACATAGCCGACATGATAGTTACCATGTCGGGTGGCCCCCATAACAATATGGGTTGGTGCACACTCCGCGGCAGGACGGCCGCGTATTACATTCTGCTCCAAAGGTTGTCCACCTGGTGAGTAGCACTCGATCAGCAGCTTTGTTTATGATAGGTAGGGACGAGGATCCGCTTGTAGAAGCTGCTCCGTAATGGAAATGCCTGACGCATTTCGAAGCTCCATATGCTTCTCTTCAGAGGCTTGAACGGAGACAGTGTGTGCAAACGCTGAACCCACTTCGCCATTTTCATATTGCACACCCACCAATGGGAAGCTCGAATGAGACTGTGCATTGTGGGAAATGTGGTCCGGATAGCACACAAATCTTGTTCTGTATGGACCCTGCAAGTGGACTCGTCCTCAATCCTGTTTGCGGCTGCTGGCCCACATAGCCGGCATGATAGTTACCATGTCGGGTGGCCCCCATAACATTACGGGGTGGTGCACACTCCGCGGCAGGACGGCCGCGTATTACATTCTGCTCCAAAGGTTGTTCACCAGATGAGTAGCACTCGATCAGCAGCTTTGTTGATGATAGGCAGGGATGAGGATCCGCTTGTAGAAGCTGCTCCGTAATGGAATTGCCTGACGCGTTTCGAAGCTCCATATGCTTCTCTTCAGAGGCTTGAACGGAGACAGTGTGTGCAAACGCTGAACCCACTTCGCCATTTTCATATTGCACACCCACCAATGGGAAGCTCGAATGAGACTGTGCATTGTGGGAAATGTGGTCCGGATAGCACACAAATCTTGTCCTGTATGGACCCTGCAAGTGGGCTCGTCCTCAATCCTGTTTGCGGCTGCTGACCCACATAGCCGGCATGATAGTTACCATGTCGGGTGGCCCCCATAACATTACGGGGTGGTGCACACTCCGCGGCAGGACGGCCGCGTATTACATTCTGCTCCAAAGGTTGTCCACCAGGTGAGTAGCACTCGATCAGCAGCTTTGTTGATGATAGGCAGGGACGAGGATCCGCTTGTAGAAGCTGCTCCGTAATGGACCACATTTCCCACAATGCACAGTCTCATTCGAGCTTCCCATTGGTGGGTGTGCAATATGAAAATGGCGAAGGGGGTTCAGCGTTTGCACACACTGTCTCCGTTCAAGCCTCTGAAGAGAAGCATATGGAGCTTCGAAACGCGTCAGGCAATTCCATTACGGAGCAGCTTCTACAAGCGGATCCTCGTCCCTGCCTATCATCAACAAACCTGCTGATCGAGTGCTACTCACCTGGTGGACAACCTTAGGAGCAGAATGTAATACGCGGCCGTCCTGCCGCGGAGTGTGCACCACCCCGTAATGTTATGGGGGCCACCCGACATGGTAACTATCATGCCGGCTATGTGGGTCAGCAGCCGCAAACAGGATTGAGGACGAGTCCACTTGCAGGGTCCATACAGGACAAGATTTGTGTACTATCCGGACCACATTTCCCACAATGCACAGTCTCATTCGAGCTTCCCATTGGTGGGTGTGCAATATGAAAATGGCGAAGTGGGTTCAGCGTTTGCACACACTGTCTCCGTTCAAGCCTCTGAAGAGAAGCATATGGAGCTTCGAAACGCGTCAGGCAATTCCATTACGGAGCAGCTTCTACAAGCGGATCCTCGTCCCTGCCTATCATCAACAAAGCTGCTGATCGAGTGCTACTCACCTGGTGGACAACCTTTTTAGCAGAATGTAATACGCGGCCGTCCTGCCACGGAGTGTGCACCGCCCCGTAATGTTATGGGGGCCACCCGACATGGTAACTATCATGCCGGCTATGTGGGTCAGCAGCCGCAAACAGGATTGAGGACGAGTCCACTTGCAGGGTCCATACAGAACAAGATTTGTGTGCTATCCGTACCACATTTCCCACAATGCACAGTCTCATTCGAGCTTCCCATTGGTGGGTGTGCAATATGAAAATGGCGATGTGGGTTCAGCGTTTGCACACACTGTCTCCGTTCAAGCCTCTGAAGAGAAGCATATGGAGCTCGAACGCGTCAGGCAATTCCAGTACGGAGCAGCTTCTACAAGCGGATCCTCGTCCCTGCCTATCATCAACAAAGCTGCTGATCGAGTGCTACTCACCTGGTGGACAACCTTTGGAGCAGAATGTAATACACAGCCGTCCTGCCGCGGAGTGTGCACCACCCCGTAATGTTATGGGGGCCACCCGACATGGTAACTATCATGCCGGCTATGTGGGTCAGCAGCCGCAAACAGGATTGAGGACGAGTCCACTTGCAGAGTCCATACAGGACAAGATTTGTGTGCTATCCGGACCACATTTCCCACAATGCACAGTCTCATTCGAGCTTCCCACTGGTGGGTGTGCAATATGAAAAGGGCGAAGTGGGTTCAGCGTTTGCACACACTGTCTCCGTTCAAGCCTCTGAAGAGAAGCATATGGAGCTTCGAAACGCGTCAGGCAATTCCATTACGGAGCAGCTTCTACAAGCGGATCCTCGTCCCTGCCTATCATCAACAAAGCTGCTGATCGAGTGCTACTCACCTGGTGGACAACCTTTGGAGCAGAATGTAATACGCGGCTGTCCTGCCGCGGAGTGTGCACCACCCCGTAATGTTATGGGGGCCACCCGACATGGTAACTATCATGCCGGCTATGTGGGTCAGCAGCCGCAAACAGGATTGAGGACGAGTCCACTTGCAGGGTCCATACAGGACAAGATTTGTGTGCTATCCGGACCACATTTCCCACAATGCACAGTCTCATTCGAGCTTCCCATTGGTGGGTGTGCAATATGAAAATGGCGAAGTGGGTTCAGCGTTTGCACACACTGTCTCCGTTCAAGCCTCTGAAGAGAAGCATATGGAGCTTCGAAACGCGTCAGGCAATTCCATTACGGAGCAGCTTCTACAAGCGGATCCTCGTCCCTGCCTATCATCAACAAAGCTGCTGATTGAGTGCTACTCACCTGGTGGACAACCTTTGGAGCAGAATGTAATACGCGGCCGTCCTGCCGCGGAGTGTGCACCACCCCGTAATGTTATGGGGGCCACCCGACATGGTAACTATCATGCCGGCTATGTGGGTCAGCAGCCGCAAACAGGATTGAGGACGAGTCCACTTGCAGGGTCCATACAGGACAAGATTTGTGTGCTATCCGGACCACATTTCCCACAATGCACAGTCTCATTCGAGCTTCCCATTGGTGGGTGTGCAATATGAAAATGGCGAAGTGGGTTCAGCGTTTGCACACACTGTCTCCGTTCAAGCCTCTGAAGAGAAGCATATGGAGCTTCGAAACGCGTCAGGCAATTCCATTACGGAGCAGCTTCTACAAGCGGATCCTTGTCCCTGCCTATCATCAACAAAGCTGCTGATCGAGTGCTACTCACCTGGTGGACAACCTTTGGAGCAGAATGTAAGACGCGGCTGTCCTGCCGCGGAGTGTGCACCACCCCGTAATGTTATGGGGGCCACCCGACATGGTAACTATCATGCCGGCTATGTGGGTCAGCAGCCGCAAACAGGATTGAGGACGAGTCCACTTGCAGGGTCCATACAGGACAAGATTTGTGTGCTATCCGGACCACATTTCCCACAATGCACAGTCTCATTCGAGCTTCCCATTGGTGGGTGTGCAATATGAAAATGGCGAAGTGGGTTCAGCGTTTGCACACACTGTCTCCGTTCAAGCCTCTGAAGAGAAGCATATGGAGCTTCGAAACGCGTCAGGCAATTCCATTACGGAGCAGCTTCTACAAGCGGATCCTCGTCCCTGCCTATCATCAACAAAGCTGCTGATCGAGTGCTACTCACCTGGTGGACAACCTTTGGAGCAGAATGTAATACGCGGCCGTCCTGCCGCGGAGTGTGCACCACCCCGTAATGTTATGGGGGCCACCTGACATGGTAACTATCATGCCGGCTATGTGGGTCAGCAGCCGCAAACAGGATTGAGGACGAGTCCACTTGCAGGGTCCATACAGGACAAGATTTGTGTGCTATCCGGACCACATTTCCCACAATGCACAGTCTCATTCGAGCTTCCCATTGGTGGTTGTGCAATATGAAAATGGCGAAGTGGGTTCAGCGTTTGCACACACTGTCTCCGTTCAAGCCTCTGAAGAGAAGTATATGGAGCTTCGAAACACGTCAGGCAATTCCATTATGAGCAGCTTCTACAAGCGGATCCTCGTCCCTGCCTATCATCAACAAAGCTGCTGATCGAGTGCTACTCACCTGGTGGACAATCTTTGGAGCAGAATATATATATATATATATATATATATATATATATATATATATATATATCCAAAGCAAATTCCCCAACGGAAGGGAGGCCCCATCTCTGCAGGGCGGCCCAAAGAAAAAGAGAAGCGAAGCCCAACTCAGTAACACACTGGCTTTAATGTGTCTCAAGAGTGGTAGAACATCAACCCTGACGCATTTCAGCCGTTGGACATGGCCTTGTTCACAGGTGAGGCAAATCACATTCGGTAAACTCGCACTTCTTAAGTCACAATGATCACGTGACCTGGTGCAGTCCTACCATTCCCATAATGCACCTGGGTTATTGTTACAAACTGCGGTAGATGTAAATTATGCTGAATAGCGTCTTAAAACTACAGTCAGAATAAAATCATAGCCAAGTACTTAGATTGTGATATAATAAAAATTCATGCTGGATAGCGTCCCAACTCACAGTCTAATGGTCCAAGTGCACTGTGATGTTCAAAATAAAATGTCACGTGTGATGTACACAGCGATTACCTTCCATGTTTTTGATCCTCAAAATGTGCTGCCCATAATGTTACAATATCTTTGCACATATTGCCAGTGAATCCAAGTCGGCAAGAGGAGACGTCACTCCTCTTGTACTCCCAAAGATATAGGCAAGTCAGAAAACGCTTTTCCTATGGAAACATGGTCCTAACTATACCTACCTACTGGCAACCGCCAGTAGGTAATATATATATATATATATATATATATATATATATATATATATATATATATATATATCCTATACTTAAGAAATAAGGCGATCACAAGAAGGATATTCCACCACCAGTTGGTTTATTCTCAGTAACGCGTTTCGTCTGACACAGCAGGCTTGCTCACACACTGAGCTATGGGACAGGCGCACATTCATATCGTAATCGATAAACATGGAAAACGGACTTATGCAGGGAGGTAACTGTGTGTTAATTACAGCGGCCATACTTGAGTGTGTTACTCAATGGTAATAGTGCCTACTCCAATACTTAAAGTGTGGAAATAATAGTAATAAAGTATTCAAGACTCATTATGCTTTTGACAAAGTGCCATATACATTCTATTATCTTCCATTTTTTAAGATATGATCATAGATGTGTATCTCCCCACAGGCTCTGTATAAATCTGCTAGTGACATAGTGTCCTTACTACATTGCTCATTGTTAGGGTTACACTTGTAATTCTAGAAATTGTGTCATAAGTACAATAGTAATATCTCCCAGGTCTTAATTGTCGTTCTCTCATACTCCTTATGGGCCCTGTCTCAATTAATCAGCCAAACCCTCAACAAAAAAAAGGAAAAACTATAGTGTACATCTATACACATGTGTTAATCTCTACAAATTCATGAATTCACAGGTACAGTAAAGAACACAATAAGTATTATTAGGAACAAAAAGTTCTCTTATCTGTATTCAGTGACGTGCTCATCCTGCATCACTCTATTACGTGATGATGAAGAAAAGGGTAGGGGAAAGAAGAATCTCTACTGCAGAAGACCCCTTCCTTTCCTCCTGTGAAATTAAAAAACAAGAAAAACCATACGTGACTATTATGGTTATAATAAAATCTTGTGCTATTCATACAAAAATATTGAACACCAATTTTCATCGTTCACTTCCACAATAGTCTGTCAATGACCCAACCTATATTATATACAAGTTCTATGGTTCAGTAAGTTGTATTTCCTACTACTTCCTGAGATGTACATATAATTCTTCATCTTGATTGTGACCTGCCGGAAACATGGTCTGTAAGTTAATAATGTGCCATGATTCTCGCTGTCTAAGCTGGAGTTCCCTATTGCCCCCTCTTTTGTTGTATTCAATTTGCTCTATCGCAAAATACGTTAGGAGTGAGCTATTGGAGAGGTGGTACTCTGTAAAATGTCTCGCTACGGGGTAGTGAGGGTCTTTATTGTTTATTGCCCTCATATGTTCCATTACTCTCTTTTTGGCTGCCAGGGTGGTGCTACCTACATACCTTAATTTACAGCGGCATTCTAGGATGTAAATGACATAATTAGATCCACATGAAAGAAATTGATTTATGGTTTTCTCTGATGTTGGTGTTAGATATTTCTTCCTCATCTGGCTATTGCGGCATGCTCTACAATGTCCGCAAGGGAAAAATCCCTGGAGATTGAGATGTGTGTTCACATGTCTATTTGTTATATCTCCCTTCATGAGGATATCTTTCAGGTTTTTTCCTTTCCTGTATATTATGTGTGGGCGTTTAGGTAAATCTTTAGCCAAAGATGGTTCACTGGATAGAATATTCCAATTGTGATTAAGAATTTTAGCAATCTGATTGGATTCCGAATTAAATGTCAGTATAACCCTAGGCTGGTTCTCATCTTCCACCTTGGTTTTTTCTAGTAGTGTGTCTTCTCTAGGGATTTTATTAACCCTATCCTTGGCTCTTTCTAGTACCCACTTAGAATATCCTCTTTCTTTGAATCTTTGTATCATTACATCCTGTTCTGCTAGGAAATTTTCCAGTGTGCTACAGTTTCTCCTTGCCCTTAGTAGTTCTCCAAACGGTATGCTCCATTTCAGTGTTTCCGGGTGGCTACTTAGGGCATAGAGAAGACTGTTACCAGCAGTTTCCTTTCTGTGTAGTTTCGTGCAAATCTTATTCTGTTTTATCTCTACCACTACGTCAAGGAATTCGATAGATACCTTACTGATTGTGTATGTGAGAGTCAGATTAAAATTATTCTCATTGAGTTTGTCAATAAATTTCCTTGCTGTTTCTTCACTGCCCTTCCAAATGATGAAAAGATCATCTATATATCTCAACCATTTTATGATCTTTCCTTCTGTTTCAGTGTTTTGCTGATCCTTAAGTACTTCCTCCTCCCACACCCCAAGAATGAGATTCGCGAAACTTGGGGCGAAACCAGTCCCCATAGCAGTTCCGAGGACTTGTCTGAACAATCTACCATTAAATAGAAAAATATTGTTAGAAAGACAAAACTTTATCATTTCTAGCCGCATTGTTGTATGTTCCATGTAGCATATTTTTCTTTTTTTGAGGTAGTGATAGCAGCATTGTATACCTAGATTATGATCGATAATGGAGTACAGGGAATTGGCATCCATGGTTATGAGTTGGAAGTCATTTTCCCAGGTCAGATCTTTTATTTTGTCCA
Organism: Calotriton arnoldi; assembly: GCA_963921515.1. NCBI lineage: Eukaryota > Metazoa > Chordata > Amphibia > Caudata > Salamandridae > Calotriton > Calotriton arnoldi. The sequence goes on along the minus strand of CAWUFW010007507.1, from coordinate 744,952 downwards.
GGAAGTCTTTGGTGTCCTTAGTATATGTTGGGAGAGTCACCACATAGTCTCGAAGGAAATGATCCACATATTTGGAAACATGCTCTGATACACATCCTATAGATGACACTATAGGTCTCCCCGGTGGCGTTGTTGCGTTTTTGTGGATCTTAGGCAGGAGGTAAAAGCTCGGTAGTTTTGGATAATCATTTTTTAAATAGCAATATTCTTCCCATCGTAGTATTCCTTGTTCTTTCCAGGTTGTCAGCATATCCCATATTTTGATGATGCTTTCATTATACTCCACCATCTTGGTTTCAACATAGAAATTAGGATCCAGAAGCTGTTTGTGTGCTTCCTCTATGTAAGACCTGGGAGATATTTTCAATTACTATTGTACTTATGACACAATTTCTAGAATTACAAGTGTAACCCTAACAATGAGCAATGTAGTAAGGACACTATGTCACTAGCAGATTTATACAGAGCCTGTGGGGAGATACACATCTATGATCATATCTTAAAAAATGGAAGATAATAGAATGTATATGGCACTTTGTCAAAAGCATAATGAGTCTTGAATACTTTATTACTATTATTTCCACACTTTAAGTATTGGAGTAGGCACTATTACCATTGAGTAACACACTCAAGTATGGCCGCTGTAATTAACACACAGTTACTGTGAGAAGTTGGCCTGGTATATGCTGTTCACTAATTAAAGTGGACACCTTGCACCAGGGCAAATCGACTCTTATGGTAGATAGGTTTAAGACAACCTTTTAAAGAAAGCTATCCTAGTGGTAGCTGTGGAGAGCAGCCTTCAGGCTAAGTCTTGAAGGAATGTAAAGCAGCTTGTTTTACCATATAATCTCTTGAATCACCAAATGAAAAGACACCACACAGGTATATATATCAAATATATATGTATTTATTTCTAAATAACTCTCTACTAATCTCTTTATGAGATTAGAAGACAAACATATGCACAAATCAACGTTTCTCAATAAGTTAAGCACAAAATATGGCTGGGGCCCTAGGGGCGTACCAGACCATATACTAAAAAAGGGACTTAGCAACAACGACTTGCAGGGAGACAAGGCCTAGGGCCTTCAGAAGTGCTGGGGCCTCACGAAGCCACCCAAGGCAGGTAAGTAAAGGACCCACGGGGGACGCGTGCAGTGTGGATACACAGGCGCGGATCGCCGTTGACTTCAATGGGGCAAGTCGCTGTTGGAAATTAAGAGTTCTAGGATACTTCGGGAGAACCTACAAGCAAGTCACTTACAGGGTAAGTAGTTCTAGGGCCCACACCCACAGGAGCACCGTAGTGCTGGAGTTACCTCACCCAGGGAAGCCGGGTGCATAGGTGTCCTTTGGTGTCGGGTCGCGGCGTCGTTTTCAATGGCGAACAAAGAAGACTTGCTGCTTGCGGGAGCTGAAGAAGTGTCCGGTGGAATCCAAGCCTGGATTCTGAAGAAGGATGACCTGAAAGCAGAGGGGACAGTGTTCAAAGTCACTTGGCAGTGACTCGGGGCAAGGAAGATGGATGCCCACCGTCGTCGATTGATTCAGGTCGGTTGCAGGTGCCTTGACTCTTCAGCCACGAGGTCCAGGAGGCGTCGACGATGACCAGAAGCTGGATTCTGTGTGTCCCATAAAGTCTGCAGCTTACTGCGGTGTCGGCAACTCGATTGGAGCCAACAAGCCTTGGCAACAGCAAGTCTCGGGGAGATGAAGAAAAGTCGATGGCACAGACCAGCAAGGTCTGAGGGACTCACCCAGCGAGGGTAAGTCAGGGCAGGCCTGGAGCAACCAGGGGAGCCCTTTGGTTTCTTTAAGAAGTCTTCTGGGGACCCACGAGCCGGCTGGCAAGGGATCGCGAAGACACCTCGGGCGGAATCACTCAACAGGGGCCCACGGTCACTCGGGACGGTGTAGGCCTCTGATCTTCGGAGGGATTCTTGCTGGAGGTCGGGACCACACGTGTTCCAAAGCACAAGTTCGTGGAACGTTGTGAAGGGGTTGCACTCGACAATAGTGCACGATACCCAGGGGTCGCGGTTCCTCGTCACTGGTGGGGTCTACTTGCCTCAGCTTCGCTGGGGACTCACGATGGCCTTGGAGAAGTCAGGAAATCCACTTCTTGGGCTGCAGGGACTTCGGACTCCGGCGGGAGCGGCGTAGTTTGCGACCGTCGTTGTCGTTTTTGGTGCCTGCCAAGCAGGGGAGTCACTCCTTGACTCCAAGGGAGATTCTTCTGTCTTCCAAAGGTAGTGGAACGTCGAAGGGCCAGGATTCTTCTGTAGAGCGTCATCCAGGGGTTATCTAACTAGCAAGTTCAAGGGTTCCCCTTCTTATACTAAAAAGAGGGGATGGACTAGCTCTATGACCCTACCTATGGGAGGGTCAAGGGAGGGGTGGCTACACCCACTTCCCTTTGTCCAGTTTCGCGCCAGAGCAGGGGCAGGTAGCCCCTGAGCCGGTTTGAACTGGCATATGCACAGAGGAGCCTTCTGCTCCCCCAGTGCAGGACTTCAAAGCACTCTAAGAGTGCACCCACCCAGCCCCAATACACTAAACCCTGTCTGGGAGGTGGTTACACCTCCCTGTGACAGGATGCCTATTGTTGGGCTTCCTCCACTGTGAGTTTCGGTCATCAGCAGGAGGGCAGCCCAGTGTCTGTGACTGGTGGCATCCATTTTGTGATGCCAGGGCTCTTCAGGATTCTACCGCGTTTCCACAGCAGGTACATGTCTTATCCCTCTAGAAGGGTGGAATGCTACCCCCGCCGCCAGGATTGGCGGGGGATAGTATTCCAAGATGTTTGACACCAAACACGACATGTTTTGATGCAGCCATTCCAAAGTTAGCATTTTACCGCGAGGATATAATGCACTTAAGAGTATATGGTTTAACCGCATCCACAAACAGCACCAGAGAATAGACTCTGAGAGCTGCAGAGGGGCCCTGCTCAGGCAGAGGCACCCCCTCACATAGAAGCCAAGCACCCTGCCCTCAGGATTGATAGGGCCTGCCTTAGGGGTGACTGATAGGTTTATATGTGTGTGCAGGAGAGATATAGGAAACCTATATCTCATTGAGGGGTGCTAGCACCACCTCACCAGGGCTGCAGTAGCAGGCCTGCGGTGTCAGATTTAGTCTGCTTCACAGGGGTGGCATAATACATGCTGCAGCCCCTGGTAGGCCTGTGAAGTACCTATGCCCTTGGTACCTAAGGTACCCTATACTAGGGACTCATAAGGCACCACAGTATCCAATCACTAGTGCACCTAGAGTGCACTCCATGTCGTTTAGAGAGAGCAGATAGACTGGGGCCCTGAATAGCAGGGTCCCAGTCCAACTAAGTCATAAACCAGCAAAACACCAGGAAAAAGTGGGGGCAACCATATAGTCAGATTCCACCTTCCTACATAACCCCCCCAAACGAAAGGAGATAAGGCTAACCTTGACCAGTTGAGCCTTTATTGATTAAGTGGCCATATAAGGAAGCACCTGCACTAGCATGGTTGCCCCCTGTCTTATGGTCCCCTAAGCAATCCCTCACCCTAAGGGTATGAGAGGGTCTCCACCATGGGGAATCACTACCTCTGGTGTGCTTTGGTAAAGTACAAGGCTGGTGGGGTGTCTGAGTAGGGAAGTGAGGCCCTAGGAAGGTTGGCCTCAGCTTCCTCAGATCACTGGTCACCATGTATGCCTGTCTTTCCATGACTGAGTTGCACTTTGCTCTAAGGGTCAACCTTTGACTGCCTACAGCTGGGGGTTGGGTCCCTTTGGGTGGAACACTGGAGGGACATGGCATGTTTAGAACCTTTTGGTTCCAGGTTTGCCCTTGCCTAACAGAGTCCTTCTGGGGGTGGTCCCTACATAAAGGTATGGGGGATCCCTCAGTGGGTTGAGGAATTTTCACCTGGCTAGGGCTACTAGACTGGGTGCCCCTAATCTGCTGATGGGGGGTTCCTCTGGACAGGGGGCCCTGGGGGTCCACTGACCTCCCTGACCTCTGCAGCCCTGGGCTGACTGAGGCAGGGTAGAGAGGGGCAGTTTACCTGCTCCAGACTGGGTACCACCTTGGAAGGGTCCTCTGCCATCAGGGGTGGGGCCAGGCCAGGCCTGACTACCTCTGTGGCAGTTCCTTCACTAGGGGTAGGGTCAGTTCCCTGAGGAGGCTGACCCTTACCTACTGTCTGGAGGGAAGAAGACTTTTCTTCAACCCTTGTGCTCTCTTCTGGGGGAGAGTGGGCCATTCTTCCAGGCTCCATCTCTCCAAAATCTTGGGCTGGGGCTGTGGCCATCACAGCCCCACTAACCTTACATGGACACCCAACATCCTCAGATGGGTTTGGTGTTCAATTTCAGCCCAGGCTGAAATTTCCAGATCATTGCCCATCAGGCAATCTACAGGTAAGGTTGGGGACACTGCCACTCTTTTTGGGCCTGTGACCCCCTCCCAGCTGAGATTGACTATGGCCATGGGGTGCTCTGTTCTGACACCATCAATGTTGGTCACCTGGTATTTAAACTCAGGTAAAAGCTGGTGAGGGGGACTAGTTTCCCTGCCACCATGGTGACACTAGCCCCTGTGTCCCTAAATGCCACAGCTTTCTGACCATTAATTATTGGCTACAGTCTGTACCTGCCCAATGCTGTGGGACCCACGGTAAAGGTGGCAAATCCTAAACCACCATCAGAATCTGAGGAGTCTGTTGAGGGGGTCCTGTCTGAACTAGGGCCCACCTCTGTTCCTCTTGCAAAAGCACCTAACTTTTTGGGTACACTACTCCCAACTGGAGGATTACTACTGGTAGTACCAGGAGGGGTGGTAGTAGTTGTTGGAGGAAAACTTTCTTTATTGCCAATCCTGGGACAACTGGGATCAGATTTCCAGTGCCCAGGCTTTTTACAGACATGGCAATAGGGTTTCTTTTCAGGAGAGGAAGGAGTTTGGGACCCACCCCCAGATAGGACTTTTGGGGCCCTGTAGTGGACTTATCCTTAGATTTATCCCCACCTTTCTCTTGGGACTTGGTAGAATCTTTCTTGTGGTCACCACCCTGATTCTTAGGCCTTACTCTGGTTCTGACCCATTTGTCTGCCTTCTTTCCCAATTCTTGGGGAGAGGTCAGATCAGAGTCCACCAGGTACTGGTGTAAAAGCTGGTTTTGACAATTATTAAGGATCTGTTCTCTCATCATTAGATTATAAAATCCTTTGAAATCAGTAACCCTACTGCCAACCAGCCAACCCTCCAGAGCCTTGGATGCACAATCTACAAAGTCAGTCCAGTCCTGAGTCTGTGCCTTCTGGGTATCTCTGAACTTCAACCTGTACTGCTCAGTGGTTAAGCCAAACCCATCTATCAGTGCACTCTTCAGGACCTCATAATCATCAGCATCCTCCTCTCTAACAGTGAGGAGCTTGTCTCTTCCTTTATCTGAAAAGGAGAGCCACAAGATTGCTGCCCACTGCTTTTGGGGGACCTGCTGTACTCTACAGGCCCTCTCCATAGCAGTTATCCACTTGTGGATATCATCCCCACTCTGGTAGGGAGGAACAACCTTGCTCAGGTTCCTATGGTCAGGAATATATTCTCTGCCTTTAGGGACACTGTTGCTGCCACCAGGGGTTCTAACCCCTCTTTTCTAGAAGCTCTCTGGATCTCCAGGGCTTCCCTATCCAGTGCCAACTGCTTGGTTCTGAGGGCCACTTTGGCTTCCTCATACTGGAGCAGTTTGCACCTTCTCTCAGAGGAGGTCTCTCTTAAGGAAAAGTATGAGCTCCTCTGCTGGACAAATTCTCTGCCAGAGTGATAAGAGTGGTCAGATTCCCTGGAAGGGGATCTGTGCCTCTCCTCCTCTCTGTCAGTTCTCTTAGGGAGAATTCCTCTGTCCTTTTCAGGCCCCTTGAAGCCTGGCCCTTCAATCACAGAGTCTTGGTCATTCTGATTTTCATCATCTGACCCAGATACTATGACTGACCCACCCACTGATTCAGACCCTTTAGCTCCTAGAGCCAATCTAAGGTCATCTGCTGTCAGCAGATCTATCAGGTATAGTGTTGAGGGACTCTGTCCTAGCTTCAGGTGTCTTTCAACACACATGGCTCTCAAGTCAGAGAAAGCCATGTCCTTATACTGAGGCTGAGTGGATCCACTGGGTCCACCCTTTAAGGACATTCTAGTGTTGTGCAGTGTTGTACTACCTACACTAGTTTGTGGCCTACTGATCCTAGCTTGAGCTGTGGAAAGGGTGTGCTATCCCTTGGCACACAGCTCTAAGTTCAGTAGAACTTATTGATACTAAGCTTGACTTTATATGTACCTTGAGTACCTATAATGGTTTTCAGTTAGTAATTCAAATAGAGATTTTCTGGTAAAACAATGGCAAGCTGGAATCCCACACGCTGCCCACCAATGTGAGAAGTTGGCCTGGTATATGCTGTTCACTAATTAAAGTGGACACCTTGCACCAGGGCAAATCGACTCTTATGGTAGATAGGTTTAAGACAACCTTTTAAAGAAAGCTATCCTAGTGGTAGCTGTGGAGAGCAGCCTTCAGGCTAAGTCTTGAAGGAATGTAAAGCAGCTTGTTTTACCATATAATCTCTTGAATCACCAAATGAAAAGACACCACACAGGTATATATATCAAATATATATGTATTTATTTCTAAATAACTCTCTACTAATCTCTTTATGAGATTAGAAGACAAACATATGCACAAATCAACGTTTCTCAATAAGTTAAGCACAAAATATGGCTGGGGCCCTAGGGGCGTACCAGACCATATACTAAAAAAGGGACTTAGCAACAACGACTTGCAGGGAGACAAGGCCTAGGGCCTTCAGAAGTGCTGGGGCCTCACAAAGCCACCCAAGGCAGGTAAGTAAAGGACCCACGGGGACGCGTGCAGTGTGGATACACAGGCGCGGATCGCCGTTGACTTCAATGGGGCAAGTCGCGGTTGGAAATTAAGAGTTCTAGGATACTTCGGGAGAACCTACAAGCAAGTCACTTACAGGGTAAGTAGTTCTAGGGCCCACACCCACAGGAGCACCGTAGTGCTGGAGTTACCTCACCCAGGGAAGCCGGGTGCATAGGTGTCCTTTGGTGTCGGGTCGCGGCGTCGTTTTCAATGGCGAACAAAGAAGACTTGTTGCTTGCGGGAGCTGAAGAAGTGTCCGGTGGAATCCAAGCCTGGATTCTGAAGAAGGATGACCTGAAAGCAGAGGGGACAGTGTTCAAAGTCACTTGGCAGTGACTCGGGGCAAGGAAGATGGATGCCCACCGTCGTCGATTGATTCAGGTCGGTTCCGGGTGCCTTGACTCTTCAGCCACGAGGTCCAGGAGGTGTTGACGACGACCAGGAGCTAGATTCTGTGTGTCCCACGAAGTCTGCAGCTTACTGCGGTGTCGGCAACTCGATTGGAGCCAACAAGCCTTGGCAACAGCAAGTCTCGGTGAGATGAAGAAAAGTTGATGGCACAGACCAGTAAGGTCTGAGGGACTCACCCAGCGAGGGTAAGTCAGGGCAGGCCTGGAGCAACCAGGGGAGCCCTTTGGTTTCTTTAAGAAGTCTTCTGGGGACCCACGAGCCGGCTGGCAAGGGATTGCGAAGACACCTCGGGCGGAATCACTCAACAGGGGCCCACGGTCACTCGGGACGGTGTAGGCCTCTGATCTTTGGAGGGATTCCTGCTGGAGGTCGGGACCACACGTGGTCCAAAGCACAAGTTCGTGGATCGTTGTGAAGGGGTTGCACTCGACAATAGTGCACGGTACCCAGGGGTCGCGGTTCCTCGTCACTCGTGGGGTCCACTTGCCTCAGCTTCGCTGGGGACTCACGATGGCCTTGGAGAAGTCAGGAAATATACTTCTTGGGCTGCAGGGACTTCGGACTCCGGCGGGAGCGGCGTAGTTTGCGACCGTCGTTGTCGTTTTTGGTGCCTGCCAAGCAGGGGAGTCACTCCTTGACTCCAAGGAAGATTCTTCTGTCTTCCAAAGGTAGTGGAACGTCGAAGGGCCAGGATTCTTCAGTAGAGCGTCGTCCAGGGGTTATCTAACTAGCAAGTTCAAGGGTTCCCCTTCTTATACTAAAAAGAGGGGATGGACTAGCTCTATGACCCCACCTATGGGAGGGTCAAGGGAGGGGGTGGCTACACCCACTTCCCTTTGTCCAGTTTCGCGCCAGAGCAGGGGCAGGTAGCCCCTGAGCCGGTTTGAACTGGCATATGCACAGAGGAGCCTTCTGCTCCCCCAGTGCAGGACTTCAAAGCACTCTAAGAGTGCACCCACCCAGCCCCAATACACTAAACCCTGTCTGGGAGGTGGTTACACCTCCCTGTGACAGGATGCCTATTGTTGGGCTTCCTCCACTGTGAGTTTCGGTCATCAGCAGGAGGGCAGCCCAGTGTCTGTGACTGGTGGCATCCATTTTGTGATGCCAGGGCTCTTCAGGATTCTACCGCGTTTCCACAGCAGGTACATGTCTTATCCCTCTAGAAGGGTGGAATGCTACCCCCGCCGCCAGGATTGGCGGGGGGTAGTATTCCAAGATGTTTGACACCAAACACGACATGTTTTGATGCAGCCATTCCAAAGTTAGCATTTTACCGCGAGGAAATAATGCACTTAAGAGTATATGGTTTAACCGCATCCACAAACAGCACCAGAGAATAGACTCTGAGAGCTGCAGAGGGGCCCTGCTCAGGCAGAGGCACCCCCTCACATAGAAGCCAAGCACCCTGCCCTCAGGATTGATAGGGCCTGCCTTAGGGGTGACTGATAGGTTTATATGTGTGTGCAGGAGAGATATAGGAAACCTATATCTCAGTGAGGGGTGCTAGCACCACCTCACCAGGGCTGCAGTAGCAGGCCTGCGGTGTCAGATTTAGTCTGCTTCCCAGGGGTGGCATAATACATGCTGCAGCCCCTGGTAGGCCTGTGAAGTACCTATGCCCTTGGTACCTAAGGTACCCTATACTAGGGACTCATAAGGCACCACAGTATCCAATCACTAGTGCACCTAGAGTGCACTCCATGTCGTTTAGAGAGAGCAGATAGACTGGGGCCCTGAATAGCAGGGTCCCAGTCCAACTAAGTCATAAACCAGCAAAACACCAGGAAAAAAGTGGGGGCAACCATATAGTCAGATTCCACCTTCCTACAGTTACCTCTCTGCATAAGTCCGTTTTCCATGTTTATCGATTACGATATGAATGTGCGCCTGTCCCATAGCTCAGTGTGTGAGCAAGCCTGCTGTGTCAGGCGAAACGCGTTACTGAGAATAAACCAACTGGTGGTGGAATATCCTTCTTGTGATCGCCTTATTTCTTAAGTATAGGATAATTGGGGAAGCCGGCGTGCTCCGCCGGCAACATCGATCTGCCTGCCTTGGGCGAGGGAGACGGAAGGAGCGACTCGTTTGTGGATATATATATATATATATATATATATATATATATATATATATATATAGATAGATAGATAGATAGATAGATAGATAGATAGATAGATAGATAGATAGATAGATAGATAGATATATGCAAACAAAACACCTTGTTTGTTGGAAAAAAGAGACGGAACCGGCACTCCGTTGGTTTTCACTCTGGCTTTATTTCTTCATGAGTCTTGTAATCATCTACGAGTTTCGGCTGTCAGCCGCAGCCTTGTTCACGACAGATATCTACATATATAGATATACATATATAGATGTGCACATGAGCTGGGTCATGTAATTGGTGATGATTTAAATCATAGAACGATACTGATGACCGAACACTGAGAATCATTGTTTATACACATTATTCGTTTTGTATTTTCTCATTTAAACTACCATTCCCATAATGCATCATAATTGGCAAAATGGGTAATTGGTATAAATAGGTGAAGGCGTAGATGGACTAACGCTATACACCGTGACCAAGACCTGTTGGTTGAAACGCGTAGGTGAAGGAGGAGATGCCTTGTGAATAAAGCATTTTGAGAACAAACCCCCAAGAGAGTGCTGCGTCACATTTTGAATTTGATGGTGAATATATAGATATATATAGATATATATCTATATATATACATACATATATAGATTTATATATGTATGTATATATATATATATAAAAACAGCAATTCTCCACTTCCAAGGAAAATCAGCAAAGCACTCCAAGCGATTATAGCTGCTCAACTTTTTATTTTCTGAGCGATGGCATCCACGCGTTCCGGCTGTCAAGCAGCCTTGATCACGATGCAGATCGCCATTTTTTTAAACATTAAATACATTTTAGTACATACATAAAAACAAACAAAGGACTCTCCCATTGCACGTCTCAGCCTTTGGAATACAATACACGGGGCCATTTTGTAATGTTTTAAACACAATGCTAACTCTTTACCTTGTCATGCAAGTGCATTTTTAAAAGGCAATGATAAAAACAAGTAAATTCTATACAGCGTATTTCATCACTGTTTTTGACTTGAATACGTTATTCAATCATTTGCAAAGATTTTATACTCAAAACAATGCATCTGAGTTAGCTGGTTTAATGTCTTTGGTCAACCCTTAAATAAATAACCAGTACGGCTTTGTTAAAGTGCTAGTGCTCGACTTTCACAGTGTTCTCCTACAATAATATTTTATAAAGTGCAAGTGCTTAAATTTTTCTTTTTCAATTTCTTTTTTTACAAATTTTTTATATATTTTTTTTTGTTTTTTGTTTTTTTTCCAACAAATGCCCAGGGAGCTCAGGGAAGCACACGATAGTTCGCCTGCCATCCGGCACTAACAATCAGCTCGCCCGATAACTTCTGCCAGCATTCTCTTTGCCTGACGCGTTTCGCGGCTCTGCGCCGCTTTCTCAAAGGCAATTTTGCATACAGATGACGCAGCAGACACTTTCTTCATTTTTATACAAGGCATATTTTAATTGGATAATTGCTCCTCGTGGGACTCGCTCAGTGCGTTCTAAAAGATTTACTGCCTGATGGGACATGTAGTCCTTAAAGCAAAAAGTTCAATGCCCTAAGTGGGTTCCAAGTGTCATACTGTGAATTAAAAGCTTTTAGAAATCTCCTTAGTAGGTGCAGAGGTATCGAGGCAAGACTCTCTCCACATCGGCTCACTGTGCTGTCTGGCATGGATAGTTCCTCGCTTCAGCCTCTCAGTATTGCGAGATGGTGCATTCCCTCACGGCCAAGGTGCTGTGTCAATATTTTTTCCAACAAATGCCCAGGGAGCTCAGGGAAGCACACGACAGTTCGCCTGCCATCCGGCATTAACAATCAGCTCGCCCGATAAGTTCTGCCAGCATTCTCTTTGCCTGAAGCATATATATACATATATATATATATATATATATATATATATATATATATACATATATATAACCTACTGTCAGTCGCCAGTAGGTAGTTATAGTTAGGACCTAGTTTCCATAGGAAAAGTGTTTTTTTGATTTGCCAATATCTTTGGCGCCGCTTGACGAATCTTTGCAAAATTTTCAAAACTAATGCCCTGCTCCAGTCTGGTCAGCGGGGGCCAAGAAAAAAGGGGAGTCCCAAAACGCGTTTTCTCCATGTTAATTTCCATAGGAAACTTTAGACAAAGCTACAGCCTGAACTGCTGAACGGAATTACACCAAATTGGGGAAAAAGGTAGCTCTGGGTTCAGAAAGCGTTCTTTTTTTTAAATGGTGTAAATCCGTTCAGTAGTTCCTGAAATATTCATATTTAAAAAAATTATATATCTGGTGACCGCGGTGGATCCGCGAACCCTCCCGAGCACGAGCTTGGTTCTGATTGGCTGCCAACACTCTGAACCAAAAAGTGTTGGCAGCCATCTTGTGACTCGGTTGAACTGAGTAACAAGAAAAAAGGACAAAAAACACGAAAAGGGGGCAGGGTAGAAACACACTGACCCCCTAGGTCTGCTGAGGCGGTCCCACAGGGACCCCCAGGGCCTAAAAAAGCATTTTTTGAAATATTTTTGGCCGGATTCACGCTGAGTGCGCGGATCCGGCCGGAAAAAAAAAGCGCGGTTTCCCGCGCTTCGTTTTAATAAGCCCCCGGGTGGGCCAGGTCACGGGGGCAATGTGCCAAATATATGCGGGGGCCGCACTGGCCCCTGCAGCCCCAGGGACCGCCACCTGCCCGGGGCTTTATTATTTATGGGTGGGTGGCCTCGCAGGCCCCACCAAGCCCCGGGGACTGCCACCTCCCCGAGGGTTTTCTTCAATTATGGGTGGGGGGCCTCGTGGGCCCCCCCTAGCCCCGGGGACCGCCACCTCCCCGGGGCTTTCTTAAATTATGGGTGGGGGGCCTCGCGGGCCCCTCCAAGCCCCGGGGACCCCCAACTCCCCGGGGCTTTCCTAAATTATGGGCGGGGAGGACTTGCAGGCCCCCCAAGCCCCGGAGCCACCACCTCCCCGGGGCTCTAATACATTAAAATTAGTGTGGGGGGCTCCTGCCCCTCCCCACACTGCCCTGGGGACCACCACCTCCCTAGGGCCCTAATTATGCTAATGCAGAGGTCCGTTGCGGGCACCGGGAACCACCACCTCCCAGGGGCTACATACATGTTGGAAGGGGGGCCGCATGGCCCCCATCCTGGAGCCCTCCTTGGCCCTGGGCCGGCTCCAGCAATGTCCCGGGGGTGCGTGTCCCGGGGTGCCCACCCCCGGGACATTGCAGTTTTGCAATGACAGGTGGGAGCACGGCTCCCGCCCTGTCATTGCAAACACTGCTTTGCTTCATGTCACTGACCATGTCATGAGTGATGTAATATGTGACGTCATCAGCAGTGCATTACGGGGGCGTGAGTTATAGTTAGCTCAACCAACTATAACGGCCGAATTTCTCTGGTTTTGTAAGAATGAAATGTCCAACTAACTATAACGTCCCTGAAATCTGTGTTTTTTTGTGTGAATTTCCAAGGTTTTTTTAAATGCTAATTTCTAACTATAACGTCCCTGAAACCTATGATTTTTTCAGTGTGCATATATATAGATATATATATATATATATATGTATTTTATTTTTTTATTCGTGGGCTGGTGGGAGAAGCACGTGGCCTGGGCAGGAAACAATGAGCAATGGTTGGAGAAGGTTGTGTTGTGGGCTCGTCACATAAACGACCTCTTCATTATTTGGAAGGGGTCGCAGGAAGAGGCCAATGATTATGTTTCGGCCCTCTAGAACAACAATTGTAACTTGAAGTTCACTGAATGTATTAGTGACATCTAGGTACCATATTTAGACCTATTGGTCTATATCAAGGATAATACCCTGCAAACGACATTATATAGGAAGCCTACGGCTGGAAACAGCACCTTACATGCGGGCAGTTTCCATCCTAAAAATGTGATTAGTGGGGTCCCCTATGGGTAACTTGTGAGACTGAAACGTAATTGCTCCACAGAGGATGAGTTCACAAGGTCTAAGACTGAGGCATTCAACAGGTTCAGGGAACGAGGGTACAAGGAAGGAGTGCTAAGGGAGGCAGAGAAAAAAGTGGATAAACTGCAAAGAAAGGATTTGTTACTTGCAACTAATGAAACACCAGTACAGAAAGAGGATGGGGAAGGAGTTATCAAGATGATAACGGAATACACAACCAGTTCCACGGAAGTCTTTCAAATTTTCTGGAAGAATTGGAGGATTTTAAAAGCAGATAATATTATAGGGCCCTACATCTCAGAAAATCCTCTTATGACATACAGAAGGGGTCCTGCTCTCAAAGATCAGTTGGTGAGGAGTCATTTCACAAAGGGCCCTAAAAGAAAGACATGATAACAGGTTTCTATCCATGTATGAGTTGCAAGGCTTGCAAAAACAACAAAAAAGTAAAGAAATTTCATATTCCAGGCAGGGCAACCAAAAGAAAAATCAACAAACTTATGAACTGTAATTCCGAATTTACAGTATATTGCTTGACTTGTCCATGCGAAATGAATTATGTTGGAAGTACAATTCACCCAACAAAAAAACGAGTCCTCGAACACATGCGTGCCATTAAAAATCGGGATACCACATATCCCGTGGCACACCATTTTCAGGAGAAACATAAATCCAATCAAAATCTTTTGAAGTTCTTTTGTATAGATCAGGTCCCTAAAGATGAGAGGGGAGGGGACAGAACCAAAAACCTTTGAAGGTTGGAGTCTAAATACATTGTGGAGTTACAGACCAAAACTCCATCAGGCCTCAACAATGAGGAGGAATTATGGGTTCACATTCCGTAAACCCATATTAAATTGAGATAGAGCAATGGCATTGTATTGATATCGGCACTTTAGAGATCGTAAGGGTTAGAATGAATTGACAGAGCAGGAAATGGAATTGATGGCAATGAATTGAAATAAATATGAATTGTAATGATATAAAGCGCCATAAGTATGGGCATTCCATAAGGTTTTGTTGATGATTTAATGTACAGCAATGAATTTTTGGAACGATCTGTGGTAGAAGTGTTTTGGGAAGATTGCCCATTCAGGGCTTGATCCGAGGGAACTCAGGAACATTTAGAGATATGGTGAAACAAACCATTGAACCACAGTAATATGGCTATTAACAAAATTTTGCCACGCTCTGTTATATATAATTTATTTATATATTGTTTGATTCACAACTGAAAATGATTTGTGAGAGCATATTTCTGAAAATGAGCTATAAGTATGATACGTTGAAGAGATTCAATTATTCATGAAATGTACCAAAATCGAATTGTGATACAAAACCTATAACTATATACACATCTCTTATTCTTCAATACACCTTGGCATATATATATATATGGCAGGGCGGGAGCCGTGCTCCCGCCCTGCCATAGCAAACAGCAATGTCCCGGGGTGGGCACCCCGGGACATTGCAGGAGCTGGCCCTGGGGGGTGGCGGGCCCCAGGGCCATCAAGGGGTCCAGGAGAGCCGCAGGGAGGTGGTGGTCCCCGGGCCTTATAAAAAATAAACAGAGCACCGGGGAGGTGGTGGTCCCCGGGGCTCCGGGGGGGGCCACGTGCCCCCGCATTTAATTGACAAAGCCCCAAGGAGGTGGTGGTCCCCGGGGCATGTAGGGGGGCTCGAGCCCCCCACACACATTTTTTTTTTTAAATAAGAGCCCCGGGGAGGTGGTGGTCCCCGGGGCTGCGGGGGGGCTGCGTGCCCCCCCACAAATCATCAATAAAGCCCCGGGGAGGTGGCAGTCCCTGGGGCTGCGGGGGCCCCCGCAGGCCCCCGCTATATAATTTGGGCATGCCCCTGGGACCTGGCCCACCCGGGGGCTTAACAATAACAAACGCGGGAGCCAGCGCTTCGTTATTTTTTAATTTTTCACTGCCGGATTCGCGACCCCAGCACGAATTCGGCCGATTTAAAATAAAAATGCTTTTTTTTTGCCTGGGGGTCCTTGTGGGACCCCCTGAGCAGGCCTAGGGGGTCAGGGTGTATCTACCCTGCCCCCTTTTCTTCATTTTTCACTTTGTTTCACCCTTTTTCTTGTGACTCGGTTACCGAGTCACAAGATGGCTGCCAACACTTCCAGGTTTGGAGTGTTGGCAGCCAATCAGAGTGAAGCTCGTGCCCGGGAGGGTTCGAGAACCCTCCTCGGTGCTCAGATATCGATATTTTTCTTTTTAAAATTTCACAGGAACTACTGAACGGATTTACACCATTTAACAAAATTGGTGCACTCTAAACCAAGACCTACCTTTTTGCCAAATTTGGTGTAATTCCGTTCAGCAGTTCGGGCTGTAGCCTGTAATAAAGTCCCTATGGAAGATAACATAGAGAAAACGCGCTTTGAGACCCCCCTTTTTTCTTGGCCCCCACTTGACGAATCACCCTGAAACTTTCAACACACAAACTGAGCTGTCCAACCCTATTTTTGGGAAACTTTCACAAAGATTCGTCAAACGGCGTCAAAGATATTGGCAAATCAAAAAACGCTTTTCCTATGGATAATAGGTCCTAACTATAACTACCTACTGGCGACCGCCAGTAGGTAATATATATATATATATATTCACTGAAAAAACCATAGGTTTTAGGGACAGTTATAGTTAGTTGGACATTTCACTTGTACAAAACCCGTAAAATTCCCCGTTATAGTTAGTTCAGCTAACTATAACTCACGCCCCCGCAATGCACTGCTGATGGCGTCACATATTACATCACTCATGACATGGTCAGTGACATCACTGATGACATCACTGATGACATCTCAAATGACATCACTGATGACATCATCCAGTGACTGTGGGTTTCTGTAAAGTTTAAATATGTTTAATATATATAGGGAAAGGTGTATTGAAGAATGAGTGGGTGTATAAGTGTCTGAAAGGATGATTTAGTAGGTGCATGACTAACTCTATAAGTGAGTGATTAAACAAATCTTACTGAATGCATGGGTTAGTGACTAAACTGGGTGAATGTCTGTATCCGTCTGTCTGTTGCTGTGTAAGTGGCTGCATGGGTTTGTGAATAGCTACATGAGTGTCTATATGAGTTATTGATTGGTTGTCTGAGTATCTGTATGTGTGCCTGAGTGTTTGTGTGGGTGGGGTGTGTGCGACTCTGTGCATAGATGTGTGAGTGGGTGATTCACTGGGTGGATGGTTTCAAGAGTGCATCTGTGATAGACTGTATGGGTGGGTAAGTGTGTGTAAGAGTGTGTTAGTGAGTGAATGTATGTCCCAGTGGTACATGTGTGAGTAACTACATATGTGAAAGGCAGTATATATGTGTGTTGGAGTATATAAATAGCTATAAGCGAGAGTGTGTGATTGTGAGAGTGACTGTATGGATGAGTGTGTGCTTGTATCAGAGATTGTATAAGAGCCTAAGAATGTGCTAGTATTTGTATGAGTAAGTGAGCTGGTGTGTGTATAACTGTATAGGTGAATAAATGGGTGTGTGCTTAATTTTTGCATGACTGACTAGGTGTGTGAGTACCTCTATGGATGAGTGGCGGTGTGTGAGTGTTTATATAGGTGTATGAGTGCATATAATAGTCCTGTACTGAGTGACTATAAGTATGAGTGATTGTACGGGTGAGTGAGTAGATGTGTGTGTGTAGACCTAAGAATCAGTGAGTGTGTATATAGTAATTGGTGTTGGAGTGTCTATGGTTTTGACAATGGCAGTCTGTAATTTACAGTGGGTGTATCAAAAGTTATATTAGGGTGTGAGAAGATGCATCAAATTATCACATGGATGATGTCATCAGTGATGTCATCAGTGATGTCATTTGAGATGTCATCAGTGATGTCATCAGTGATGTCACTGACCATGTCATGAGTGATGTAATATGTGACGTCATCAGCAGTGCATTGCGGGGCGCGAGTTATAGTTAGCTGAACTAACTATAACGGGGAATTTCACGGGTTTTGTACGAGTGAAATGTCCAACTGACTATAACTGTCCCTAAAACCTATGGTTTTTTCAGTGAATTTCTAAGGTTTTTTAAATGCTAATTTCTAACTATAAGGTGCCTGAAACCTATGGTTTTTTCAGTGAATTTCAAAGGTTTTTTAAATGCTAATTCCTAACTATAACGTGTCTGAAACCTATGGTTTTTTCAGTGAATTTCAAAGGTTTTGTAAATGACAATGTTTAAATGTATTAATTGTTATATTTATTTTTTTGATACTGATTTACAACATTTTTTTAAACTATTTATTTTTAGATATTTTATTTTTAAATTACATTGTAATTACATTATACATTACATTACAAAATATACTTTCTCAGAATGAATTACTTTAGTTTAAATACTTTGCAAATAGGCAATAGACTTTTAAGTACAGTAGTTACAGTTGTTGCAATGGGCAACACAATTTCAAAAACAATGCAACATTGAGCTCAATGTGAATTTCTAGTTAAATGCAATTAGTTACTTTATGGATTACTTTTCTAACCACAGGACTGGATCCTAGATTCAGTCCTGGGACATCTCCTGTAAACAGTTGAGTAAAAGCGTTTTGGTTACAGTAGTGATTTTTAAGGAATATTATTGTATTTTAAAAGTTGACACTTAGAAACTTTTTCACATAGAATCACCAATGTTATCCTTTGGGAGGAAATTCACTTAGCAGGTAAGTAGTGTTATCGTTACTTTTTCTTACTCGGTGATGGATCCTGGATCCAGCACTGGTGCATCTCCTGTAAACAGTTGAAAGAATGCGTTTAAGTCACACAGGCGATTTTTAAGGAATATTTGTAGTTTGTGAAAATCGACACTTTGAAACTTTTCTGCTGAAAACCAGACAATGGATTCCTATGGAAGGAAATTCAAGTTACTGGTAAGTACGGTTAGAATTACTTTTCAGGGTCAGTGCTGGGTTAAAAGATGCAGCACTGGGTTCTCTCCTGATAACAGGTGAGTAAATCGGAATTCATAGTTCGGCTGATTTTAGAGAAATATTATAAAGTTCCAAAACTCCACACTTAGAAGAATTTCCAAGTGAAACCAGTCAATGTTAGCCTATGGAAGGAAATACAAGTTACTGGTAAGTACGGTTAGAATTACTTTTCAGGGTCAGTGCTGGGCTAAAAGATGCAGCACTGGGTTCTCTCCTGATAACAGGTGAGTAAATCGGAATTCGTAGTTCGGCTGATTTTAGAGGAATATTATAAAGTTCCAAAACTCCACACTTAGAAGAATTTCCAAGTGAAACCAGTCAATGTTAGCCTATGGAAGGAAATTCAAGTTACTGGTAAGTACGGATAGAATTACTTTTCAGGATCGGTACTGGGACGCAAAGATGCAGCACTGAGGTCTCTCCTGATAACAGGTGAGTAAATCGGAATTCGTAGTTCTGCTTATTTTAGAGGAATATTTGTAAGTTTCAAAAATCGACACAGAGAAACTTTTTCAGCAAAAAGCAGGCAATGATATCCTATGGAAGGAAATTCAAGTTACTGGTAAGTACGGTTAAAATTACTTTTCAGGATCAGTACTGGGTTCAAAGATGCAGCACTGAGGTCTCTCCTGATAACAGGTGAGTAAATCGGAATTCGTAGTTCGGCTGATTTTAGAGTAATATTTGCACAATGGTGAATAAAGGGGGTGGGGCCTGAGGATACATGTCTGCAAACACGCCCTGTGGCGCGTTTTAAGTTGGAGAATTAATTCCTCCTCAATCCCGAGGGTCCCTAGGGGCCAACTAGCCCACCAGGTACCTCCAGTATGCGCCAGAGAGCTGCATTGCAGAGAGGTGTTCAGAGGCCACGCCCTTTTACAACACTCTGCAACGCAGCTCCGTGGCGCTTACTGGAGGTACCTGGTGGGCTAGTTGGCCCCCAGGGACCCTCAGGATTGAAGAGGATTTAATTCCCCATCTTAAAACACGCCACAGGGCCTGTTTGCACACATGTTACCTGAAGCCCCGCCCCCTCCCTTCACTACTGTGCAAACGCGCCCCGTGGCGCGTTTTAAGTTGGGGGATTAAGTCCCCTTGAATCCTGAGGGGCCCTGGAGTCCAAGTAGCCCACCATGTACCTCCAAAAAGCGCCACAGAGCTGCGTTGCAGAGAGTTGTAAAAAGGGGCATGGCCTCTGTACACCTCTCTGCAACGCAGCCCCCTGGCGCATACTGGAGGTTCCTGGTGGGCTAGTTGGCCCCCAGGGACCCCCAGTATTTAAATGGGAATTCGTTCCCCATCTGCAAACGCGCCAGGGGGCGCGTTTGCAGAGTGGTAAAGGAAGGGGGCGGGGCCTGCGGCCCGATCGTTTTATTTATTTATTTATTTTTTTAAGGGGGGCTGTGTGGCCCCCCTTCCTTTTCCTATTTTTGGGCCCTGGGGACCCCATCCCCCAGGGCCTTACCCCTTTTCTTTTTTTTCTTTTTTTTAAAATTAAACGGGAAGGGGGCCGCGTGGCCCCCCTCCCGTGGCCGAATCCGGCCCCGGGGCCCCCATCCCCCGGGGCATGGCCCTATCCTTTGGGGTCCGTGGGGGGACCCCAACTCCCCCACGGACCCTGCCGGCTCCCCGCCTCCTGCGGGAGCCGGCATTGCTTTTCCACATGGGGAGCTGCTAACATGCAGCTCCCCATGTGGAAAAGCAATCTGCTTGGATATTGGAAGCGAGAGCAGGTTTCCTGCTCTCGCTCCAATATCCAAAGCAGTTTGCTATGACAGGACGGGAGCCGCGAGGCTCCCGTCCTGTCATAGCAAACTACAGTGTCCCGGGGGTAGGCACCCGGGACACTGCAGGAGCCGGCCCTGGGGGTGGCGGTCCCCAGGGCCATTACAGGCTCCAGGAGGGGGCCGCGCGGCCCCCTCCCTCCATCGACAAAGCCCCGGGAGGTGGTGGTCCCCGGGGCTCTGGGGGTCCGTAATGGACCCCCATATTGAAATTTTTAGTGCCCCGGGAGGTGGCGGTCCCTGGGGCGTGTGGGGGGGCTCGAGCCCCCCCCACACAGGTAATTTAAAAAAAATAAAAAAAAGAAGCCTTGGGGGTGGCGGTCCCCGGGGCTGCGGGAGGGCCAAGAGCCCTCCCGCACCATTATTTTTTAAAGCCCCGGGGGGTGGCGGTCCCCGGGGCTTTTTGGGGCCTTTGAGGCCCCCCAAAATTAAATATAAACCCACCCCCCGCATGCCCCCGGGACTTGGCCCACCCGGGCACGCGGGTGTGATGTTATTTTATATTTTTTTATTTTAAGTTGATTTTTTCTGACTAACGTTCATTGACAGAAATTTGAAGTATTTACTGTGTATCTCCAAAATTATGCATTTAAATCAATGTAATGCTCTTTTGATCGTGAATGTTTAACTACCATTGAATCTGTTTTCACTGTCTATGACTCTAAGGTGTGTCACATGATTAGTTTAAAACACCATGATTTACATTTCACACGTACTCGTGAGCAAGGAGGTGTAACTCCGAAACGCGTAGAGTGACTTGGCTTGAGAAATAAATCACGCTGTAAAGGACTTTTGTGGCCGTGGCATCGTTTGTTTGATGTTTCGAAATGATTGTGTTTGATGTTTGGGGTTCGCGACCCCGTCATGGCCCGCCATTGTTAGTGGCTCGGGTTTCTGCACGACACAACTGTAGTGGATATATATATATATATATATATATATATATATATATATATATATATATATATATATATATATATATATATTTATTTATATATATCCTTCAACGTGCCTTCTGCAGTATGCGAACAGGCTCCAACACGCTCGGGCTCACTTGAAAAGGAGTTTATTGGTGGCTACAAACAACCAGGTAACACGTTTCAACCGCGAAGGCGGTCTTTGTCAAACCAAATGTTGCTGCCATTTTTGTTCTTTTCTATACCATTGTTAAAGTTTCAACAACCTTGAAGTGACAGTGCTCAATTTCCAAATTAAAGTGATATGTGCATTCTCAATCCTGAGAGAAAGTGACCTGTGACACTCACACATAATAATGTCATTTCCAAAGGTCTATTTTTTACACATTAAATACGACATAATAAATATCAAATGGTAAAATTCATTTAAGATTCCTCTAAAATTCATCAATGGCTGAATACTTAGATTCTATTTGTAAAATCATCATAGAGTTTCCCAATTGATGTAAAAACTGCAAAATTCACCCAAGTGCAGACTTCTTTTTGACACTTGGTGAATTGTTTGTGCTTTAATGATGACAACAATAGTGATACTACTAATTTAGGGCAAGTGCCCATTAACTATCTTAAATTCTACCACACACTACTAAGTCTACACTGTAGTGCAAGACATATCCAAGTGCAGACTACTTCTTTAACACTTGGTTGTGTTACTGGTACCTTACTGATGACCACAATTCGGGACAAGCGCCCATTTACCATCTGGAATTTTGCCACAAATGAGGCCAGGTCACCCTAATTCTAAAGTGTAGTGCAAATAAGTGAAACTGTAAAAACTGGTAAAATATCACTTGCAAGAGTGTGCTAAAAACTAAACAGTTTGTTGAATACAAAACAATATCCATAAGCATACAATCGATTCAAGATATCACATAATGGCCTATTACATTAGACATTGCTGCAGATTACAGATGGGCATGTAGATCTTCCTCAGTATTGAGGCCATTTGGGATCTTGCAATTGAAACGCAAGATGTACTGCGACTCCAACTGCCTCAGGCATTTTTCTCTATTACCTTCCCTCAATCTCTGTGGTACCTGATCTAATACATAGTATACCAAATCTTGTACCTTGTTCCAGTGTCTTTGTTCAAAATGCCTGACCACCGGATATGTCTGATCCCTGTTTTTGACGGCTCTAATGTGCTGTAAAATGCGCTGATGGACTGGTAAAAACAGGTGCACCTAAGGGCATTTTATGCATTTTAAAACAGGTGCACCTAAGGGCATATACAACAAATTGGGTCTAGCAGTTAAATGGCTTCATGATCTTCCACTTTCTATCTGTGAAAGGTAGGGGTACTTTTGTCGTGTTGACTCCAAACTTACACGCCTTACATTTGTGGCATCTTCTGAATCCCTTACTCTCACTCAACCATGTTTTTGCTGTGGTGTCCCTGGACTGTTGATTACAAGCGCCTGTCGCAATGACTTGGCTTTGCGAAAGGTGATAAGGGGCCCGCTGTCTATCTTCGGTCCCAAAATGGGATCACTTCTCATCATATGCCAGTGTTTCTGCATTATGGCCCTGATTTTCTGATGTTGTGTGTTATAGCCCGTGATAAAGAGGAATTTTTTATCACACTTCTCGTGAGTAACATTGGTACTCTGCCTTTTCGCAAATATTAACTGTTCCCTTGGCTTTAGATTTGCCTTTTCTCTAGCTGTTTTAAGAATGGCCTTGCTGTAACCTTGCTGTTCACATCTCTCATTTAACTCGCCTTGTGCTTTGGACAATTGATCTGGGCAGCTAGTTTCTCCTCTTACGCAAATTTTCTGCGTAGTGGATACTGTTTTTTAATTTGGTGGGATGAAAGTTGCGGGTATGGAGAATTGTATTGCCCGCATTGCTCTTTCAAAATGTTTTGGTGTTTACCTTCCCATCCACTATGTACACTGTGAGATCTAGGAACTGTACCTCAATCTCACTCAAATGTGATGTAAAATGTAAATTCAGATCATTCACGTTTATCCTCTTGATAAAATCCTCTGCTGACAATTTGTTCCCTCGCCATATGACAAATAAATCATCAATATAGTGGGACCACAGGACCACATTCTCTGGCATTTCTTGGACAAACTGCGTTGCCAACACCTGCTAATCCCACCAGCCCATATGCAAATTAGCATAGCTGTGGGCGAAGCAGGTGCCCATCGCTGTCCCCCTGACCTGTTAGTATAGGTCCTTGCCAAAAAAGAAAAATGTTGCTATGTAAACACCAGCCTAGCATGCACACCAACATTTCTGTGTGTCGGTATAGGGTCAGTGGGCGTGAACTCAAATAATACTGCACCGCCCTAATACCATCTGTGTGCGAAATGCTGGTGTTGAGGGAGGAGACCTCCAATGTAATCATGATAAAGCCCTCCTCCCATTCGATGTCATAGATCTTTTTGAGAAAATCGCCCCTATCTTTGGTGTATGACGAGAAATTTTTTACAGGGTCCTGCAAGAAGAAATCTAGGTACTTTGAGGTATTCTTGAATAAACTGCCAATTGCTGATATAATGGGATGGCCTGGTGGGACATTCACATTTTTATGGACTTTAGGTCTGAGATATAGGACTGGTGTTACTGGTGAATCTACCTTCAGGAAATTATGGTCTGCCTGGGAAATGAGCCCTACAGATTTCCAATGTGCCAACTCTGAGTGGAAATAGGTGGAAGTGGCCTGAAGCACATCTTTGTCTATTCTTAGGTAGCATTGCCTATCACTAAGCTGTAGCATTGCCTCTTCCTGATACATGGCGAGGGGCCAAAGGACAATATTTCCGCCCTTGTCCGCCTGTCTCACCACTATGTCTGGCCATGACTGCAATTTTTTCACCAGATTCCTATAGCCTATTTCTTTTGTATTAGTTGGAACTTTAGCCTGCTGCTCAGCATATAGTTCTATCAGATCACAAACTACTAGCTCAGTAAAGGAATCAATTAAATCTTTGGGGACCATGGATAGAAAGACTGATCAAGGCCTAAAAGGCGTGTTCGGTCTGCCATACACACGCAGACCTTGCTCTCTAAGCAGTGTTTCATCTGCTAAATCATACATATCACCCCTCTCCAGACTGTCCAAATTTCTCAATAGCTCAATGTCAGAAATTTGTAGAGTACCTGTGTCTTCAATTGGCTCTGGGTCCTGCCCCTCTGTTGTCCTTCCAAAGGCAAAGTATTTCTGATAAATTTAAAACAGTCTATTCTAGTCTGTATATGCTCCATATCTTCAGGGGCACGATAGGCAGCCCTCTTGCCTCTTTTTGCACCTCTGTTGGTTCTTTCTGCACTGCTCTTGCTTCTTTCTGCACCTCTTTTGCAAATTTCTGCATCCCTCATGCATCTTTCTGCACCCCTCTTCCCTATTTCTCCATCTTTCTTGCTTCTTTCTGCACTTCTCTTGCTTCTTTCTGCACCTCTCTTGCCTCTTTCTGCTCCTCTGTTGCCTCTTTCTGCACCTCACTTGCTTCTTTCTGTGCCCCTCTTGCCTCTTTCTGTATCCTTCTTCCCTCTTTCTGGACTTCTTTTGCCTCTTTCTGTACCCTTGTTCCCTCTTTCTGTACCTCTCCTGCCTGTTTCTGCACCTCAGTTGCCTCTTTCTGCTCTTCTCTTGCCTCTTTCTGCACCTCTGTTGCTTCATTCTGCACTTCTCTTGCTTCTTTCTGCACCTCTTGATTCTTTCTGCACCCTTCTTACCTCTTTGTGCAACTCTATTGCCTCTTTCTACACCTCTCTTCACTCTTTCTGTACCCCTCTTGCCTCTTTGTGCACCTCTGTTCCTTCTTTGTGCACTTCTCTTGTCTCTTTATGCACCCCTCTTGCCTCCTTCTGCACTTCTGTTGGTTCTTTTGCACTGCTCTTCTTTCTGCACCTCTCTTGTAAATTTCTGCACCCCTCTTCCCACTTTCTGCACCTCTCTTGCCTCTGTCTGCACCCCTGTTCCCTCTTTCTGCACCTCTTTTGCCTGTTTCTGCACCTTTCTTTCCTCTTTCTGCAGTTCTCTTGCCTCCTTCTGCACCTCTGTTGCTTCTTTCTGCACTTCTTTTGCCTCTTTCTGCACCTCTCTTGCTTCTTTCTGCATCCCTGTTGTCTCTTTCTGCACTCATCTTCCCTCTTTCTGCACCTCTCTTGTTTCTTTCTGCACTTCTCTTGCTTCTTTCTGTACCTCTCTTGCTTCTTTCTGCACCCTTCTTCCTTGTTTTGCATCCCTCTTGCCTCTTTCTGCAGTTCTCTTGCCATTTTCTGTACCTCTCTTGCCTCTTTCTGAACCTTACTTGCCTCTTTCTGCACCTCTTGCTTCTTTCTACACCTCTGTTGCTTCTTTCAGCAATTCTCTTGCCTCTTTCTGCACTTCTCTTGTTTGTTTCTGCACCTCTCCTGCGTCTTTCTGAACCTCTGTTGCCTCTTTCTGCACCTCACTTGTTTCTTTCTGCACCCTTCTTGCCTCTTTCTGCACCCCTATTCCCTCTTTCTGCACCTCTCTTGCCTCTTTCTGCACCCCTGTTCCCTCTTTCTGCACATTTCCTGCCTGTTTCTGCACCTCTCTTGCCTCTTTCTGTACCTCTGTTGCTTCTTTCTGCACTTCTCTTGCCTCTTTCTGCACCCCTCCTGCCTCTTTCTGTACCCCTCTTGCATTTTTGTGCACCTTTCCTACCTCTTCCTGCAGCCCTCTTCCCTCTTTTTGCACCTCTGTTGGTTCTTTCTGCACTGCTCTTGCTTCTTTCTGCACCTCTTTTGCAAATTTCTGCAACCCTCATGCCTCTTTCTGCACCCCTGTTCCCTATTTTGCCACCTCTCTTGCTTCTTTCTGCACTTCTCTTGCTTCTTCCTGCACCTCTCTTGCCTCTTTCTGCACCTCTGTTGCCTCTTTCTGCACCTCACTTGTTTCTTTCTGTACCCCTATTGCCTCTTTCTGTATCCTTCTTCCCTCTTTCTGCACCTCTTTTGCCTCTTTCTGTATCCCTGTTCCCTCTTTATGCACCTCCCCTGCCTGTTTCTACACCTCTCTTGCCTTTTTCTGTACCTCTGTTGCTTCTTTCTGCACTTCTCTTGCCTCTCTGCACCCTTTGCGCCTCTTTCAGCACCTCTGTTGCTTCTTTCTGCACTTCGCTTCCCTCTTTTTGCACCTCTCTTGCCTCTTTCTGCACCCCTGTTCCCTCTTTCTGCACCTTTCCTGTCTGTTTCTGCACCTCTCTTGCCTTTTTCTGTAACTCTGTTGCTTCTTTGTGCACTTCTCTTGCCTCTTTCTGTACCCATCTTGCCTCTTTGTGCACCTTTCCTACCTCTTTCTGCAGCCCTCTGGCTTCTTTTTGCACCTCTGTGGGTTCTTTCTGAACTGCTCTTGCTTCTTTCTGCACCTCTTTTGCAAATTTCTGCATCCCTCATGACTCTTTCTGCACCCCTCTTCCCTATTTCTCTACCTCTCTTGCTTCTTTCTGCACTTCTCTTGCTTCTTTTTGCACCTCTCTTGACTCTTTCTGCACCTCTGTTGCCTATTTCTGCACCTTACTTGCTTCTTTGTATACCCCTCTTGCCTCTTTCGGAACCCTTCTTCCCTCTTTCTGCACCTCTTTTGAATCTTTTTGTACCCCTGTTCCTTCTTTCTGCACCTCTCCTGCCTGTTTCTGTACCTCTCTTGCCTCTTTCTGCACTTCTCTTGCCTCTTTCTGCACCCCTGTTGCTTCTTTCTGCACTTCTGTTGCCTCTTTCTGCACCCTCTTGCCTCTTTCTGCACCTCTGTTGCTTCTTTCTGCACTTCTCTTGCTTCTTTCTGCACCTCTGTTGATTCTTTCTGCACCCCTCTTGCCTCTTTCTGCACCCTTCTTCCCTCTTTGTGCAACTCTCTTGCCTCTTTCTTCACCTCTCTTCCCTCTTTCTGCACCCCTCTTGCCTCTTACTGCACTTCTGTTTGATTTGATTTGTAATTTATAAAGCGCAGCAACTACCCTAAGGCATCAAGGGACTAGAGACCGGCCGTCAAAAAGCAGGAAGGAAGGGGAAAGAAAAGTCCAGATAAATGCTAGACCAAGAAAAGCCAGGTCTTAAGAGCCTTTCTGAAAGGGAGCAGAAGGGGAATAGACCTAAGGGCAAGGGGTAGGGAGTTCCAAAGCTTGCTTGCTGCCACCGAAAGTGCTCTGTCCCCCCACTTCCTCTTCTTGGTTCTTTTGCACTGCTCTTGCTTCTTTCTGCACCCCTCTTGCAAATTTCTGCTCCCCTCTTGCCTCTTTCTGCACCCCTCTTCCCTCTTTCTGCACCTCTTTTACCTGTTTCTGCAACTTTCTTGCCTCTTTCAGCAGTTCTCTTGCCTCCTTCTGCACCTCTGTTGCTTCTTTCTCCACTTCTTTTGCCTCTTTCTGCACCTCTGTTGCTTCTTTCTGCACCCCTGTTGTCTCTTTCTGCACTCGTCTTCCCACTTTCTGCCCCTCTCTTGCTTCTTTCTGCACTTCTCTTGCTTCTTTCTACACATTTCTTGCTTCTATCAGCACCCTTCTTCCCTTTTTTGCATCCCTCTTGCCTCTTTCTGCAGTTCTCTTGCCATTTTCTGCACCTCTCTTGCCTCTTTCTGCACCTCACTTGCCTCTTTCTGCACTTCCCTTGCTTCTTTCTACATCTCCGTTGCTTCTTTCAGCAATTCTCTTACCTCTTTCTGCACTTCTCTTGCTTGTTTCTACACCTCTCTTGCGTCTTTCTGCACCTCTGTTGCCCCCTTCTGCACCTCACTTGCTTCTTTCTGCACCCCTCTTGCCTCTTTCTGCACCCCTCTTCCCTCTTTCTGCACCTCTCTTGCCTATTTCTGCACCCCTTTTCCCTCTTTCTGCACATTTCCTGCCTGTTTTTGCACCTCTCTTGCCTCTTTCTGTACCTCTGTTGCTTCTTTCTGCACTTCTCTTACCTCTTTCTGCACCCTTTGCACCTCTTTCAGCACCCCTATTGCTTCTTTCTGCACTTCTCTTCATTCTTTCTGCACCCCTCTTGCCTGTTTGTGCACCTCTGTTCCTTCTTTCTGCACTTCTCTTGTCTCTTTCAGCACCCCTCTTGCCTCTTTCTGCACTTCTGTTGGTTCTTTTGCACTGCTCTTGCTTCTTTCTGCACCTCTCTTGCAAATTTCTCCACCCCTATTGCCTCTTTCTGCACCCCTCTTCCCACTTTCTGCACCTCTCTTCCCTCTGTCTGCACCCCTGTTCCCTCTTTCTGCACCTCTTTTGCCTGTTTCTGCAACTATCTTGCCTCTTTCTGCAGTTCTCTTAACTCCATCTGCACCACTGTTGCTTCTTTCTGCACTTCTTTTGCCTCTTTCTGCACCTCTCTTGCTTTTTTCTGCACCCCTGTTGTCTCTTTCTGCACTCGTCTTCCCTCTTTCTGCACCTCTCTTGCTTCTTTTTACACTTCTCTTGCTTCTTTCTGCACCTCTCTTGCTTCCTTCTTCACCCTTCTTCCCTTTTTTGCACCTCTCTTGCCTCTTTCTGCACCAGTCTTGCTTCTTTCTACACCTCTTTTGCTTCTTTCAGCAATTCTCTTGCCTCTTTCTGCACTTCTCTTGCTTGTTTCTGCACCTCTCTTCAGTCTTTCTGCACCTCTGTTGCCTCTTTCTGCATCTCACTTGCTTCTTTCTGCACCCCTCTTGCCTCTTTCTGCACCCCTCTTCCCTCTTTCTGCACCCCTCTTGCCTCTTTCTGCACCCCTCTTCCCTCTTTCAGCAATTCTCTTGCCTCTTTCTGCATTTCTCTTGTTTGTTTCTGCACCTCTCTTGCATCTTTCTGCACCTCTGTTGCCTCTTTCTGCACCTCACTTGCTTCTTTCTGCACCCCTCTTGCCTCTTTCTGCATCCCTATTCCCTCTTTCTGTACCTCTCTTTCCTCTTTCTCCACCTTTCCTGCCTGTTTCTGTACCTCTCTTGCCTCTTTCTGTACCTCTGTTGCTTCTTTCTGCACTTCTCTTGCCTCTTTCTGCACCCATTCCACCTCTTTCAGCACCTCTGTTGCTTCTTTCTGCACTTCTCTTCCTTCTTTCTGCACCCATCCTGCCTCTTTCTGTACCCCTCTTGCCTCTTTGTGCACCTTTCTAACCTCATTCTGCACCTCACTTGCTTCTTTCTATACCCCTCTCGAATCTTTCTGTACCCTTCTTCCCTCTTTTTGCACCCCTCTTGCCTCTTTCTGCACCCCTCTTCCCTCCTTCTGCACCTCTCTTGCCTCTTTCTGCACCCCTCTCCCCTCTTTCTGCACCTTTCCTGCCTGTTTCTGAACATCTCTTGCCTCTTTCTGTACCTCTGTTGCTTCTTTCTGCACTTCTCTTGCCTCTTTCTGCACCCTTTGCACCTCTTTCAGCACCTCTGTTGCTTCTTTCTGCACTTCTCTTCCTTCTTTCTGCACCCCTCCTACCTCTTTCTGTACCCTTCTTGCCTCTTTGTGCACCTTTACTACCTCTTTCTGCAGCCCTCTTGCCTCTTTTTGTACCTCTGTGGGTTCTTTCTGCACTGCTCTTGCTTCCTTCTGCACCTCTTTTGCAAATTTCTGCATCCCTCATGCCTCTTTCTGCACCCCTCTTCCCTATTTCTCTACCTCTCTTGCCTCTCTCTGTACCTCTGTTGCCTCTTTCTGCACCTCACTTGCTTCTTTCTATACCCCTCTTGCCTCTTTCTGTACCCTTCTTCCCTCTTTTTGCACCTCCTTTGCCTCTTTCTGTACCCCTGTTCCCTCTTTCTGCACCTCTCCTGCCTGTTTCTGCACTGCTCTTGCTTCTTTCTGCACCTCTTTTGCAAATTTCTGCATCCTCATGACTCTTTCTGCACCCCTCTTCCCTATTTCTCTACCTCTCTTGCTTCTTTCTGCACTTCACTTGCTTCTTTTTGCACCTCTCTTGCCTCTTTCTGCACCTCTGTTGCCTCTTTCTGCACCTCACTTGCTTCTTTCTATACCCCTCTTGCCTGTTTCGGTACCCTTCTTCACTTTTTCTGCACCTCTTTTGCCTCTTTCTGTACCCTGTTCCTTCTTTCTGCACCTCTCCTGCCTGTTTCTGCACCTCTCTTGCTTCTTTCTGCACCCTTCTTCCATCTTTGTACAACTCTCTTGCTTCTTTCTTCACCTCTCTTCCCTCTTTCTGCACCCCTCTTGACTCTTTGTGCACCTCTGTTCCTTCTTTCTGCACCTCTCTTGTCTCTTTCTGCACCTCTCTTGCTTCTTTCTTCACCCTTCTTCCCTTTTTTGCATCCCTCTTGCCTCTTTCTGCAGTTCTCTTGCCATTTTCTGCACCTCACTTGCCTCTTTCTGCACTTCTCTTGCTTCTTTCTACACCTCTGTTGCTTCTTTCAGCAATTCTCTTGCCTCTTTCTGCACTTCTCTTGTTTGTTTCTGCACCTCTCTTGCATCTTTCTGCACCTCTGTTGCCTCTTTCTGCACCTCACTTGCTTCTTTCTGCACCCCTATTGCCTCTCTCTGCATCCCTATTCCCTCTTTCTGTACCTCTCTTTCCTCTTTCTCCACCTTTCCTGCCTGTTTCTGTACCTCTCCTGCCTCTTTCTGTACCTCTGTTGCTTCTTTCTGCACTTCTCTTGCCTCTTTCTGCACCCTTTCTACCTCTTTCAGCACCTCTGTTGCTTCTTTCTGCACCCATCCTGCCTCTTTCTGTACCCCTCTTGCCTCTTTGTGCACCTTTCTAACCTCATTCTGCACCTCATTTGCTTCTTTCTATACCCCTCTCGAATCTTTCTGTACCCCTCTTCCCTCCTTCTGCACCTCTCTTGCCTCTTTCTGCACCCCTCTCCCCTCTTTCTGCACCTTTCCTGCCTGTTTCAGCACATCTCTTGCCTTTTTCTATACCTCTGTTGCTTCTTTCTGCACTTCTCTTGCCTCTTTCTGCACCCTTTGCACCTCTTTCAGCACCTCTGTTGCTTCTTTCTGCACTTCTCTTCCTTCTTTCTGCACCCCTCCTACCTCTTTCTGTACCCTTCTTGCCTCTTTGTGCACCTTTACTACCTCTTTCTACAGCCCTCTTGCCTCTTTTTGTACCTCTGTGGGTTCTTTCTGCACTGCTCTTGCTTTTTTCTGCACCTCTTTTGCAAATTTCTGCATCCCTCATGCCTCTTTCTGCACCCATCTTCCCTATTTCTCTACCTCTCTTGCCTCTTTCTGCACCTCTGTTGCCTCTTTCTGCACCTCACTTGCTTCTTTCTATACCCCTCTTGCCTCTTTCTGTACCCTTCTTCCCTCTTTTTGCACCTCCTTTGCCTCTTTCTGTACCCCTGTTCCCTCTTTCTGCACCTCTCCTGCCTGGTTCTGCACTGCTCTTGCTTCTTTCTGCACCTCCTTTGCAAATTTCTGCATCCCTCATGACTCTTTCTGCACCCCTCTTCCCTATTTCTCTACCTCTCTTGCTTCTGTCTGCACTTCTCTTGCTTCTTTTTGCACCTCTCTTGCCTCTTTCTGCACCTCTGTTGCCTCTTTCTGCACCTCACTTGCTTCTTTCTATACCCCTCTTGCCTGTTTCGGCACCCTTCTTCCCTCTTTCTGCACCTCTTTTGCCTCTTTCTGTACCCCTGTTCCTTCTTTCTGCACCTCTCCTGCCTGTTTCTGCACCTCTCTTGCTTCTTTCTGCACCCTTCTTCCATCTTTGTGCAACTCTCTTGCCTCTTTCTTCACCTCTCTTACCTCTTTCTGCACACCTCTTGCCTCTTTGTGCACCTCTGTTCCTTCTTTCTGCACTTCTCTTGTCTCTTTCTGCACCCCTCTTGCCTCTTTCTGCACTTCTTTTTGATTTGATTTGAAATTTATAAAGCACAGCAATTACCCTAAGGCATCAAGGCGCTAGAGACCGGCCGTCAAAAAGCAGGTAGGGAGGGGAAAGAAAAGGCCAGATAAATGCTAAACCAAGAAAAGCCAGGTCTTAAGAGCCTTTCTGAAAGGGAGCAGAAGGGGAATAGACCTAAGGGAAAGGGGTAGGGAGTTCCAAAGCTTGCTTGCTGCCACCGAAAGTGCTCTGTCCCCCACTTCCTCTTCTTGGTTCTTTTGCACTGCTCTTGGTCCTTTCTGCACCTCTCTTGCAAACTTCTGCACCCCTCTTGCCTCTTTCTGCACCCCTCTTCCCTCTTTCTGCACCCATCTTCCCTCTTTCTGCACCTCTTTTGCCTTTTTCTGCAACTTTCTTGCCTCTTTCTGCAGTTCTCTTGCCTCCTTCTGCACCTCTGTTGCTTCTTTCTGCACTTCTTTTGCCTCTTTCTGCACCTCTGTTGCTTTTTTCTGCACCCCTGTTGTCTCTTTCTGCACTCGTCTTCCCTCTTTCTACCCCTCTCTTGCTTCTTTCTGCACTTCTCTTGCTTCTTTCTGCACCTCTCTTGCTTCTTTCTTCACCCTTGTTCCCTTTTTTTGCACCTCTCTTGCCTCTTTCTGCACCTCACTTGTCTCTTTCTGCACTTCCCTTGCTTCTTTCTACACCTCTGTTGCTTCTTTCAACAATTCTCTTGCCTCTTTCTGCACCTCACTTACTTCTTTCTGCACCCCTCTTGCCTCTTTCTGCACCCCTCTTCCCTCTTTCTGCACCTCTCTTGCCTATTTCTGCACCCCTCTTCCCTCTTTCTGCACATTTCCTGCCTGTTTTTGCACGTCTCTTGCCTCTTTATGTACCTCTGTTGCTTCTTTCTGCACTTCTCTTACCTCTTTCTGCACCCTTTGCACCTCTTTCAGCACCCCTGTTGCTTCTTTCTGCACTTCTCTTCCTTCTTTCTGTACCCCTCTTGCCTCTTTGTGCACCTCTGTTCCTTCTTTCTGCACTTCTCTTGTCTTTTTCAGCACCCCTCTTGCCTCTTTCTGCACTTCTGTTGGTTCTTTTGCACTGCTCTTGCTTCTTTCTGCACCTCTCTTGCAAATTTCTGCACCCCTCTTGCCTCTTTCTGCACCCCTCTTCCCACTTTCTGCACCCCTCTTCCCACTTTCTGTACCTCTCTTGCCTCTGTCTGCACCCCTTTTTCCTCTTTCTGCACCTCTTTTGCCTGTTTCTGCAACTTTCTTGCCTCTTTCTGCAGTTCTCTTACCTCCGTCTGCTCCACTGTTGCTTCTTTCTACACTTCTTTTGCCTCTTTATGCACCTCTCTTGCTTTTTTCTGCACCCCTGTAGTCTCTTTCTGCACTTGTCTTCCCTCTTTCTGCACCTCTCTTGCTTCTTTTGGCACTTCTCTTGCTTCTTTCTGCACCTCTCTTGGTTCTTTCTGCACCCTCCGTCCCTTTTTTGCACCTCTTTTGCCTCTTTCTGTACCAGTCTTGCTTCTTTCTACACCTCTGTTGCTTCTTTCAGCAATTCTCTTGCCTCTTTCTGCACTTCTCTTGCTTGTTTCTGCACCTCTCTTGCGTCTTTCTGCACCTCTGCTGCATCTTTCTGCACCGCACTTGCTTCTTTCTGTACCCTTATTGCCTCTTTCTGCACCCCTCTTCCCTCTTTCTGCACCTCTCTTGCCTCTTTCTGCACCCCTCTTCCCTCTTTCTGCACCTTTCCTGACTGTTTCTGCACCTCTCTTGCCTTTTTCTATACCTCTGTTGCTTCTTTCTGCACTTCTCTTGCCTCTTTCTGCACCCTTTGCGCCTCTTTTAGCACCTCTGTTGCTTCTTTCTGCACTTCTCTTCCTTCTTTCTGCACCCCTCCTGCCTCTTTCTGTACCCTTCTTGCCTCTTTGTGCACCTTTCCTACCTCTTTCTGCAGCCCTCTTGCCTCTTTTTGTACCTCTGTGGGTTCTTTCTGCACTGCTCTTGCTTCTTTCTACACCTCTATTGCAAATTTCTCCATCCCTCATGCCTCTTTCTGCACCCCTCTTCCCTATTTCTCTACCTCGCTTGCCTCTTTCTGCACCTCTGTTGCCTCTTTCTGCACCTCACTTGCTTCTTTCTATACCCCTCTTGCCTCTTTCTGTACCCTTCTTCCCTCTTTTTGCACCTCCTTTGCCTCTTTCTGTACCCCTGTTCCCTCTTTCTGCACCTCCCCTGCCTGTTTCTGCACTGCTCTTGCTTCTTTCTGCACCTCTTTTGCAAATTTCTGCATCCCTCATGACTCTTTCTGCACCCCTCTTCCCTATTTCTCTGCCTCTCTTGCTTCTTTCTGCACTTCTCCTGCTTCTTTTGCACCTCTCTTGCCTCTTTCTGCACCTCTGTTGCCTCTTTCTGCACCTCACTTGCTTCTTTCTATACCCCTCTTGCCTATTTCGGTACCCTTCTTCCCTCTTTCTGCACCTCTTTTGCCTCTTTCTGTACCCCTGTTCCTTCTTTCTGCTCCTCCCCTGCCTGTTTCTGCACCTCTCTTGCTTCTTTCTGCACTCTTCTTCCCTCTTTGTGCAACTCTCTTGCCTCTTTCTTTACCTCTCTTCCCTCTTTCTGCACCCCTCTTGCCTCTTTGTGCACCTCTGTTCCTGCGTTCTGCACTTCTCTTGTCTCTTTCTGCACCCCTCTTGCCTCTTTCTGAACTTCTGTTTGATTTGATTTGTAATTTATAAAGCGCAGCAATTACCCTAAGGCATCAAAGCGCTAGAGACCGGCCGTCAAAAGCAGGTAGGAGGCGAAAGAAAAGTCCAGATAAATGCTAGACCAAGAAAAGCCAGGTCTTAAGAGCCTTTCTGAAAGGGAGCAGAAGGGGAATAGACCTAAGGGCAAGGGATAGGGAGTTCCAAAGCTTGCTTGCTGCCACCGAAAGTGCTCTGTCCCCCACTTCCTCTCCTTGGTTCTTTTGCACTGCTCTTGCTTCTTTCTGCACCTCTCGTGCAAATTTCTGCACCCCTCTTGCCTCTTTCTGCACCCCTCTTCCCTCTTTCTGCACCTCTTTTGCCAGTTTCTGCAACTTTCTTGCCTCTTTCTGCAGTTCTCTTGCCTCCTTCTGCACCTCTTTTGCTTCTTTCTGCACTTCTTTTGCCTCTTTCTGCACCTCTGTTGCTTCTTTCTGCACCCCAGTTGTCTCTTTCTGCACTCGTCTTCCCTCTTTCTGTGCCTCTCTTGCTTCTTTCTGCACTTCTCTTGCTTCTTTCTGCACCTCTCTTGCTTCTTTCTTCACCCTTCTTCCCTTTTTTGCATCCCTCTTGCCTCTTTCTGCAGTTCTCTTGCCATTTTCTGCACATCTCTTGCCTCTTTCTGCACCTCACTTGCCTCTTTCTGCACTTCCCTTGCTTCTTTCTACATCTCTGTTGCTTCTTTCAGCAATGCTCTTGCCTCTTTCTGCACTTCTCTTGCTTGTTTCTGCACCTCTCTTGCATCTTTCTGCACCTCTGTTGCCTCTTTCTGCACCTCACTTGCTTCTTTCTGCACCCCTCTTGCCTCTTTCTGCATCCCTATTCCCTCTTTCTGTACCTCTCTTTCCTCTTTCTCCACCTTTCCTGCCTGTTTCTGTACCTCTTTTGCCTCTTTCTGTACCTCTGTTGCTTCTTTCTGCACTTCTCTTGCCTCTTTCTGCACCCATTCCACCTCTTTCAGCACCTCTGTTGCTTCTTTCTGCACTTCTCTTCCTTCTTTCTGCACCCATCCTGCCTCTTTCTGTACCCCTCTTACCTCTTTGTGCACCTTTCTAACCTCATTCTTCACCTCACTTGCTTCTTTCTATACCCCTCTTGAATCTTTCTGTATCCTTCAACCCTCTTTTTGCACCCCTCTTGCCTCTTTCTGCACCCCTCTTCCCTCCTTCTGCACCTCTCTTGCCTCTTTCTGCACCCCTCTCCCCTCTTTCTGCACCTTTCCTGCCTGTTTCTGAACATCTCTTGCCTCTTTATGTACCTCTGTTGCTTCTTTCTGCACTTCTCTTGCCTCTTTCTGCACCCTTTGCACCTCTTTCAGCACCTCTGTTGCTTCTTTCTGCACTTCTCTTCCTTCTTTCTGCACCCCTCCTACCTCTTTCTGTACCCTTCCTGCCTCTTTGTGCACCTTTACTACCTCTTTCTGCAGCCCTCTTGCCTCTTTTTGTACCTCTGTGGGTTCTTTCTGCACTGCTCTTGCTTCCTTCTGCACCTCTTTTGCAAATTTCTGCATCCCTCATGCCTCTTTCTGCACCCCTCTTCCCTATTTCTCTACCTCTCTTGCCTCTCTCTGTACCTCTGTTGCCTCTTTCTGCACCTCACTTGCTTCTTTCTATACCCCTCTTGCCTCTTTCTGTACCCTTCTTCCCTCTTTTTGCACCTCCTTTGCCTCTTTCTGTACCCCTGTTCCCTCTTTCTGCACCTCTCCTGCCTGTTTCTGCACTGCTCTTGCTTCTTTCTGCACCTCTTTTGCAAATTTCTGCATCCCTCATGACTCTTTCTGCACCCCTCTTCCCTATTTCTCTACCTCTCTTGCTTCTTTCTGCACTTCACTTGCTTCTTTTTGCACCTCTCTTGCCTCTTTCTGCACCTCTGTTGCCTCTTTCTGCACCTCACTTGCTTCTTTCTATACCCCTCTTGCCTGTTTCGGTACCCTTCTTCCCTCTTTCTGCACCTCTTTTGCCTCTTTCTGTACCCCTGATCCTTCTTTCTGCACCTCTCCTGCCTGTTTCTGCACCTCTCTTGCTTCTTTCTGCACCCTTCTTCCATCTTTGTACAACTCTCTTGCTTCTTTCTTCACCTCTCTTCCCTCTTTCTGCACCCCTCTTGCCTCTTTGTGCACCTCTGTTCCTTCTTTCTGCACTTCTCTTGTCTCTTTCTGCACCCCTCTTGCTTCTTTCTTCACCCTTCTTCCCTTTTTTGCATCCCTCTTGCCTCTTTCTGCAGTTCTCTTGCCATTTTCTGCACCTCACTTGCCTCTTTCTGCACTTCTCTTGCTTCTTTCTACACCTCTGTTGTTTCTTTCAGCAATTCTCTTGCCTCTTTCTGCACTTCTCTTGTTTGTTTCTGCACCTCTCTTGCATCTTTCTGCACCCCTCTTGCCTCTTTCTGCACCCCTCTTCCCTCTTTCTGCACCTCTCTTGCCTATTTCTGCACCCCTCTTCCCTCTTTCTGCACATTTCCTGCCTGTTTTTGCACGTCTCTTGCCTCTTTATGTACCTCTGTTGCTTCTTTCTGCACTTCTCTTACCTCTTTCTGCACCCTTTGCACCTCTTTCAGCACCCCTGTTGCTTCTTTCTGCACTTCTCTTCCTTCTTTCTGTACCCTTCTTGCCTCTTTGTGCACCTCTGTTCCTTCTTTCTGCACTTCTCTTGTCTTTTTCAGCACCCCTCTTGCCTCTTTCTGCACTTCTGTTGGTTCTTTTGCACTGCTCTTGCTTCTTTCTGCACCTCTCTTGCAAATTTCTGCACCCCTCTTGCCTCTTTCTGCACCCCTCTTCCCACTTTCTGCACCCCTCTTCCCACTTTCTGTACCTCTCTTGCCTCTGTCTGCACCCCTGTTTACTCCTTCTGCACCTCTTTTGCCTGTTTCTGCAACTTTCTTGCCTCTTTCTGCAGTTCTCTTACCTCCGTCTGCTCCACTGTTGCTTCTTTCTACACTTCTTTTGCCTCTTTATGCACCTCTCTTGCTTTTTCTGCACCCCTGTAGTCTCTTTCTGCACTTGTCTTCCCTCTTTCTGCACCTCTCTTGCTTCTTTTGGCACTTCTCTTGCTTCTTTCTGCACCTCTCTTGGTTCTTTCTGCACCCTCCGTCCCTTTTTTGCACCTCTTTTGCCTCTTTCTGTACCAGTCTTGCTTCTTTCTACACCTCTGTTGCTTCTTTCAGCAATTCTCTTGCCTCTTTCTGCACTTCTCTTGCTTGTTTCTGCACCTCTCTTGCGTCTTTCTGCACCTCTGTTGCATCTTTCTGCACCTCACTTGCTTCTTCCTGCACCCTTATTGCCTCTTTCTGCACCCCTCGTCCCTCTTTCTGCACCTCTCTTGCCTCTTTCTGCACCCCTCTTCCCTCTTTCTGCACCTTTCCTGACTGTTTCTGCACCTCTCTTGCCTTTTTCTATACCTCTGTTGCTTCTTTCTGCACTTCTCTTGCCTCTTTCTGCACCCTTTGCACCTCTTTTAGCACCTCTGTTGCTTCTTTCTGCACTTCTCTTCCTTCTTTCTGCACCCCTCCTGCCTCTTTCTGTATCCTTCTTGCCTCTTTGTGCACCTTTCCTACCTCTTTCTGCAGCCCTCTTGCCTCTTTTTGTACCTCTGTGGGTTCTTTCTGCACTGCTCTTGCTTCTTTCTGCACCTCTATTGCAAATTTCTCCATCCCTCATGCCTCTTTCTGCACCCCTCTTCCCTATTTCTCTACCTCTCTTGCCTCTTTCTGCACCTCTGTTGCCTCTTTCTGCACCTCACTTGCTTCTTTCTATACCCCTCTTGCCTCTTTCTGTACCCTTCTTCCCTCTTTTTGCACCTCCTTTGCCTCTTTCTGTACCCCTGTTCCCTCTTTCTGCACCTCCCCTGCCTGTTTCTGCACTGCTCTTGCTTCTTTCTGCACCTCTTTTGCAAATTTCTGCATCCCTCATGACTCTTTCTGCACCCCTCTTCCCTATTTCTCTGCCTCTCTTGCTTCTTTCTGCACTTCTCCTGCTTCTTTTTGCACCTCTCTTGCCTCTTTCTGCACCTCTGTTGCCTCTTTCTGCACCTCACTTGCTTCTTTCTATACCCCTCTTGCCTATTTCGGTACCCTTCTTCCCTCTTTCTGCACCTCTTTTGCCTCTTTCTGTACCCCTGTTCCTTCTTTCTGCTCCTCCCCTGCCTGTTTCTGCACCTCTCTTGCTTCTTTCTGCACTCTTCTTCCCTCTTTGTGCAACTCTCTTGCCTCTTTCTTTACCTCTCTTCCCTCTTTCTGCACCCCTCTTGCCTCTTTGTGCACCTCTGTTCCTGCGTTCTGCACTTCTCTTGTCTCTTTCTGCACCCCTCTTGCCTCTTTCTGCACTTCTGTTTGATTTGATTTGTAATTTATAAAGCGCAGCAATTACCCTAAGGCATCAAAGCGCTAGAGACCGGCCGTCAAAAAGCAGGTAGGGAGGCGAAAGAAAAGTCCAGATAAATGCTAGACCAAGAAAAGCCAGGTCTTAAGAGCCTTTCTGAAAGGGAGCAGAAGGGGAATAGACCTAAGGGCAAGGGATAGGGAGTTCCAAAGCTTGCTTGCTGCCACCGAAAGTGCTCTGTCCCCCCACTTCCTCTCCTTGGTTCTTTTGCACTGCTCTTGCTTCTTTCTGCACCTCTCGTGCAAATTTCTGCACCCCTCTTGCCTCTTTCTGCACCCCTCTTCCCTCTTTCTGCACCTTTCCTGACTGTTTCTGCACCTCTCTTGCCTTTTTCTATACCTCTGTTGCTTCTTTCTGCACCTCTCTTGCCTCTTTCTGCACCCTTTGCGCCTCTTTTAGCACCTCTGTTGCTTCTTTCTGCACTTCTCTTCCTTCTTTCTGCACCCCTCCTGCCTCTTTCTGTACCCTTCCTGCCTCTTTGTGCACCTTTCCTACCTCTTTCTGCAGCCCTCTTGCCTCTTTTTGTACCTCTGTGGGTTCTTTCTGCACTGTTCTTGCTTCTTTCTGCACCTCTATTGCAAATTTCTCCATCCCTCATGCCTCTTTCTGCACCCCTCTTCCCTATTTCTCTACCTCTCTTGCCTCTTTCTGCACCTCTGTTGCCTCTTTCTGCACCTCACTTGCTTCTTTCTATACCCCTCTTGCCTCTTTCTGTACCCTTCTTCCCTCTTTTTGCACCTCCTTTGCCTCTTTCTGTACCCCTGTTCCCTCTTTCTGCACCTCCCCTGCCTGTTTCTACACTGCTCTTGCTTCTTTCTGCACCTCTTTACAAATTTCTGCATCCCTCATGACTCTTTCTGCACCCCTCTTCCCTATTTCTCTGCCTCTCTTGCTTCTTTCTGCACTTCTCCTGCTTCTTTTTGCACCTCTCTTGCCTCTTTCTGCACCTCTGTTGCCTCTTTCTGCACCTCACTTGCTTCTTTCTATACCCCTCTTGCCTATTTCGGTACCCTTCTTCCCTCTTTTTGCACCTCTTTTGCCTCTTTCTGTACCCCTGTTCCTTCTTTCTGCTCCTCCCCTGCCTGTTTCTGCACCTCTCTTGCTTCTTTCTGCACTCTTCTTCCCTCTTTGTTCAACTCTCTTGCCTATTTCTTTACCTCTCTTCCCTCTTTCTGCACCCCTCTTGCCTCTTTGTGCACCTCTGTTCCTGCGTTCTGCACTTCTCTTGTCTCTTTCTGCACCCCTCTTGCCTCTTTCTGAACTTCTGTTTGATTTGATTTGTAATTTATAAAGCGCAGCAATTACCCTAAGGCATCAAAGCGCTAGAGACCGGCCGTCAAAAAGCAGGTAGGGAGGGGAAAGAAAAGTCCAGATAAATGCTAGACCAAGAAAAGCCAGGTCTTAAGAGCCTTTCTGAAAGGGAGCAGAAGGGGAATAGACCTAAGGGCAAGGGATAGGGAGTTCCAAAGCTTGCTTGCTGCCACCGAAAGTGCTCTGTCCCCCACTTCCTCTCCTTGGTTCTTTTGCACTGCTCTTGCTTCTTTCTGCACCTCTCGTGCAAATTTCTGCACCCCTCTTGCCTCTTTCTGCACCCCTCTTCCCTCTTTCTGCACCTCTTTTGCCAGTTTCTGCAACTTTCTTGCCTCTTTCTGCAGTTCTCTTGCCTCCTTCTGCACCTCTTTTGCTTCTTTCTGCACTTCTTTTGCCTCTTTCTGCACCTCTGTTGCTTCTTTCTGCACCCCAGTTGTCTCTTTCTGCACTCGTCTTCCCTCTTTCTGTGCCTCTCTTGCTTCTTTCTGCACTTCTCTTGCTTCTTTCTGCACCTCTCTTGCTTCTTTCTTCACCCTTCTTCCCTTTTTTGCATCCCTCTTGCCTCTTTCTGCAGTTCTCTTGCCATTTTCTGCACATCTCTTGCCTCTTTCTGCACCTCACTTGCCTCTTTCTGCACTTCCCTTGCTTCTTTCTACATCTCTGTTGCTTCTTTCAGCAATGCTCTTGCCTCTTTCTGCACTTCTCTTGCTTGTTTCTGCAACTCTCTTGCATCTTTCTGCACCTCTGTTGCCTCTTTCTGCACCTCACTTGCTTCTTTCTGCACCCCTCTTGCCTCTTTCTGTACCCCTCTTCCCTCTTTCTGAACCTCTCTTGCCTATTTCTGCACCCCTCTTCCCTCTTTCTGCATATTTCCTGCCTGTTTGTGTACCTCTCTTGCCTCTTTCTGTACCTCTGTTGCTTCTTTCTGCACTCCTCTTACCTCTTTCTGCACCCTTTGCACCTCTTTCAGCACCCCTGTTGCTTCTTTCTGAAGTTCTCTTCCTTCTTTCTGCACCCCTCTTGCCTCTTTCTGCACCCCTCTTCCCACTTTCTGCACCTCTCTTGCCTCTGTCTGCACCCCTGTTCCCTCTTTCTGCACCTCTTTTACCTGTTTCTGCAACTTTCTTGCCTCTTTCTGCAGTTCTCTTACCTCCATCTGCACCACTGTTGCTTTTTCTGCACTTCTTTTGCCTCTTTCTGCACCTCTCTTGCTTTTTTCTGCACCCCTGTTGTCTCTTTCTGCACTCGTCTTCCCTCTTTCTGCACCTCTCTTGCTTCTTTTTGCACTTCTCTTGCTTCTTTCTGCACCTCTCTTGCTTCTTTCTGCACACTTCTTCCCTTTTTGCACCTCTCGCCTCTGTCTGCACTAGTCTTGCTTCTTTCTACACATCTGTTGCTTCTTTCAGCAATTCTCTTGCCTCTTTCTGCACTTCTCTTGCTTGTTTCTGCACCTCTCTTGCGTCTTTCTGCACCTCTGTTGCCTCTTTCTGCACCTTAATTGCTTCTTTCTGCACCCCTCTTGCCTCTTTCTGCACCCCTCTTCCCTCTTTCTGCACCTCTCTTGCCTCTTACTGCACCCCTCTTCCCTCTTTCTGCACCTTTCCTGAATGTTTCTGCACCTCTCTTGCATTTTTCTGTACCTGTTTCTTCTTTTTGCACTTCTCTTGACTCTTTCTGCACCCTTTGCGCCTCTTTTAGCACCTCTGTTGCTTCTCTCTGCACTTCTCTTCCTTCTTTCTGTACCCCTCCTGCCTCTTTGTGTACCCTTCTTGCCTCTTTGTGTACCTTTCCTACCTCATTCTGCAGCCCTCTTGCCTCTTTTGTACCTCTGTGGGTTCTTTCTGCACTGCTCTTGCTTCTTTCTGCACCTTTTTGCAAATTTCTGCATCCCTCATGCCTCTTTCTGAACCCTCTTCCCTATTTCTCTACCTATCTTGCCTCTTTCTGCACCTTTGTTGCCTCTTTCTGCACCTCACTTGCTTCTTTCTATAACCCTCTTGCTTCTTTCTGCACCACTCTTCCCTCTTTGTGCACCTCTTTTGCCTGTTTCTGCAACTTTCTTGCCTCTTTCTGCAGTTCTCTTGCCTCCTTCTGCACCTCTGTTGCTTCTTTCTGCACTTCTTTTGCCTCTTTCTGCACTTCTCTTGCTTCTTTCTGCACCCTTGTTGTCTCTTTCTGCACTCGTC
This sequence comes from Calotriton arnoldi, assembly GCA_963921515.1. Taxonomy (NCBI): domain Eukaryota; kingdom Metazoa; phylum Chordata; class Amphibia; order Caudata; family Salamandridae; genus Calotriton; species Calotriton arnoldi. The sequence continues at coordinate 702,509 of CAWUFW010007507.1, read as the reverse complement.
TTCCCTCTTTCTGCACCTCTCTTGCTTCTTTCTGCACTTCTTTTGCTTCTTTTTGCTCCTCTCTTGCTTCTTTCTGCACCCTTCTTCACTTTTTTGCATCCCTCTTGCCTCTTTCTGCAGTTCTCTTGCCATTTTCTGCACCTCACTTGCCTCTTTCTGCACTTCTCTTGCTTCTTTCTACACCTCTGTTGCTTCTTTCAGCAATTCTCTTGCTTCTTTCTGCACTTCTCTTGTTTGTTTCTGCACCTCTCTTGCATCTTTCTGCACCTCTGTTGCCTCTTTCTGCACCTCACTTGCTTCTTTCTGCACCCCTCTTGCCTCTTTCTGCATCCCTATTCCCTCTTTCTGTACCTCTCTTGCCTCTTTCTGCACCCCTCTTCCTGCACCTTTCCTGCCTGTTTCTGTACCTCTCTTGCCTCTTTCTGCACCTCTGTTGCTTCTTTCTGCACTTCTCTATCCTCTTTATGCACCCTTTCCACCTCTTTCTGAACCTCTCTTGCCTATTTCTGCACCCCTCTTCCCTCTTTCTGCATATTTCCTGCCTGTTTGTGCACCTCTCTTGCCTCTTTCTGTACCTCTGTTGCTTCTTTCTGCACTCCTCTTACCTCTTTCTGCACCCTTTGCACCTCTTTCAGCACCCCTGTTGCTTCTTTCTGAAGTTCTCTTCCTTCTTTCTGCACCCCTCTTGCCTCTTTCTGCACCCCTCTTCCCACTTTCTGCACCTCTCTTGCCTCTGTCTGCACCCCTGTTCCCTCTTTCTGCACCTCTTTTACCTGTTTCTGCAACTTTCTTGCCTCTTTCTGCAGTTCTCTTACCTCCATCTGCACCACTGTTGCTTTTTTCTGCACTTCTTTTGCCTCTTTCTGCACCTCTCTTGCTTTTTTCTGCACCCCTGTTGTCTCTTTCTGCACTCGTCTTCCCTCTTTCTGCACCTCTCTTGCTTCTTTTTGCACTTCTCTTGCTTCTTTCTGCACCTCTCTTGCTTCTTTCTGCACACTTCTTCCCTTTTTGCACCTCTCGCCTCTGTCTGCACTAGTCTTGCTTCTTTCTACACATCTGTTGCTTCTTTCAGCAATTCTCTTGCCTCTTTCTGCACTTCTCTTGCTTGTTTCTGCACCTCTCTTGCGTCTTTCTGCACCTCTGTTGCCTCTTTCTGCACCTTACTTGCTTCTTTCTGCACCCCTCTTGCCTCTTTCTGCACCCCTCTTCCCTCTTTCTGCACCCCTCTTCCCTCTTTCTGCACCTTTCCTGAATGTTTCTGCACCTCTCTTGCCTTTTTCTGTACCTGTTTCTTCTTTTTGCACTTCTCTTGACTCTTTCTGCACCCTTTGCGCCTCTTTTAGCACCTCTGTTGCTTCTCTCTGCACTTCTCTTCCTTCTTTCTGTACCTCTCCTGCCTCTTTGTGTACCCTTCTTGCCTCTTTGTGTACCTTTCCTACCTCATTCTGCAGCCCTCTTGCCTCTTTTTGTACCTCTGTGGGTTCTTTCTGCACTGCTCTTGCTTCTTTCTGCACCTCTTTTGCAAATTTCTGCATCCCTCATGCCTCTTTCTGAACCCCTCTTCCCTATTTCTCTACCTATCTTGCCTCTTTCTGCACCTTTGTTGCCTCTTTCTGCACCTCACTTGCTTCTTTCTATAACCCTCTTGCTTCTTTCTGCACCACTCTTCCCTCTTTGTGCACCTCTTTTGCCTGTTTATGCAACTATCTTGCCTCTTTCTGCAGTTCTCTTGCCTCCTTCTGCACCTCTGTTGCTTCTTTCTGCACTTCTTTTGCCTCTTTCTGCACTTCTCTTGCTTCTTTCTGCACCCTTGTTGTCTCTTTCTGCACTCGTCTTCCCTCTTTCTGCACCTCTCTTGCTTCTTTCTGCACTTCTTTTGCTTCTTTTGCTCCTCTCTTGCTTCTTTCTGCACCCTTCTTCACTTTTTTGCATCCCTCTTGCCTCTTTCTGCAGTTCTCTTGCCATTTTCTGCACCTCACTTGCCTCTTTCTGCACTTCTCTTGCTTCTTTCTACACCTCTGTTGCTTCTTTCAGCAATTCTCTTGCCTCTTTCTGGACTTCTCTTGTTTGTTTCTGCACCTCTCTTGCATCTTTCTGCACCTCTGTTGCCTCTTTCTGCACCTCACTTGCTTCTTTCTGCACCCCTCTTGCCTCTTTCTGCATCCCTATTCCCTCTTTCTGTACCTCTCTTGCCTCTTTCTGTACCCCTCTTCCTGCACCTTTCCTGCCTGTTTCTGTACCTCTCTTGCCTCTTTCTGCACCTCTGTTGCTTCTTTCTGCACTTCTCTATCCTCTTTATGCACCCTTTCCACCTCTTTCAGCACCTCTGTTGCTTCTTTCTGCACCCCTCTTGCCTCTTTCTGCACCCTCTTCCCACTTTCTGCACCTCTCTTGCCTCTGTCTGCACCCCTGTTCCCTCTTTCTGCACCTCTTTTGCCTGTTTCTGCAACTTTCTTGCCTCTTTCTGCAGTTCTCTTACCTCCATCTGCACCACTGTTGCTTTTTTCTGCACTTCTTTTGCCTCTTTCTGCACCTCTCTTGCTTTTTTCTGCACCCCTGTTGTCTCTTTCTGCACTCGTCTTCCCTCTTTCTGCACCTCTCTTGCTTCTTTCTGCACTTCTTTTGCTTCTTTTTGCTCTCTTGCTTTCTGCACCCTTCTTCACTTTTTTGCATCCCTCTTGCCTCTTTCTGCAGCTCTCTTGCCATTTTATGCACCTCACTTGCCTCTTTCTGCACTTCTCTTGCTTCTTTCTACATCTCTGTTGCTTCTTTCAGCAATTCTCTTGCCTCTTTCTGCACTTTTCTTGTTTGTTTCTGCACCTCTCTTGCATCTTTCTGCACCTCTGTTGCCTCTTTCTGTACCTCACTTGCTTCTTTCTGCACCCCTCTTGCCTCTTTCTGCATCCCTATTCCCTCTTTCTGTACCTCTCTTGCCTCTTTCTGCACCCCTCTTCCCTCTTTCTGCACCTTTCCTGCCTGTTTCTGTGCCTCTCTTGCCTCTTTCTGTACCTCTGTTGCTTCTTTCTGCACTTCTCTTGCCTCTTTCTGCACCCATCCTGCCTCTTTCGGTAACCCTCTTGCCTATTTGTGCACCTTTCTAACCTCTTTCTGTACCTCACTTACTTCTTTCTATACCCCTCTTGAATCTTTCTGTACCCTTCTTCCCTCTTTTTGCACCCCTCTTGCCTCTTTCTGCACCCTCTTCCCTCCTTCTGCACCTCTCTTGCCTCTTTCTGCACCCCTCTCCCCTCTTTCTGCACCTTTCCTGCCTCTTTCTGCACATCTCTTGCCTCTTTCTATACCTCTGTTGCTTCTTTCTGCACTTCTCTTGCCTCTTTCTGCACCCTTTGCACCTCTTTCAGCACCTCTGTTGCTTCTTTCTGCACTTCTCTTCCTTCTTTCTACACCCCTGCTGCCTCTTTCTGTACCCCTCTTGCCTCTTTGTGCACCTTTCCTACCTCTTTTAGCTCCTCACTTGCTTCTTTCTATACCCCTCTTGCCTCTTTCTGTACCCTTCTTCCCTCTTTTTGCACCCCTCTTGCCTCTTTCTGTACCCTTGTTCCCTCTTTATGCACCTCTCCTGCCTGTTTCTGCCTCTCTCTTGCCTCTTTCTGCACTTCTCTTGCCTCTTTCTGCACCTCTGTTGCTTCTTTCTGCACTTCTGTTGCCTCTTTCTGCACCCCTCTTGCCTCTTTCTGCACCTCTGTTGCTTCTTTCTGCACTTCTCTTGCTTCTTTCTGCACCTCTGTTGATTCTTTCTGCACCCCTCTTGCCTCTTTCTGCACTTCTGTTGGTTCTTTTGCACTGCTCTTGCTACTTTCTGCACCTCTCTTGTAAATTTCTGCACCGTTCTTGCCTCTTTCTGCACCCCTCTTCCCTCTTTCTGCACCTCTTTTGCCTGTTTGTGCAACTTCCTTGCCTCTTTCTGCAGTTCTCTTGCTTCCTTCTGCACCTTTGTTGCTTCCTTCTGTACTTCTTTTGCTTCTTTATGCACCTCCCTTGCTTCTTTCTGCACCCTTCTTCCCTTTTTTGCATCCCTCTGGCCTCTTTCTGCAGTACTCTTGCCATCTTCTGCACCTCTCTTGCCTCTTTGTGCAACTGACTTGCCTCTTTCTGCACTTCTCTTGCTTCTTTCTACACCTCTGTTGCTTCTTTCAGCAATTCTCTTGCCTCTTTATGCACTTCTCTTGCTTGTTTCTGCACATCTCTTGCATCTTTCTGCACCTCTGTTGCCTCTTTCTGCCCCTCACTTGCTTCTTTCTGCACCCCTCTTGCCTCTTTCTGCACCTCGCCTCTTTCTGCACCCTCTTCCCTCTTTTTGCACCTTTCCTGCCTGTTTCTGCACCTCTCTGGCCTCTTTCTGTACCTCTGTTGCTTCTTTCTGCGCTTCTCTTGCCTCTTTCTGCACCATTTGCACCTCTTTCAGCACCTCTGTTGCTTCTTTCTGCACTTCTCTTCCTTCTTTCTGCACCCCTCCTGCCTCTTTCTGTACCCCTCTTGCCTCTTTGTGCACCTTTCCTACCTCTTTCTGCAGCCCTCTTCCTTCTTTTTGCACCTCTGTTGGTTCTTTCTGCACCTCTTTTGCAAATGTCTGTATCCCTCATGCCTCTTTCTGCACCCCATTCCCTATTTCGCCACCTCTCTTGCTTCTTTCTGTACTTCTTTGCTTCTTTCTGCACTGCTCTTGCTTCTTTCTGCACCTCTCTTGCAAATTTCTGTATCCCTCTAACCTCTTTCTGCACCCCTGTTAGCTCTTTGTGCAACGTTCTTGCCTGTTTCTGCACCTCTCTTGCCTATTTCGGCACCTCCGTTGCTTCTTTCTGCACTTCTCTTGCCTCTTTCTGCACCCCTCTCGCCTCTTTCAGCACCTCTGTTGCTTCTTTCTGCACTTCTCTTGCCTCTTTCTGCACCCCTCTTGCCTCTTTCAGCACCCCTCTTGCCTCTTTCTGTACCCCTTTTGCCTCTTTGTGCACCTCTCCTGCCTCTTCCTGCACATCTCTTGCCTTTTTCTGCAGTTCTCTTGCCTCTTTCTGTAACCCTTTTGCTTCTTTCTGCACCCCTCTTCCCACTTTCTGCACCTCTCTTGCCTCTGTCTGCACCCCTGTTCCCTCTTTCTGCACCTCTTTTACCTGTTTCTGCAACTTTCTTGCCTCTTTCTGCAGTTCTCTTACCTCCATCTGCACCACTGTTGCTTTTTCTGCACTTCTTTTGCCTCTTTCTGCACCTCTCTTGCTTTTTTCTGCACCCTGTTGTCTCTTTCTGCACTCGTCTTCCCTCTTTCTGCACCTCTCTTGCTTCTTTTGCACTTCTCTTGCTTCTTTCTGCACCTCTCTTGCTTCTTTCTGCACACTTCTTCCCTTTTTGCACCTCTCGCCTCTGTCTGCACTAGTCTTGCTTCTTTCTACACATCTGTTGCTTCTTTCAGCAATTCTCTTGCCTCTTTCTGCACTTCTCTTGCTTGTTTCTGCACCTCTCTTGCGTCTTTCTGCACCTCTGTTGCCTCTTTCTGCACCTTACTTGCTTCTTTCTGCACCCCTCTTGCCTCTTTCTGCATCCCTCTTCCCTCTTTCTGCACCTCTCTTGCCTCTTACTGCACCCCTCTTCCCTCTTTCTGCACCTTTCCTGAATGTTTCTGCACCTCTCTTGCATTTTTCTGTACCTGTTTCTTCTTTTGCACTTCTCTTGACTCTTTCTGCACCCTTTGCGCCTCTTTTAGCACCTCTGTTGCTTCTCTCTGCACTTCTCTTCCTTCTTTCTGTACCCCTCCTGCCTCTTTGTGTACCCTTCTTGCCTCTTTGTGTACCTTTCCTACCTCATTCTGCAGCCCTCTTGCCTCTTTTGTACCTCTGTGGGTTCTTTCTGCACTGCTCTTGCTTCTTTCTGCACCTCTTTTGCAAATTTCTGCATCCCTCATGCCTCTTTCTGAACCCCTCTTCCCTATTTCTCTACCTATCTTGCCTCTTTCTGCACCTTTGTTGCCTCTTTCTGCACCTCACTTGCTTCTTTCTATAACCCTCTTGCTTCTTTCTGCACCACTCTTCCCTCTTTGTGCACCTCTTTTGCCTGTTTCTGCAACTTTCTTGCCTCTTTCTGCAGTTCTCTTGCCTCCTTCTGCACCTCTGTTGCTTCTTTCTGCACTTCTTTTGCCTCTTTCTGCACTTCTCTTGCTTCTTTCTGCACCCTTGTTGTCTCTTTCTGCACTCGTCTTCCCTCTTTCTGCACCTCTCTTGCTTCTTTCTGCACTTCTTTTGCTTCTTTTTGCTCCTCTCTTGCTTCTTTCTGCACCCTTCTTCACTTTTTTGCATCCCTCTTGCCTCTTTCTGCAGTTCTCTTGCCATTTTCTGCACCTCACTTGCCTCTTTCTGCACTTCTCTTGCTTCTTTCTACACCTCTGTTGCTTCTTTCAGCAATTCTCTTGCCTCTTTCTGCACTTCTCTTGTTTGTTTCTGCAACTCTGTTGCCTCTTTCTGCACCTCACTTGCTTCTTTCTGCACCCCTCTTGCCTCTTTCTGCATCCCTATTCCCTCTTTCTGTACCTCTCTTGCCTCTTTCTGCACCCCTCTTCCTGCACCTTTCCTGCCTGTTTCTGTACCTCTCTTGCCTCTTTCTGCACCTCTGTTGCTTCTTTCTGCACTTCTCTATCCTCTTTATGCACCCTTTCCACCTCTTTCAGCACCTCTGTTGCTTCTTTCTGCACCCCTCTTGCCTCTTTCTGCACCCCTCTTCCCACTTTCTGCACCTCTCTTGCCTCTGTCTGCACCCCTGTTCCCTCTTTCTGCACCTCTTTTGCCTGTTTCTGCAACTTTCTTGCCTCTTTCTGCAGTTCTCTTACCTCCATCTGCACCACTGTTGCTTTTTTCTGCACTTCTTTTGCCTCTTTCTGCACCTCTCTTGCTTTTTTCTGCACCCCTGTTGTCTCTTTCTGCACTCGGCTTCCCTCTTTCTGCACCTCTCTTGCTTCTTTCTGCACTTCTTTTGCTTCTTTTTGCTCTCTTGCTTTCTGCACCCTTCTTCACTTTTTTGCATCCCTCTTGCCTCTTTCTGCAGCTCTCTTGCCATTTTCTGCACCTCACTTGCCTCATCCTGCACTTCTCTTGCTTCTTTCTACATCTCTGTTGCTTCTTTCAGCAATTCTCTTGCCTCTTTCTGCACTTTTCTTGTTTGTTTCTGCACCTCTCTTGCATCTTTCTGCACCTCTGTTGCCTCTTTCTGTACCTCACTTGCTTCTTTCTGCACCCCTCTTGCCTCTTTCTGCATCCCTATTCCCTCTTTCTGTACCTCTCTTGCCTCTTTCTGCACCCCTCTTCCCTCTTTCTGCACCTTTCCTGCCTGTTTCTGTGCCTCTCTTGCCTCTTTCTATACCTCTGTTGCTTCTTTCTGCACTTCTCTTGCCTCTTTCTGCACCCATCCTGCCTCTTTCGGTAACCCTCTTGCCTATTTGTGCACCTTTCTAACCTCTTTCTGTACCTCACTTACTTCTTTCTATACCCCTCTTGAATCTTTCTGTACCCTTCTTCCCTCTTTTTGCACCCCTCTTGCCTCTTTCTGCACCCCTCTTCCCTCCTTCTGCACCTCTCTTGCCTCTTTCTGCACCCCTCTCCCCTCTTTCTGCACCTTTCCTGCCTCTTTCTGCACATCTCTTGCCTCTTTCTATACCTCTGTTGCTTCTTTCTGCACTTCTCTTGCCTCTTTCTGAACCCTTTGCACCTCTTTCAGCACCTCTGTTGCTTCTTTCTGCACTTCTCTTCCTTCTTTCTACACCCCTGCTGCCTCTTTCTGTACCCCTCTTGCCTCTTTGTGCACCTTTCCTACCTCTTTTTGCACCTCACTTGCTTCTTTCTATACCCCTCTTGCCTCTTTCTGTACCCTTCTTCCCTCTTTTTGCACCCCTCTTGCCTCTTTCTGTACCCTTGTTCCCTCTTTATGCACCTCTCCTGCCTGTTTCTGCCTCTCTCTTGCCTCTTTCTGCACTTCTCTTGCCTCTTTCTGCACCTCTGTTGCTTCTTTCTGCACTTCTGTTGCCTCTTTCTGCACCCCTCTTGCCTCATTCTGCACCTCTGTTGCTTCTTTCTGCACTTCTCTTGCTTCTTTCTGTACCTCTGTTGATTCTTTCTGCACCCCTCTTGCCTCTTTCTGCACTTCTGTTGGTTCTTTTGTACTGCTCTTGCTACTTTCTGCACCTCTCTTGTAAATTTCTGCACCGTTCTTGCCTCTTTCTGCACCCCTCTTCCCTCTTTCTGCACCTCTTTTGCCTGTTTCTGCAACTTCCTTGCCTCTTTCTGCAGTTCTCTTGCTTCCTTCTGCACCTTTGTTGCTTCCTTCTGTACTTCTTTTGCTTCTTTATGCACCTCCCTTGCTTCTTTCTGCACCCTTCTTCCCTTTTTTGCATCCCTCTTGCCTCTTTCTGCAGTACTCTTGCCATTTTCTGCACCTCTCTTGCCTCTTTGTGCAACTGACTTGCCTCTTTCTGCACTTCTCTTGCTTCTTTCTACACCTCTGTTGCTTCTTTCAGCAATTCTCTTGCCTCTTTCTGCACTTCTCTTGCTTGTTTCTGCACATCTCTTGCATCTTTCTGCACCTCTGTTGCCTCTTTCTGCACCTCACTTGCTTCTTTCTGCACCCCTCTTGCCTCTTTCTGCACCTCGCCTCTTTCTGCACCCTCTTCCCTCTTTCTGCACCTTTCCTGCCTGTTTCTGCACCTCTCTGGCCTCTTTCTGTACCTCTGTTGCTTCTTTCTGCGCTTCTCTTGCCTCTTTCTGCACCATTTGCACCTCTTTCAGCACCTCTGTTGCTTCTTTCTGCACTTCTCTTCCTTCTTTCTGCACCCCTCCTGCCTCTTTCTGTACCCCTCTTGCCTCTTTGTGCACCTTTCCTACCTCTTTCTGCAGCCCTCTTCCTTCTTTTGCACCTCTGTTGGTTCTTTCTGCACCTCTTTTGCAAATGTCTGTATCCCTCATGCCTCTTTCTGCACCCCATTCCCTATTTCGCCACCTCTCTTGCTTCTTTCTGTACTTCTTTTGCTTCTTTCTGCACTGCTCTTGCTTCTTTCTGCACCTCTCTTGCAAATTTCTGTATCCCTCTAACCTCTTTCTGCACCCCTGTTAGCTCTTTGTGCAACGTTCTTGCCTGTTTCTGCACCTCTCTTGCCTATTTCGGCACCTCCGTTGCTTCTTTCTGCACTTCTCTTGCCTCTTTCTGCACCCCTCTTGCCTCTTTCAGCACCTCTGTTGCTTCTTTCTGCACTTCTCTTGCCTCTTTCTGCACCCCTCTTGCCTCTTTCAGCACCCCTCTTGCCTCTTTCTGTACCCCTTTTGCCTCTTTGTGCACCTCTCCTGCCTCTTCCTGCACATCTCTTGCCTTTTTCTGCAGTTCTCTTTCCTCTTTCTGTAACCCTTTTGCTTCTTTCTGCACTTTTCTTGCCTCTTTCTGTACCCCTCTTGCCTCTTTCTGCACCTCTGTTTGTTTTTTCTGCACTGCCCTTGCTTCTTTCTGCACCTCAGTTGCAAATTTCCACATCCCTCTTGCCTCTTTCTGTACCCTTCTTCCCTCTTTCTGCACCTCTCTTGCCTCTGTCTGCACTCCTGTTCCCTCTTTCTGCACCCCTTTTGCCTGTTTCTGCACCCCTCTTGCCTCTTTCTGCACCTCTTTTGCTTCTTTCTGCACTTTTCTCTCCTCTTTCTGTACCATTCTTGCCTCTTTCTGCACCTCTCTTGCTTCTTTCTGCACTTCATTTGCCTTTTCTGCACCTCTTGTGCTTCTTTCTGCACCCCTGTTGTCTCTTTCTGCACCCCTGTTGTCTCTTTCTTCACTCGTCTCCCCTCTTTCTGCACCTCTCTTGCTTCTTTCTGAACTTCTCTTGCTTCTTTCTGCACCTCTCTTGCTTCTTTCTGCACCCTTCTTCCCTTTTTTGCATCCCTCTTGCCTCTTTCTGCACTTCTCTTGCCATTTTCTGCACCTCTCTTGCCTCTTTCTGCACCCCACTTGCCTCTTTCTGCACTTCTCATGCTTCTTTCTACACCTCTGTTGCTTCTTTCAGCAATTCTCTTGCCTCTTTCTGCACTTCTCTTGCTTGTTTCTGCACCTCTCTTGCATCTTTCTGCCCCTCAGTTGCCTCTTTCTGCACCTCACTTGCTTCTTTCTGCACCCCTCTTGCCTCTTTCTGCACCCGTCTTCCCTCTTTCTGCACCTCTCTTGCCTCTTTCGGCACCCCTGTTCCCTCTTTCTGCACCTTTCCTGACTGTTTCTGCACCTCTCTTGCCTCTTTCTGTACCTCTGTTGCTTCTTTCTGCACTTCTCTTGATCTTTCTGCACCGTTCGCGCCTCTTTCAGCACCTCTGTTGCTTCTTTCTGCACTTCTCTTCCTTCTTTCTGCACCCCTCCTGCCTCTTTCTCTACCCTTCTTCCCTCTTTCTGCACTTCTTTTGCCTCTTTCTGTACCCCTGTTCCTCTCTTTCTGCACCTCTCCTGCCTGTTTCTGCACCCCTCTTGCCTCTTTCTGCAACTCTGTTGCTTCTTACTGCACTTCTCTTGCTTCTTTCTGCACCCCTCTTGCCTCTTTGTGCAACTCTCTTGCCTCTTTCTATACCTCTCTTCCCTCTTTCTGCACCCCTCTTGCCTCCTTGTGCACCTCTGTTCCTTCTTTCTGTACTTCTCTTGTCTCTTTCTGCACCCCTCTTGCCTTTTTCTGCACTTCTGTTGGTTCTTTTGCACTGCTCTTGCTTCTTTCTGCACCTCTCTTGCAAATTTCTACACCTCTCTTGCTTCTTTCTGCACCCCAGTTGTCTCTTTCTGCACTCGTCTTCCTTCTTTCTGCACCTCTCTTGCTTCTTTCTGCACTTCTCTTGCTTCTTTCTGCACCTCTCTTGCTTCTTTCTGCACCCTTCTTCCCTTTTTTGCATCCCTCTTGCCTCTTTCTGCAGTTTTCTTGCCATTTTCTGCACCTCTCTTGCCTCTTTCTGCACCTCACTTGCCTCTTTCTGCACTTCTCTTGCTTCTTTCTACACCTCTCTTACGTCTTTCTGCACCTCTGTTGCCTCTTTCTGCAGCTCACTTGCTTCTTTCTGCACCCCTCTTGCCTCTTTCTGCACCCCTCTTCCCTCTTTCTGCACCTCTCTTGCCTCTTTCTGTACCCCTCTTCCCTCTTTCTGCACCTTTCCTGCCAGTTTCTGCACCTCTCCTGCCTCTTTCTGTATCTCTGTTGCTTCTTTCTTCACTTCTCTTCCTTCTTTATGCACCCCTCCTGCCTCTTTCGTTACCCCTCTTGCCTCTTTGTGCACCTCTCCTACCTCTTTCTGCACCCCTCTTTCCTCTTTTTGCACCTCTGTTGGTTCTTTCTGCACTGCTCTTGCTTCCTTCTGCACCTCTTTTGCAAGTTTCTGCATCCCTCATGCCTCTTTCTGCACCCCTCTTCCCTATTTCTCTACCTCTCTTGCTTCTTTCTGCACTTCTCTTGCTTCTTTCTGCACTGCTCTTGGTTCTTTCTGCACCTCTCTTGCAAATCTCTGTATACCTCTTACCTCTTTCTGCGCCCCTGTTCCCTCCAAGCACCTTTCTTGCCTGTTTCTGCACCTCTCTTGCCTCTTTCGGCACCTCTGTTGCTTCTTTCTGCACTTTTCTTGCCTCTTTCTGCACCCCTCTTGCCTCTTTCAGCACCTCTGTTACTTTTATTGGCACTTCTCTTGCTTCTTTCTGCACCCCTCTTGCCTCTTTATGTACCCCTTTTGCCTCTTTGTGCAGCTCTCCTGTCAGGAATTGCTCTACAGGCGTAAAGGTTTGCTTGATTTGTCAACATCCCCTTGGTGCCTTAATAAATGATGTTGCAGCGTATTCCCCTTTAATTACCCCTTAAATCATGTTGCAGCCTATTTCATTGTATTTGCCAATGTTTGATGAGCCTTTATGTGGTTTCAGGACTAGTCATATCTTCTATTCTGCTCCTATGTTTTATTTATATCTCTCTGTACTGTTTGTAAACCAAGCCGATGCGTTTTAAAATCCTCGCATCGACTTGGCTTCTCCATAGTCAAGGAAACAATATATTTCTGATTATGGCTCGGAAGCCGTTCCAAGAACCAATCACGTTGCTATGCGTCATAGCTTACGTTACTACTGATGCTGGGACAACGCCTTGGACAACGCCCTGCTCATTATGTATAAATAGCCATGCCCCTCTGACACAGCGCTTGGCTTTGTTTACTTCTCCCGGCCACGCTGCGTTCCTAGAGGAAGTTCCTGATTTTGTCATTGCAGCTGATCTCTGCATCGCCGCGTGAATGACAACAGTGAACAATGCCTGCCAAGTCTGGATTCCTGTTGTCGAGCCGGCTCCAACGATACAGACAGCCTCACGAAGAACTTTGACAGCGTCGAGTCAGCTAAGTGAACCTTTCACGCTTAGCGCTTGCATTCCTTTATGTTGAACAATTAGAATCCAGTTATTTGCTCATAGTTTTATTTGTGAATGTGCGTTTGAGGACATATATTCCTAGACCTTGTTCTACATATCGTATATGCGCTTGAGAAGTATCAGTGCATAGATTAAGGCTGACATTAATCCATGTAAAATACAGGTGAGATAACTCAACATAGGAGAATAAGATACGTTGAGTAAGAAGTGTTCATATCTTCATAGATGTTTATTCTTATATTTTCAGCCTCATACTTGCATTTGTTGTGACTATTGAACCAAGGAGTTTTAAGGGAAGAATTCAGACATTTAAAAAACAACAGTGAATTCCCAAATCATACCGGAGGTAATTCGATAACCTTATCTTTGAGATAGTTAAGTTATCACAAGTTATATTATTCCAAATAAGTGGTTAATAATATTGACATTTTGTAATATAAGGTAAAGAAGATAAACGGAGACTCTGCAATTCAGAACAAGGATCTTGGCTGGTCCAGGTGGCGGAGCGAAGCTGTTTCTTCTTTTTCTCTGTCTTCTCGGTCCAATCCCCTTCCCCCTGGGACACCTGCCAGGGCTCCTGTTCTCCTCAGCAGCGCTGAGAGGTGTTCCGGGAGGGTTGGAGAACTACTCATCGCCCCTGCAGATGGTCCTGGTTTTCAGGTGAGTGCTTGGCCTCACACTTTAACATAAAGCCAAGCCACAACAATTACGTCTGCCTGGGCGATGGATTCCCCTGTCAATGAAACCGTTTCCCTACATGACCTGACTAGGGCTCTTGAGAGTTTACAACAACAGGTAGCAGTTTTAAAACAAGAGAACCATACGCTCTAATGTGAATTAGATCGTTATAAACTGTGAGAGAGTCCCTAGGATAATACTACCGTTAAGCCCAAGACTATAATTCTACCCCCTCGTTTTCATATTTCCTCAACTCCCTCTGAAGGTGAAGGCGCACAACCTGTAAATGTTACTGTCACAACACCTACTCCTGTTCCTTTGGCTCCCCCTGAACGGTTCTTTGGAGACCACACAAAATACTCTATTTTCATGAATCAGTGCCAGCTACATTTTCTTTGTCGCCCATCCGCATTTCCCGATGATACCACGAAAATAGCTTTTATCTTGTCTTATCTTGGTGGGACTGCAGCTACTTGGTCAATTCCTTTTGTCGACAGAAATGATCCCATTTTGCATGATTTTGTCCGCTTTAAGGGCACAATGCGAAAACATTTTGCCAAACACCAGTTTGTCCAGGCAAGTGATAATGAGCTCCTGAACTTGCGACAGGGTAGTAGAGACTTGATATCTTACATTAGTTCCTTTAATAGGCTGATAGCAGAAACAGAATGGCCTGACGAGAAAAGAACATCCTTATTTTTTCATGGGCTTCGGGACGAGATTAAGGATGTGTTGGCCCAAATAGTTGACCTCCCTAACGATTGTGCCGAATTCATAGATTTGGTGGTAAGGCTAGATGTAGGAAGGTGGAATCTGACTATATGGTTGCCCCCACTTTTTTCCTGGTGTTTTGCTGGTTTATGACTTAGTTGGACTGGGACCCTGCTATTCAGGGCCCCAGTCTATCTGCTCTCTCTAAACGACATGGAGTGCACTCTAGGTGCACTAGTGATTGGATACTGTGGTGCCTTATGAGTCCCTAGTATATGGTACCTTAGGTGCCAAGGGCATAGGTACTTCACAGGCCTACCAGGGGCTGCAGCATATATTATGCCACCCCTGGGAAGCAGTCTAAATCTGACACCACAGGCCTGCTACTGCAGCCTGGGTGAGGTGGTGTTAGCACCCCTCACTGAGATATAGGTTTCCTATATCTCTCCTGCACACACATATAAACCTATCAGTCACCCCTAAGGCAGGCCCTATCAATCCTGAGGGCAGGGTGCTTGGCTTCTATGTGAGGGGGTGCCTCTGCCTGAGCAGGGCCCCTCTGCAGCTCTCAGAGTCTATTCTCTGGTGCTGTTTGTGGATGCGGTTAAACCATATACTATTTAAGTGCATTATATCCTCGCGGTAAATGCTAACTTTGGAATGGCTGCATCAAAACATGTCGTGTTTGGTGTCAAACATCTTGGAATACTACCCCCCGCCAATCTTGGCGGCGGGGGTAGCATTCCACCCTTCTAGAGGGATAAGACATGTACCTGCTGTGGAAACGCGGTAGAATCCTAAAGAGCCCTGGCATCACAAAATGGATGCCACCAGTCACAGACACTGGGCTGCCCTCCTGCTGATGACCGAAACTCACAGTGGAGGAAGCCCAACAATAGGCATCCTGTCACAGGGAGGTGTAACCACCTCCCAGACAGGGTTTAGTGTATTGGGGCTGGGTGGGTGCACTCTTAGAGTGCTTTGAAGTCCTGCACTGGGGGAGCAGAAGGCTCCTCTGTGCATATGCCAGTTCAAACCAGCTCAGGGGCTACCTGCCCCTGCTCTGGCGCGAAACTGGACAAAGGGAAGTGGGTGTAGCCACCCCCTCCCTTGACCCTCCCATAGGTGGGGTCATAGAGCTAGTCCATCCCCTCTTTTTAGTATAAGAGGGGGAACCTTGCCATTGCAAAGCAGATAACCCCTGGACGACGCTCTACAGAAGAATCCTGGCCCTTCGACGTTCCACTACCTTTGGAAGACAGAAGAATCTCCCTTGGAGTCAAGGAGTGACTCCCCTGCTTGGCAGGCACCAAAAACGACAACGACGGTCGCAAACTACGCCGCTCCCGCCGGAGTCCGAAGTCCCTGCAGCCCAAGAAGTGGATTTCCTGACCTCTCCCAGGCCATCGTGAGTCCCCAGTGAAGCTGAGGCAAGTGGACCCCACGAGTAACGAGGAACCGCGACCCCTGGGTACCGTGCACTATTGTCGAGTGCAACCCCTTCACAACGTTCTACGAACTTGTGCTTTGGACCACGTGTGGTCCCGACCTCCAGCAGGAATCTCTCCGAAGATCAGAGGCCTACACCGTCCCGAGTGACCGTGGGCCCCTGTTGAGTGATTCCGCCCAAGGTGTCTTCGCGATCCCTTGCCCGCTGGCTTGTGGGTCCCCAGAAGACTTCTTAAAGAAACCGAAGGGCTCCCTGGTTGCTCCAGGCCTGCCCTGACTTACCCTCGCTGGGTGAGTCCCTCAGACCTTGCTGGTCTGCGCCATCGACTTTTCTTCATCTCCCCGAGACTTGCGGCTGCCAAGGCTTGTTGGCTCCGATCGAGTTGCCGACACCGCAGTCAGCTGCAGACGTCGAGGGACACACCGAATCCAGCTCCTGGTCGTCGTCGACGCCTCCTGGACCACGTGGCTGAAGAGTCAAGGCACCTGCAACCGACCTGAAGCGACCGACGACGGTGGGCATCCATCTTCCTTGCCCCGGGTCACTGCCAAGTGACTTTGAACACTGTCCCCTCTGCTTTCAGGTCATCCTTCTTCAGAATCCAGGCTTGGATTCCACCGGACACTTCTTCAGCTCCCGCAAGCAGCAAGTCTTCTTTGTTCGCCATTGAAAACGACGCCGCGACCCGACACCAAAGGACACCTGTGCACCCGGCTTCCCTGGGTGAGGTAACTCCAGCACTACGGTGCTCCTGTGGGTGTGGGCCCTAGAACTACTTACCCTGTAAGTGACTTGCTTGTAGGTTCTCCCGAAGTATCCTAAAACTCTTTATTTCCAACCGCGACTTGCCCCATTGAAGTTAACGGCGATTCGCGCCTGTGTATCCACACTGCACGCGTCCCCCGTGGGTCCTTTACTTACCTGCCTTGGGTGGTTTCGTGAGGCCCCAGCACTTCTGAAGGCCCTAGGCCTTGTCTCCTTGCAAGTCGTTGTTTCTAAGTCTCTTACTTAGTATATGGTCTGGTACGCCCCTAGGGCCCCAGCCATATTTTGTGCTTAACTTATTGTGAAACGTTGATTTGTGCATATGTTTGTCTTCTAATCTCATAAAGAGATTAGTAGAGAGTTATTTAGAAATAAATACATATATATTTGATATATATACCTGTGTGGTGTCTTTTCATTTGGTGATTCAAGAGATTATATGGTAAAACAAGCTGCTTTACATTCCTCCGAGACTTAGCCTGAAGGCTGCTCTCCACAGCTACCACTAGGATAGCTTTCTTTAAAAGGTTGTCTTAAACCTATCTACCATAAGAGTCGATTTGCCCTGGTGCAAGGTGTCCACTTTAATTAGTGAACAGCATATACCAGGCCAACTTCTCACATTGGTGGGCAGCGTGTGGGATTCCAGCTTGCCATTGTTTTACCAGAAAATCTCTATTTGAATTACTAACTGAAAACCATTATAGGTACTCAAGGTACATATAAAGTCAAGCTTAGTATCAATAAGTTCTACTGAACTTAGAGCTGTGTGCCAAGGGATAGCACACCCTTTCCACAGCTCAAGCTAGGATCAGTAGGCCACAAACTAGTGTAGGTAGTACAACACTGCACAACACTAGAATGTCCTTAAAGGGTGGACCCAGTGGATCCACTCAGCCTCAGTATAAGGACATGGCTTTCTCTGACTTGAGAGCCATGTGTGTTGACAGACACCTGAGGCTAGGACAGAGTCCCTCAACCCTGCACCTGATAGATCTGCTGACAGCAGATGACCTTAGATTGGCTCTAGGAGCTAAGGGGTCTGAATCAGTGGGTGGGTCAATCATAGTATCTGGGTCAGATGAGGACAATCCGAATGACCAAGACTCTGTGGTTGAAGGGCCAGGCTTCAAGGAGCCTGAACAGGACAGAGGAGTTCTCCCTAAGAGAACTGGCAGAGTGGATGAGAGGCACAGATCCCCTTCCAGGGAATCTGAGCACTCTTATCACTCTGGCAGAGAATTTGTCCAGGAGAGGAGCTCATACTTTAACTTAAGAGAGACCTCCTCTGAAAGAAGGTGCAAACTGCTCCAGTATGAGGAAGCCAAAGTGGCCCTCAGAACCAAGCAGTTGGCACTGGATAGAGAAGCCCTGGAGATCCAGAGAGCTTCCAGAAGGGAGGGTTTAGAACCCCTGGTGGCAGCAACAGTGTCCCTAGAGGCAGAGAATATGTCCCTGACCATAGGAACCTGAGCAAGGTTGTTCCTCCCTACCAGAGTGGGGATGATATCCACAAGTGGATAACTGCTATGGAGAGGGCCTGTAGAGTACAGCAGGTCCCCCAAAAGCAGTGGGCAGCAATCTTGTGGCTCTCCTTTTCAGATAAAGGAAGAGACAAGCTCCTCACTGTTAGAGAGGAGGATGCTGATGATTATGAGGTCCTGAAGAGTGCACTGATAGATGGGTTTGGCTTAACCACTGAGCAGTACAGGTTGAAGTTCAGAGATACCCAGAAGGCACAGACTCAGGACTGGACTGACTTTGTGGATTGTGCATCCAAGGCTCTGGAGGGTTGGCTGGTTGGCAGTAGGGTTACTGATTTCAAAGGATTTTATAATCTAATGATGAGAGAACAGATCCTTAATAATTGTCAAAACCAGCTTTTACACCAGTACCTGGTGGACTCTGATCTGACCTCTCCCCAAGAATTGGGAAAGAAGGCAGACAAATGGGTCAGAACCAGAGTAAGGCCTAAGAATCAGGGTGGTGACCACAAGAAAGATTCTACCAAGTCCCAAGAGAAAGGTGGGGATAAATCCAAGGATAAGTCCACTACAGGGCCCCAAAATTCCTCTTCTGGGGGTGGGTCCCAAACTCCTTCCTCTCCTGAAAAGAAACCCTATTGCCATGTCTGTAAAAGCCTGGGCACTGGAAATCTGATCCCAGTTGTCCCAGGAATGGCAATAAAAGAAAATGTTCCTCCAACAACTACTACCACCCCTCCTGGTACTACCAGTAGTAATCCTCCAGTTGGGAGTAGTGCACCCAAAAAGTTAGGTGCGTTTGCAAGAGGAACAGAGGTGGGCCCTAGTTTAGACAGGACCCCCTCAACAGACTCCTCAGATTCTGATGGTGGTGTAGGATATGCCACCTTTACCATGGGTCCCATAGCATTGGGCAGGTACAGACTGGAGCCAATAATTAATGGTCAGAAAGCTGTGGCATTTAGGGACACAGGGGCTAGTGTCACCATGGTGGCAGGGAAACTAGTCCCCCTCACCAGCTTTTACCTGAGTTTAAATACCAGGTGACCAACATTGATGGTGTCAGAACAGATCACCCCATGGCCATAGTCAATCTCAGCTGGGAGGGGTCACAGGCCCAAAGAGAGTGGCAGTGTCCCCAACCTTACCTGTAGATTGCCTGATGGGCAATGATCTGGAAATTTCAGCCTGGGCTGAAATTGAACACCAAACCCATCTGAAGATGTTGGGTGTCCCTGTAAAGGTTAGTGGGGCTGTGATGGCCACAGCCCCAGCCCAAGATTTTGGAGAGATGGAGCCTGGAAGAATGGCCCACTCTCCCCAGAAGAGAGCACAAGGGTTGAAGAAAAGTCTTCTTCCCTCCAGACAGTAGGTAAGGGTCAGCCTCCTCAGGGAACTGACCCTACCCCTAGTGAAGGAACTGCCACAGAGGTAGTCAGGCCTGGCCTGGCCACCCCTGATGGCAGAGGACCCTTACAAGGTGGTACCCAGTCTGGAGCAGGTAACCTGCCCCTCTCTACCCTGCCTCAGTCAGCCCAGGGCTGCAGAGGTCAGGGAGGTCAGTGGACCCCCCAGGGCCCCCTGTCCAGAGGAACCCCCATCAGCAGATTAGGGGCACCCCGGCTAGTAGCCCTAGCCAGGTGGAAATTCCTCAACCCACTGAGGGATCCCCCATACCTTTATGTAGGGACCTCCCCAGAAGGACTCTGTTAGGCAAGGGCAAACCTGGGACCAAAAGGTTCCAAACATGCCATGTCCCTCCAGTGTTCCACCCAAAGGGACCCAACCCACGGCTGTAGGCAGTCAAAGGTTGACCCTTAGAGCAAAGTACCACTCAGTCATGGAAAGACAGGCATACATGGTGACCAGTGAGCTGAGAAAGCTGAGGCCAACATTCCTAGGGCCTCACTTCCCTACTCAGACACCTCACCAGCCTGGTACTTTACCAAAGCACACCACAGGTAGTGATTCCCCATGGTGGAGACCCTCTCATACCCTTAGGGTGAGGGATTGCTTAGTGGACCATAAGACAGGGGGCAACCATGCTAGTGCAGGTGCTTCCTTATATGGCCACTTAGTCAATAAAGGCTCAACTGGCCAAGGTTAGCCTTATCTCCTTTCGTTTGGGGGGGTTATGTAGGAAGGTGGAATCTGACTATATGGTTGCCCCCACTTTTTCCTGGTGTTTTGCTGGTTTATGACTTAGTTGGACTGGGACCCTGCTATTCAGGGCCCCAGTCTATCTGCTCTCTCTAAACGACATGGAGTGCACTCTAGGTGCACTAGTGATTGGATACTGTGGTGCCTTATGAGTCCCTAGTATATGGTACCTTAGGTGCCAAGGGCATAGGTACTTCACAGGCCTACCAGGGGCTGCAGCATATATTATGCCACCCCTGGGAAGCAGTCTAAATCTGACACCACAGGCCTGCTACTGCAGCCTGGGTGAGGTGGTGTTAGCACCCCTCACTGAGATATAGGTTTCCTATATCTCTCCTGCACACACATATAAACCTATCAGTCACCCCTAAGGCAGGCCCTATCAATCCTGAGGGCAGGGTGCTTGGCTTCTATGTGAGGGGGTGCCTCTGCCTGAGCAGGGCCCCTCTGCAGCTCTCAGAGTCTATTCTCTGGTGCTGTTTGTGGATGCGGTTAAACCATATACTATTTAAGTGCATTATATCCTCGCGGTAAATGCTAACTTTGGAATGGCTGCATCAAAACATGTCGTGTTTGGTGTCAAACATCTTGGAATACTACCCCCCGCCAATCTTGGCGGCGGGGGTAGCATTCCACCCTTCTAGAGGGATAAGACATGTACCTGCTGTGGAAACGCGGTAGAATCCTAAAGAGCCCTGGCATCACAAAATGGATGCCACCAGTCACAGACACTGGGCTGCCCTCCTGCTGATGACCGAAACTCACAGTGGAGGAAGCCCAACAATAGGCATCCTGTCACAGGGAGGTGTAACCACCTCCCAGACAGGGTTTAGTGTATTGGGGCTGGGTGGGTGCACTCTTAGAGTGCTTTGAAGTCCTGCACTGGGGGAGCAGAAGGCTCCTCTGTGCATATGCCAGTTCAAACCAGCTCAGGGGCTACCTGCCCCTGCTCTGGCGCGAAACTGGACAAAGGGAAGTGGGTGTAGCCACCCCTCCCTTGACCCTCCCATAGGTGGGGTCATAGAGCTAGTCCATCCCCTCTTTTTAGTATAAGAGGGGGAACCTTGCCATTGCAAAGCAGATAACCCCTGGACGACGCTCTACAGAAGAATCCTGGCCCTTCGACGTTCCACTACCTTTGGAAGACAGAAGAATCTCCCTTGGAGTCAAGGAGTGACTCCCCTGCTTGGCAGGCACCAAAAACGACAACGACGGTCGCAAACTACGCCGCTCCCGCCGGAGTCCGAAGTCCCTGCAGCCCAAGAAGTGGATTTCCTGACCTCTCCCAGGCCATCGTGAGTCCCCAGTGAAGCTGAGGCAAGTGGACCCCACGAGTAACGAGGAACCGCGACCCCTGGGTACCGTGCACTATTGTCGAGTGCAACCCCTTCACAACGTTCTACGAACTTGTGCTTTGGACCACGTGTGGTCCCGACCTCCAGCAGGAATCTCTCCGAAGATCAGAGGCCTACACCGTCCCGAGTGACCGTGGGCCCCTGTTGAGTGATTCCGCCCAAGGTGTCTTCGCGATCCCTTGCCCGCTGGCTTGTGGGTCCCCAGAAGACTTCTTAAAGAAACCGAAGGGCTCCCTGGTTGCTCCAGGCCTGCCCTGACTTACCCTCGCTGGGTGAGTCCCTCAGACCTTGCTGGTCTGCGCCATCGACTTTTCTTCATCTCCCCGAGACTTGCGGCTGCCAAGGCTTGTTGGCTCCGATCGAGTTGCCGACACCGCAGTCAGCTGCAGACGTCGAGGGACACACCGAATCCAGCTCCTGGTCGTCGTCGACGCCTCCTGGACCACGTGGCTGAAGAGTCAAGGCACCTGCAACCGACCTGAAGCGACCGACGACGGTGGGCATCCATCTTCCTTGCCCCGGGTCACTGCCAAGTGACTTTGAACACTGTCCCCTCTGCTTTCAGGTCATCCTTCTTCAGAATCCAGGCTTGGATTCCACCGGACACTTCTTCAGCTCCCGCAAGCAGCAAGTCTTCTTTGTTCGCCATTGAAAACGACGCCGCGACCCGACACCAAAGGACACCTGTGCACCCGGCTTCCCTGGGTGAGGTAACTCCAGCACTACGGTGCTCCTGTGGGTGTGGGCCCTAGAACTACTTACCCTGTAAGTGACTTGCTTGTAGGTTCTCCCGAAGTATCCTAAAACTCTTTATTTCCAACCGCGACTTGCCCCATTGAAGTTAACGGCGATTCGCGCCTGTGTATCCACACTGCACGCGTCCCCCGTGGGTCCTTTACTTACCTGCCTTGGGTGGTTTCGTGAGGCCCCAGCACTTCTGAAGGCCCTAGGCCTTGTCTCCTTGCAAGTCGTTGTTTCTAAGTCTCTTACTTAGTATATGGTCTGGTACGCCCCTAGGGCCCCAGCCATATTTTGTGCTTAACTTATTGTGAAACGTTGATTTGTGCATATGTTTGTCTTCTAATCTCATAAAGAGATTAGTAGAGAGTTATTTAGAAATAAATACATATATATTTGATATATATACCTGTGTGGTGTCTTTTCATTTGGTGATTCAAGAGATTATATGGTAAAACAAGCTGCTTTACATTCCTCCGAGACTTAGCCTGAAGGCTGCTCTCCACAGCTACCACTAGGATAGCTTTCTTTAAAAGGTTGTCTTAAACCTATCTACCATAAGAGTCGATTTGCCCTGGTGCAAGGTGTCCACTTTAATTAGTGAACAGCATATACCAGGCCAACTTCTCACACTAGATCATTGCCTAGGTGAACGAAAAGGGGAAAAAGGACATGGGGAGTCCACTCGAGTGGTTATAGTAAAACATGAAAAGAAAGAACCTTCCACTTCCAATTCTTCTTCCGACACTTCTGAGCCTATGCAGATTGGTAGTGTGCGAGGGCCACTTTCCAAAGATGAGAAGGATCATAGACGCTGCATGAATTTATGTTTGTATTGCGGTCGCTCTGGTCATTTTGCTCGAGACTGTTCTTTGAAACCCGCTTCCCGAAAGGCAGTGGGACTGACTGAAGTCCCAGTTGATAATACTAAGCAGTCGGAAAACTCCAAAGCTCGATAAGGCAGAGGTCTGCATGTCGGGCTCATCTAAAGATATGGCCTCATCTCATTTTCTGGCAAACACGGTTACACCAACACCACGTCATTTAACTTTAATTGTAACATTACTCTTTGCCTCACAAACCCGTAAAGTCATTCCCATATTATTAGACTCAGGGACTACTGGAAATTTTAAGGACATCAGTCTAGCTAGTACTCTGAACATCCCTACAATTAAAAAGGAGACTCCGGAACCTGTAAGAGCTGTGGACGAATCAGAATTATCTTCTGGTCTGATTCTTCATCAGACCACCCCGCTTACTATGATCTGCGCTGATGGACATTCAGAACAAATTCAATTTGACCTTATTGATACTCCAGTGGTCGGGCCATATTAGGAATTCTATGGCTCCAATTGCATAATCCGAAGATTGATTGGGTCAAACGTACAGTTACCTTAGATTCTAGGCATTGTTGGGATACTTGTTACACCAACAGACAACAACCCATAACTCCATTGCATTGCGCTTCTACCCTTGAGAATTCTAAAAGCAAAGTGGAGATAGTTTCCTTACCCAAGCAATATGAGGACTTTCAGGATGTTTTTTCTGAACAACAAACTACCCAGCTACCACCTCACCGGTCTTATGACTGCAGAATAGATCTGCTACCCGGTGCAACCTTGCCTTGCAGTCGAGTGTATGCACTGTCCGAGCCCGAGACTCGTTATTTACGGGAATATTTAGATGACCTCTCTTAAGGAAGGGTTTCATTCGACACTCCACCTCTCCCGTCAGCTCTCCCCTCTTTTTTGTCCCGAAGAAAAACCACGAGCACCGGGCCTCTATAGACTATCGTGCGGTCAATAAGGTCACAATCAAAAACAGATATCCTCTCCCCCTTATACCAGTTTTACTCGATCAGGTTCGCAATTCCACCGTCTTCACAAAATTAGCTCTTAGAGGCGTGTATCACTTGATCACAGTTAAGGAAGGGGACGAATGGAAGACGGCATTCAGGACCAAGTTTGGCCTATATGAATACACCGTCATGCCCTTCAGACTGTGCAATGCTCCTGCAGCATTTCAATTTTTTATTAACAAAGTGTTGCAGGAGTTCTTGGACATCTGTGTCATAGTCTACATAGATGATATCCTCATGTTTTCATCTTCCACTGAGGAACATATAGGGCATGTCCGGGCCATTCTG
Organism: Calotriton arnoldi; assembly: GCA_963921515.1. Classification (NCBI taxonomy): domain Eukaryota; kingdom Metazoa; phylum Chordata; class Amphibia; order Caudata; family Salamandridae; genus Calotriton; species Calotriton arnoldi. The sequence continues at coordinate 678,616 of CAWUFW010007507.1, read as the reverse complement.
CAACATCTGCGAGAACACCATCTCTTTGCCAAATTAGATAAATGCGTCTTCCATACCTCTAAGATTGAATTCCTGGGTTATGTGATCTCACCTGATGGGATCTCCATGGATCAGTCTAAAGTTCAGGCTATACTACGGTGGGAAACTCCAGGGTCTGTCAAGGATGTCCAGTGGTTTCTGGGGTTCACCAATTTCTATCTGCGTTTTATCCCTCATTTTTCCAATGTAGTTTCACCCATTACGCATCTCTTGAAAAAAGGGGTTAAGTTTCTTTGGTCACCCGCAGCTGAGGACGCATTTCAACAACTAAAACTGGCTTTTACTAAAGCACCTATTTTACATCACCCTGACCCTAGCCAACCATTCTACTTCGAGGCCGATGCGTCCCAGAGAGCTACTGGAGGTATTCTCTCACAGCGCGATCCTGAATCCGGTCACATGCATCCAGTAGCATACTTTTCAAAGAAACTCCTGCCGGCCGAACAAAACTATACTGTGGCCGGGCGTGAGCTATTAGCCATTAAGTTCGCTTTTCAAGAATGGCTACACTACTTGTTGGGGGCTCGTCACACAGTTACAATCTACTCTGACCATCGTAATTTACAGTTTTATCAGAATGTGAAGGCATTAACTCCACGTAAACTCTGTTGGCTTTTATTCTTTAACAAATTCGATTTCGTGATTACATATAGATCAGGTAAAGAACAACAAAAAGCTGACACATTATCACGATTACATTTTTCCGATCCGGAGATTAACACCACCCAGGTACAGTCCATTATTCCAAATCATAAAATGATCGCTCTTTGTTCCCCTGATGAGTTCCTGTCCCAAGTACAAGAAGCACAAAAGAAAGAAACGCTACCCCTTGATACGGTTGAAAAAGGGGGTTTGATTTATCATAAGGATCGACTGTTTATTCCTACACAACCACTACGAGATACTGTTTTACATTGAAATCATGACTCTGCATTGGCAGGCCATCCTGGTTTCAAGAAAGCTTTAGAATTATGTCAAAGAGTCGTTTGGTGGCCAACATTAGTTTCAGATGTCAAGAACTACGTCCAAAACTGTTCTACCTGTTTAAAGTCTAAAACTTCTCATGTTGTTCCGGCTAGTTTGCTACAACCTATGCCCATTCCACCAGCACCATGGCATACTTTGAGTATGGATTTTGTTACCAACCTACCAATGTCCAATGGATATTCCATTATCTGGGTTGTGGTGGATTATTTGACCAAAATGGCACATTTCCTTCCTCTTAAACACATGCCATCGGCTAAAGAGCTGACCGAGTTATCTTTACAACATGTGGTAAAAGCTCATGGTCTCCCCACTGCCATTGTGTCTGACCAGGGCCCACAATTCATCTCCAAGTTTTGGCGTAGTTTTTGTTCATCCATGGATATTGACGTCCGTCTGTCCTTTGCCTACCATCCTCAAACAGATGGACAAACGGAACGCCTGAATCAAACTCTAGAGCAGACATTACGTTGTTTTATAAACACCAAAACTACTGAGTGGGACAAGGCTTTGCCTTTGGTGGAATTTGTGTATAATAATTCTGTCCATTCCGCTACAGGTGTATCTCCGTTTTATTGACTGCTCGGTTATCACCCCAGAATGTTGCCTGATATACCACCATCTGATTCAGGACGCGTTCCCGCTGTCCAACATCACCATGTCCACTTACAACTCATTCAAGCACAAGCTCAACGACACTTGAAGCAATACCAATTACAGGTTAAAAATCAGGCAGATAAACATAGACAACCGGCCCCTTCATATATCATTGGGGATCAGGTGTGGCTTTCAGCCAAAAATCTACGACTCGCAGGATCTCGTAAGCTGCACCCGCGATATCTGGGTCCTTTTTCCATTAACAAACTTATTAATCCAGTCATGGTGGAGCTCACTCGCCATGCTGATTTTCAAATACATCCTGTATTCCATGTTTCACTTTTACGACCTTATTCACCTGACACTCGAGCTGGTCCCCCACCTCCTCCTATTAAAATAAATGGAGACTGGGAATTTGAGGTGGCAAAGGTTCTGGAATCTAGACGCATTCAAGGTGTCTTACATTATCTTTTAGCTTGGAAAGGCTATGGGGTTGAGGACAATTCATGGGAGCCTGCTTATGCGGTTCATGCTCCTCGCCTGATACGAAATTTCCATCGGCAATATCCCACTAAACAATGCCCTGTGGCAGGACTTTTGAGGGGGAGGACTGTCAGAAATTGCTCTACAAGCGTAATGGTTTGCTTGATCTGTCAACATCCCCATGGTGCCTTAATGAATCATGTTGCAGCGTATTCCCCTTTAATTACCCCTTAAATCATGTTGCAGCCTAGTTCATTGTATTTGCCAATGTTTGGTGAGCATTTATGTGGTTTCAAGACTAATCATATCTTCTATTCTGCTCCTATGTTTTATTTATATCTCTGTGTACTGTTTGTAAACCAAGCCGATGCGTTTTAAAATCCTCGCATCGACTTGGCTTCTCCGTAGTCAAGGAAACAATCTATCTCTGTTTACGGCTCGGAAGCAGTTCCAAGAACCAATCACGTTGCCATGCGTCATAGCTCACGTTACTACTGATGCTGGGACAACGCCTTGGACAACGCCCTGCTCATTGGTTATAAATAGCCACGCCCCTCTGGCACTGCGCTTGGCTTTGTTTACTTCTCCCGGCCGCGCCACATTGCTAGAAGAAGTTCCTGATTTCGTCATTGCAGCTGATCTCTGCATCGCCGCGTGAAGGACAACACTTGACAACGCCTACCAAGTCTGGATTCCTGTTGTCGAGCCGGCTCCGTTGATACAGACATCTGGTATAATGGGGTAACCCAGTGCCCCTCAGAACCTGGGTGTAAAGTTATAGAAGTAAAGTGGTTTTGTCGGGAACTGAATTGCTTTCTTATTTATTGAATACAAACTTATCTATATATGTATACAGAATGGCTTATGCAAATATTTTTTGTCGTTCACAATAATGAAGAAAGGAAACAAAAATCAAAGGAACACACCAGAGTCATGAGCAAAACAAGTATTATATTCAAAGAGAAATGGGGGGAAAAGAAACACTTTTTGTTGTTAAAAGAATAACTTTTTTTCTTTTTATGCTTTTTTACATTTTCTGGTATGTAAATGACAATACAGGGCTGTCACAGACAATAAACAAAATGATAGGCGCTGGTGCTAAAGTGACACAGTGCATGGGAAGTGCTGGTTGTGAAGATGTTATATACAGTGATACATTGCTGATCAAAAATCAATCATTTTTAAATGACATCTATCCCTAATTGCATAAATCTCCGAACCACTGAAGGTTTGATTTTCCTTTTGGCGTGGAGCCGAGAAAATAGGATCAGGATTGTCTCAAGCACGTCGACGTTTTGACCCAGATGCAAGCGCGGTTTGTGTGTCGCGGCGGGTCTTCATCAGGACAAGGGAAGCGGAAATGGACAGCCTATAATTAAATATGGAAGATTACGGTGTGTTCCAGAGCAGGACAATGATAAAAGAGAACCACCCAATAGTAAGTAAGTCCGTTTTTATATAGCGCAGCTACTCACCCTTACGGGTCTCAAGGCGCTGGGGGCTGTAGTAGAAATTAAGTGAGCTATTGCTCAGAGTCACATGGTGCTGAGCTGCCGCAGGAGCCGGGGATCGAACCGTGAACCCTGTGCTCCGAAGTCAGCTGCTCTGGCCGCTGCACCACACCTCTCCACCCAATGGTGATGCAGAGGGCACAAAGGTCCGAGATACGTGAGTTCCCAAAGGACCCCCATGCAAAAGTGCCCAACTGAGACGGTGATTAATGAGACAGTGATTAAAAACGGATCCAGTGATCAAGAGGGGTTTGATCAAGATTGTGAGAGCTAATCAGCCACAACAAAGTCAAGGGATACTATCCAGTGTAGTTGTGCCACTAAGGATAATTGGATGTGAGGGCCCATTAAGGGAGGGAATTCATACTGAGAGCCTACCTTATGACGAGCCAGTAATATTTGAACAAAGATCCACCATCAGGTTGGAATCTTGTATGCACGAGGAATTTCTGAAACAAAAAAGGTGGGGGAAGGGGATGTTTGGTGCCTCCAATAAACAAAAATTCTTGATATATATCGGAGGATGCCCCCAATTATGAGCAGCTTCTCACCTTAATTAATGGCAAACGGATCCACATCCTGTTATACTTGAAAATAAATCTCAAAGTTTAAGGGTCTATAAGAAAAGGAAGGAAGGGTAATGAATTTCAAGAGTCACGGATCGTGTATCTACAGTTAGTTAAATATGATCAAAGTCAGAGAAAGGCACACGCCGTAGCGCAGATCCGACACTCACCAAGAGCTGGAGCCGCGAGTGTCTTGTCAGTCTCGAGCGCGGCAAGTAAATGTCGCTGTTATCAAGGGGATTGACGTGACCAAAGTGCTGACTCACTTTCCGCCTACGTGCACGCTGTTGTGCAGCCGCTGGGTGCTGCCAGACCGACGTCCGGATGACACGATTCAGCGATACATGTCGATAGAAGCACTTGGGTTAGATGAATGATGGAGTGCACCGTTCTCAGTGATAATTTTCACGATTATAAGGCTTGTGATTAATTTCTGTATAGTTTAACGCTGAACATTCATTATGTTGACAACATCCTATTTTACAGCTCGGTAATTTTGGCACAAAATTGCTAAAACATAAATATTACGTTTGACAATTGTGAAAGATGGTAAACAACCGTATCATTGAAATTTGAAGCAGTCATAATTTATATTATCGATGTAAATGCAAATGTGCAACCTTTGTCAAGTTGTAGTACAACAGAAGCTATTGTTTATGAAATAAACACATCCAAGCTAATAAGTGGCGGTTGTGAACAGAGATTAGAGAGCGGTAAAAAGACGCAGTTATTTATTATGCTGGCATTTGGGTTAACAATACGATGCATATAATGCAGTAAAGACGCTGATTGAAAATAATTTGAAACCAATCGTTATACAAAAACAATTGAGTATACAAAACAATATGTGCATAGCAGTTAGGATGCTCAAAGCTCAACATTTCAACCACGGTGGTATCTGGAATGACTTAAGTGAACCCCTGTAAAGGTGACATATAGTTAAATGAACCTGGTTGATGTAAGTGCGAACTCCTAAATACACTAGCCTGCTCTTTTTAGAAGAGTGTGTTATAATATAGACTTATGTTACTAGGAGAACTGGGGTGTGTACAGGAGTCAATGTTAATGTCATAGGGGTGGTTATCTTCTACGCAGAAGTCCGAGTTGTCTACTGGTCTCTTCCAACTCATTCAGACCATTGTTTACAGTATCTAGCAGGTGGGTCCACCTACATTCTTTGAAATTGAGTGAAGAAGCTAGGTCACCACCCCTTGTGTGGCGGAGTACCTTTTCAAGTACCCACCATCTTAGGTCATCTGCTGTACGATTTTCTTCAGAGAAGTGTTCTACCAGGGGTGCTCCCTGGGTCTTGCAGCACAATCTACTACAGTGCTGTAGGATTCTGCTCTTGATTTTTTGTGTTGTCTGCCCAATGTAGAGTTTGTCACAGGGACACTGGACTGCATAGATGACATTATTGCTATTGCAGGTGGTTAGGTGTGAGTGTTTAAATATGCGTCCTTGATGGGTGAATGTAGCTCCTTTGACTGTGAGTTTGCATTCTTTGCATCTGCTGCATGTAAAATGACCAGTGAGTGCAGGTAGCTGTAATTGTGTTCTGATGTCTGGAAGGTCTTGTTGTGCCAGATATGCACTCACAACGTGGTCACGTACATTTCTTGTTTTTTTAAACGCACAAAACGGATCGCCGGTGATGTTGATTTCGGAGGCCACCAAATTCCAGTATTTTTTGATGATTTTCTTTGTTTCTTGGCTTTGAGTGTTGAAGGTAGTCACACAGACTAGTTTCTCTTCTGTGTCTGTTTTGGGTCTTACTTCCAATAAGGTTTCTCTCGGGCAATACCAAGCCCTCTTTCTTGCTCAGTTTAACAAGCCTTTGGGGTAGCCTCTTTCTTTCATTCATTTGATCAAGATGTCTGTTTCATTGAAGAAGTCAATCTTGCTTGAGCAGTTCCTCCTCAGCCTGAGGAACTGGCCATACTGTAAATTATCCCGCAGGCTTCTACGGTGGTGTGAGGAGTATTTGAGTAGAGTGTTGCGCTCTGTTTCCTTTCTGTAGAGGGTGGTATAGATCAACCCTGCAGTGACCTTGATGTGGAGGTCCAAAAAGCAAATGGATTATTTTCCGTGATTCACAGTAAATTGAATATCAGGTGATCTTGTGTTGAGCCGATTGCAGAAATCCAATATGTTTTGTTCTGTCCCCTTCCAAACCATGATGACATCATCTATATATCGCTTCCAAAGTGTGATGTTGTCGATATATGGGTTGTTGACATTGTAGATGTGCCTATCCTCATATTGATCCATATATAGATTTGCCAGGCTAGGCGCGAATCCGGCTCCCATGGCTACTCCCCTACATTGCAGGTAGAATGTTTTTTGAAAGATGAAGAAGTTACGCCTCATGGCAATCTCCAGGAGGTTAACCAGAAACTCAGTAGGTATCCAGTGGGGAGTAGGTCTCTGGTTCAAAATCTCACGAATACACATGATCGCTTCTTCCTGTGGGATGCTGGTATAGAGTGAGCATACATCAAGAGTAACTAGAAGCTGAATAGATGTATCAAACGGCTGGTTTTCCAAGATTTGGATGATATGCATCATATCACGGACGTAGGATCTGGTCTCCATTACCCATGGTTGTAGAAAGCAGTCGATGAATTGGTTCAGTGGTTCAAGAATGGAACAACTCACATATCTCGGACCTTAGTGCCCTCTGCGTCACCATTGGGTGGTTCTCTTTTATTATTGTCCTACTCTGGAATACACCGTAATCTTCCATATTTAATTATAGGCTCTCCATTACCGCTTCCCTTGTCCTGATGAAGACCCGCCGTGACGCACAAACCGCGCTTGCATCTGGGTTGAAACGTCGACGTGCCTGAGACAATCCTGACCCTATTTTATCGGCTCCACGCCAAAAGAAAAATCAAAACTTCAGTGGTTTGGAGATTTATGCAATTAGGGATAGATGTCATTTAAAAATTATTGTTTTTTAATCAGCAATGTATCACTGTATATAACATCTTCACAACCAGCACTTCCCTTGCACTGTGTCACTTCAGCACCTGCGCCGATCATTTTGTTTATTGTCTGTGACAGCCCTGTATTATCATTTACATACCAGAAAATGTAAAAAAGCATAAAAAGAAAAAAAGTTATTCTTTTAACAACAAAAAGTGTTTTCTTTTCCCCCATTTCTCTTTGAATATAATACTTGATTTGCTCATGGCTCTGGTGTGTTCCTTTGATTTTTGTTTCCTTTCTTCATTAATTGTGAACGACAAAAAATATTTGCATAAGCCATATACATATATAGATAGGTTTGTATTCAATAAATAAGAAAGCAATTCGGTTCCCGACAGAACCACTTTCCTTCTATAACCAACGATACAGACAGCCTCACGAAGAACTTTGACAGTGTTGAGTCAGCTAAGTGAACCTTTCACGCTTAGCGTTTGCATTCCTTTATGTTGAACAATTAGAATCCTGTTATTTGCTCATAGTTTTATTTGTGAATGTGCGTTTGAGGACATATATTACTAGACCTTGTTCTACAGATCGTATATGCGCTTGAGAAGTATCAGTGCATAGATTAAGGCTGACATTAATCCATGTAAAATACAGGTGAGATAATTCAACATAGGAGAATTAAATACGTTGAGTAAGAAGTGTTCATATCTTCATAGATGTTAATTCTTTTATTTTCAGCCCTATACTTGCATTTGTTGTGACTATTGAACCAAGGAGTTTTAAGGGAAGAATTCATACATTATTTAAAATACAACAGTGAATTCCCAAATCATACCAGAGGTAATTTGATAAACTTATCTTTGAGATAGTTAAGTTATCACAAGTTATATTATTCCAAATAAGTGGTTATATTATATTGACATTTTGTAATATAAGGTAAAGAAGATAAACTGAGACTCTGCAATTCAGAACAAGGATCTTAGCTGGTCCAGGTGGCGGAGCAGAGCTGTGTCTTCTTTTTCTCTATCTTCTCGGTCCAATCCCCTTCCCCCCTGGGACACCTGCCGGGGCTCCTGTTCTCCTCAGCAGTGCTGAGAGGTGTTCCGGAAGGGCTGGAGAACTACTTATCACCCCTGCAGACGGTCCTGTTTTTCAGGTGAGTGCTTGGCCTCACACTTTAATATCTCCTGCCTCTTTCTGCACCTCTCTTGCCTTTTTCTGCAGTTCTCTTGCCTCTTTCTGCACCTCTTTTGCTTCTTTCTGCACTTTTCTTGCCTCTTTATGTACCCCTCTTGCCTCTTTCTGCACCTCCGTTGCTTCTTTGTGCACTTCTCTTGCTTTTTTCTGCATCTCTCTTGCTTTTTCTGAAACCCTCTTGCCTCTTCCTGCACATCTGTTGCTTCTTTCTGCATTTCTCTTGCTTCTACCTTTTTGTACACAAATTTACAGAGTATGCTGTTTGAAACACAGGTAGTCAAGTATTTGTATGTTTATTTTTATGTAACGTGTCACTAGGTAAAAGCAGAGACACACGCATGCATACCTTCACAAACTTGGTCAGACTTACAACAGTGATATGCTTAGGATTGCTGTTTTATATTTGGTAGGCCTAACATTCTGAGCAGTCGATGAATATTGAACCTTCAAGAGAAAAGTGAGGTTTAAGACATCTTGGGAGACGGATTAGTGATTAGGCTACTTTGTATGAGTCTGTTGTAAGGTACAGTCAAAGTAGGCCTCTTTCTGCACCTCTGTTGGTTCTTTCTGCACATCTCTTGCTTCTTTCTGCGCCTTTCGTCCTCTTTCTGCACATGTCCTTTCTGCATATGTAGGCATATGTTGAAATTTGCATTTATAAAACCTTTGAAATTCACTGAAAAAACCATAGGTTTCAAGGACGTTATAGTTAGAAATTAGCATTTAAAAAACCTTTGAAATTCACTGAAAAACCATAGGTTTCAGGGATGTTATAGTTAGAAATTAGCATTTAAAAACCTTAGAAATTCACTGAAAAAACCATAGGTTTCAGGGACGTTATAGTTAGTTGGACATTTCACTCGTACAAAACCAGAGAAATTCAGCCGTTATAGTTAGTTGAGCTAACTATAACTCGCGCTCCCGCAATGCACTGCTGATGACGTCACATATTACATCACTCATGACATGGTCAGTGACATCACTGATGTCATCACTGACCTAGCCCAACTTTAGTTTAAAACCCTGCCCATAAATATATAACACACTTGTACTAAAACAAAATTCACAACAGCCATATAGCAAGAAGTGCAAATGTGGAGCAAAAGGGTTTGCACAGGTAGTATGAAGAAAGAAAACAAGTTTGAAACAAACTTATTTACAACAATTTCCAAAAATGTTGCAAGAAAGAAAACTAAATTTATGCTATACATATATCTAAAAAGATACTGTAAAGAAAGTAGACATGGAACTAACACGTTAATCCAACTCAGACATTTTATCGAAATACATTTAACTGGAAATATGTCTTCGAGAGTGATAGTTGTAAAAAGAGGTTTTTTTTTTACTATAATAATCAAGAAATAGTGTGTGGACCTTTCAGATGAGCATCGCATGGTTCCTATGTCACCTTTCATCTGTATTTTTATCATTGAGCATTTAATTTAAGACCCTTATTTATGATTTGCCTGAAGAAATGGTGCTGGAACGTTCAGAGTGGGGGTGCTGGCATAAGCGTTATGTCACTGAAGTCACAGGGATTGTGAAAAATACAAGAAATTCACTTGGAACAAGTGTATCAAACAAGTCACACCCATTCAGCAGGACAGTGGTAAGGCTGTGTTATATAGCTGGTCACACAAATAGTACTAAAGCATGATGTGGTAGCTCACAATCATTTACAAAAAACAGATTTTCCATTGAAATGGCCAAAAATTTGCACAGACATGCAGTTATCCTGATAAAACTATTTAGCACACAAACGATAATGTGCTGGAAATCAGGTTTCGCAAACATTTATAATTTTTGCATCACCAAATAAAGTGTCTTGATTTGTTTTGATTTCATTAAAATCTCAGTTTCCATCACACTTCAGAATTTTTGCTTCTCTAACCGCTGATATGTTTTGAATAATTTCTGCAGTTCATTTACAGGTTTTTACATTTTGTTGTATGTTAGAAAAATATTGCCATCCTGCCGCCTTTCATTTCACACTGTTGTACCCCAGAAACATTATCACAAAGTTCACTTTACAAAATGTTCTCACTTTGGAGTCAGAAAAAGAAAGTAAACACCACTCTCCATGTTAGCAGCAATTTGTCAGAAGACATAGCATTTGGCCTCTGTCTTTGAATGTACAACTGATGTGGCAAGTTGAAAAAAAATAATGTAAAGGCATCTTTAACTGCTCCTTCACCTTCTAAATGTCAACATGGTTATTATGGGGGTGCTGCAGCACCCGATCCCCGCACCTCTACTTTCAGCGCCTATGGCCTGAATGATTAGCAGATATCTTTGCCTTTTGGCAAATTACTGTTTTGTGTTCGCAGCTTCATTACTTTACAGACAACACACACGCCTAAACCAACTTGACAAGCCCCAAACACCTGCTTAAGGTACATTTGCTCTAAATATAGTAGTTAGTTTATCAGCGCTTCGAGACCCATCCTAGGCATTAATGTGCTATAATAATGGTCTAAGGGGCAGATTTACAAACCCCCTGCGCCACCAGTACGTCACTCTTTGTGACGTACTGGTGGCGTATTTCACTGCTCCATGTTTACAAGGACAGGAAAAGCCACCCTGCATGGCTTTTCCTGTCCTTATAAATATGGCCCCTTTACACGCAACACTTTGCGTGAAAGGGGCATTCCATGGGTGTTGCTGTGGGTGTTCCCACACAACACCCATGGAATCAGACACATTTCCAGATTTACGAGGAATTGTAAATCTGGAAATGCGTGTGAATGCTACGCCTCCCCAGGGGAGGCGTAGGGAGGTGCAACGAGGAGAAATGTTTTCATTTCTCCTTGTTTTTTCCTCTTTCAATGCGTGCTGCATTCTACAGCACGCATTGAAAGAGTAAAATGCCTGTAGTGATTGTTTTCGTGCAGGAAGGTGCCCCTTCCTGCACGAAAACAATCTCCCCATGACGCAGGCATCCTTGCACCATGGTGCAAGGGTGCCTGTGCCGGCGCATGGCAGCTGTTTGTGCACCAGCGCAAGGGGGGAGCACAGGAATACGACATATCATTGTAAATATGTCGCATACCTGTGCTCTGAAAGTGACTCAGTGCAGCGCAGCCAAATGGCTTGCGGAATGCACTGAGTCACTTTCTCGTAAATCTGCCCCTAAGTTGGTAAGGTCCAGAAATCGAACAGGTACATACAGTCCCAACCAGACCAATCCTGGGCTCAAAAAACCCACGCCCTCTCATCTTCAGACCCCTTAGATTACAAGAATCCGAGGCTATTTTGGCACACATGAGGAAATCAAGATCACTAACTTGGAATGGCATCAAGATCGGAATATCCCAAGATAATGCAAAAGAGAAAGGTGTTTCGCCGGAAAGGCTTTCTGGCTCTAAGGAACCCCCTTACAGCGCTGAACATCACATTCTCGTTCATCAACCCTGACAAGTTTAAAATTAACCACAGGGGGAAAACCTTGGGGCATATTATCAAGAACGGCGTTAAAATTATCGCCGCTTTAGCGGCAGAAAACTGCCGCTAAAGCGGCGATAATGGGCTTGATAATATGCCCTTCAGAATTCCAATAGAAGCCCATGTTGACACCAGAACATGGGCTTCTATTGGAATTCTCAAGGGCATATTATCAAGCCCATTATCGCCGCTTTAGCGGCAGTTTTCTGCCGCTAAAGCGGCGATAATTTTAACGCGGTTTCTTGATAATATGCCCCTTAGGGGCATATTAGCAAGGGCTTTATCGCCGCTTTAGCAGCACTTTTTGCCGCCAAAGCGCCAATTTTTTTATCGCCCTATCAGCAAGCTGTCGCTAACAGGCATTAGCGACAGCTTTCTGGCGATAGCGGCCGGTTTTCCCATCGCCTTGCATGCCCGCGATAATTATCGCTAATGACATGCAAGGTAGGCGTTCCCAACTAAAAGCGACTGAAAACAGTCGCTAACACTACTTCCCCCTATTAGCAACGCAGGCGAAGCGATTAAAAAACTCGCGCTAAGCACGATTATCGCTAGAATTTAACACCTGCTAAAAACATGACTTACCTGTTTGTTCAATGGGAGGTGGATTGTCAGGCTAAGTCCCCCATGGCGTTAATGCGTGAATATCGCTGGATTTCCAGCGATATTCACGCATTTCGCCGCTATCGCTGGATATTTTATCGCATTGGAGATAAACGTTGCTAATAGCGTGTTATATCCGCAATAAAATCCAGCGATACGCGGCAATAAAAAAAATGCGCTAAGTACGGTTTGCGATAATTATCGCAAGTTGTTGCTAATATCCCTCTAGGTTCTTTGATGAACCCACAGACTCTGTTTTCTTTAGTTCAACCTGTCTTACAAATAATGGTGTCCATATGGTGCTTGAACTGTTAATATGATGTATATGATGTTTAAAATGTTTAATACGTGTATCTGATGCATAAAATGTTTACACATGCATATACGTTTCACTGACTTCATTCACATTCCTCCAAGCAATGTGACATTGACCGCTGCCCATCACTCGCCGCACCCGGAGAACGCAACACCTGCGTGTATGCTCACTTGAGACATAGCTACTGTAAAACTGTATTATTCTACACCTCAACATTAGCTCAAATGCACTCTCATTGATGCTCCAAAAATCACAGGTGCTCCACCTATCATCCCATACATAATCTCCCATCCTCTTACTCCCATACCCGTACTCACCCCCACTCACAACCTTGCAACTGTGCAACCTCACACACTCACATATACATACACACACAACAAAGTCATATCCTACACCTACTTGTATAGTCATACCCATATTCACCAATATCATACCTCACACCTAATCATTTTCCTACTCACAGAGCCATATATTTGTACTCATATGTATACGTGACCATGCCCACACACACTAGGGACGATATATTCTCTGCTTCCAGGCAAGGAGTAGAACAATATTAAATTTCAACTTAATATCATCTCAGACGCAACTTTAATCTCTTCTCGCACAGAAACAATCCTGCGTGTATTAAAAGGTGAGAAGTTACTGTACGTCAAATAGGCTCCTCGTATGCATCAGCTCGCTTTATCAATGCTGAACCTTTCGTTGTTACTGTTTTTGTTCTTAATAGCAGAACTAACAGTTATAATGCTACTAAAGTTCTTTTGTGATTCCGTACCACCCTGTAGCACCCTACCCTGAAGACTAGATTATAGTTTGACCTGTTTGATTCAACAATTGCTCTTCAGTCAATCAACCTCCAGTGAATTCTTTGTTCTGACACACATCGTATTAATGTACTTTTTGAAGGAGCTTTGATGCTGTCACCCGAGTTAAACACCATAGATGTTTGAAATGTTTGTTTAATTTCAATTGCATAATAACTGCGCACTCAACGCCCTCTCAAAGCAATAATTTTAAAGAGCGCCCAAAATGCTCCAATGATTGTGTCCCAAAGCCAACTAATTCACACTAGGAGTTAACCTCCCAAATCTTATCTACCTAGTGCACCCTGCCTAGCACTCAGCCAGCAACCAAACCGTCCCCCTGGCTGCCATTTCACACTGCACCTTTCCCCACCCTTGTGTATCTTTCATAAGGTGCATCTATGGCTATCGCTGCCCCAATTTCCGTCTAGGCCTGGGTGGAGTTCGTGGAGTTTCACTCCGTGGAATTACGCAGAGTTACCGAAAAACTCAGTGGAATTCTGTACAGTACTGCAAGCGAGTGGAGTAGTCAAATCAGACATTTACTTAGTGGCGAAATGGGTGTGTGCTTGTGTCAACAACATCGACCTGCTTAAGCATGTTCCGCAAAACACAACAGATCTTTGTGATGCTCGTCACTAGTCACCGAAATTCCACATGCTCTAATTTGGTGCTTTACTGAGGCAAGTGGCACTGATGTCATTTGACTCTCGCAGCTAGCACATTTCAAACGCTGTTCGACCATAAATAGCAGGCATTCCACTCGAATGCTATCAGAAGTCTCTCCCCCCCCCCCCAGCTATTGAAGAGTAGAGGCTCCTCTGCTATGGTGGAGGAGCACCTCGCCACCTGCCAGCAGCCAAAAAAATGAAAAATAAAACGATAATAAACCCCTGTTTATTATTTTTTAATTTCTGCTCTCAGAGCTGAGGCCTGGGGGCGGGGCCAGGGGGATGACAGGCTAGTGGAGGAGTGGTTGCACTGCTATTCATTGCGCATGATGGTCTGGCCAGCCGTCTCAGGCCAGCCAAACCGTCATGCGCACTGAAGCTCTCTCCAACCCGAGCTGTGTTGCCAGGTTGAAGAGATCAGGCACAGGCTCCCAGTCTAAAATCATCAGCGCTCAGGCCAATCCTGACGCCACTCTGAAAGCCTGTGCCTGCAGTGGAGAAGAGCGCAATGTGACGATGCAGCGATGTGGCAGGTACGTATTTTTTTTAAATTTGTCTCGTCCCTCTGTCCAACCCTGTGCCCCCACACCTCCACCCCGCTACTCTATCAACAAACCGGCCGCTACTGCTTTTAAACTTCAAAATGTTCACACATGTCGTGGCTGCAGCAGCCATAAAATGTGTGCGGCCAGACAGTCGCAGCGCATCATGTTTCTGTGCTGCTCTAATGTGTTTGTTGGAATGTGTTTCTTCTTGATTATCAGAGCATGCATGGGAAAGAGATATCATCATGCTTTCAGCACACAGCTCGTGAGTGAGCTGCCTAATAATATATTTGATTTCTGTTAAGGGTGCGCCTAGGCCTCGCGCTTGCAAAAGATTACCGATCACTGACACTTTCCTCCCAGATAGCTGAGGCATGGCACTTCTATCTCGGAATGACTGATCTTTTATGGTGCAATTTTATTTACCAAACTACCATGACGAGAGTGGCTGAGTCTGAACACTGTAAGGTACATGCAAAATGCTTGCTATGTGCTGAAGTTGGAATTCATAAGGGTATCTTGCGCCCACCTGAAAGAACCATTGTGTCTGGGATAAGTTCTTTACTAGAACCCCTCTCAAAGTGTGTGACCAATTTTTAAAACTCTTGGTCCAAAAGACACCATCATTTGTACAAGACACAAGAGATTTACTGAACCTAATAGAGTTAACCAACAATGACAGACCACAGATCGACCTCCTGGTCACCCTCGAAGTGGTGACCTTGTATACCAAAATTCCTCAGACGGCTACCCTCGAGGATATTGAAGAGACTTTGCGGTCCAATGACTGGACCTTGACTACTCAGATAAGTTTCATTATGGAGTGTGCATCTCTGGCTCTTACAGATTACATTTTCCGGTACGGGGACAAACTATTCCACCAAACTCAGGGGACTTGGATGGGCAGTACTTTTGCTCCTAGTCTGGCCTGTCGTTATATATCTGAATCCGAAAGAGAATACATCTTGTGCCTTGCCAATCCCTATTGTGCAGATATCTTGTCCTGGAGTCGATACATCGATGACATTCTCATCCTTTGGAAAGGTGACAAAGACGTATGCACCCTCTTCATTGAGTGGGTTAACAGACTGAACCCCTTCCTATATTTTACTGCTAACATCTCAGAAACAGACCTACCTTTTTTGGACTTGGTGATCCGCTTGACTGATGGTAGATTGCACACCAAAACTTTCATAAAACTCACTGATAGCCACAGTTTGCTCCTTTACAGGAGCCACCACCCCAGGTCCATGCGGGATAATTTACCATATGGGCAATATCTGAGACTCTGTCGAAATTGCACACAGATCAGCAACTACAATGCCCAAGCCAAAGAGCTAGCAGGCCAGTTGGAGAATCGCCATTATCCTGCAAAGTGTATAAAACTGCACAAAAACGTGCACGCAACAACAACAGAGAGGCCTTACTAGAAGTTGAACCCCGTGAGAGACCTAAGTCTGATGCACTAACTTGCATCACAACTTTTACCCCAGAGTCCAACATCATTCAGAAAATCATCACGAAGCACTGAAAAATCCTGCAAACTGGCAACCAAATGTTACTTCCCTCAAGGTGCGCATATAAAAGAACGGCCAACTTAAAGGATACGCTCATCCCCACTAGGCCCAAGAAATTCTCAGTCGCCTCACAGAAGCCGCGATGGAATCTGCCCCCAGTAGTGGGACACTTCCCAGGTGGACAATGCAGTGTGTGTGCCTTGACTGAAGCCACAAAACGTTATCCAGTTCAATGACACCCTCATGTGGACACAGAAAAAGCACACTAATTTTAATTCAAGGAATTGCATATATATGAGCACCTGTGTAGTGATGAGGTCCGTAGCCAAGATGTAGTTTCATGTAGATTTATTAGTTACAGTTACAAGTAGTTGAGTTGTAGAGATGCAGCCCCACCAGGAGCAGTTTGCCTGCTGCTCAGCCCATACTCCAACTGACACACTCAAGCATCCAGGCACCCAAACATTCCATTCAAGACTCTCACACAAACATTCCATGCATCACATTCACATTGGCTGAGCAGCTAGGGAGTAAGTAACC
This sequence comes from Calotriton arnoldi, assembly GCA_963921515.1. Lineage (NCBI taxonomy): Eukaryota > Metazoa > Chordata > Amphibia > Caudata > Salamandridae > Calotriton > Calotriton arnoldi. The sequence continues at coordinate 661,863 of CAWUFW010007507.1, read as the reverse complement.
AGATACATACAACACAGGTTACTACATACCTTCCCTTCTTCTACAGAACAAAAATAGCAACCATCAAGAAGAGGAAGGTTCAAACAAGGGGAACCCCAAGAAATATAAAAATGGAAAAGTAGAGAAAAAGCGAAAAGAAAGTGAACCCAAAGCTTGAAAGGATCAAAGCAAAGAAACCAAAGAAAATCAGGCTTGAGCAAAGAAGAAAGTACAAAGGAGGTATGCAAGAGAAAGTACAAGAGAAAATGAAATAAAAGATTAAGACCGAAGTACAAGAGAAAGGAAAGAAAATTCAGAGAAAATATACAAGAGATGTACAAGAAGTACATGTGAAGAAAAATAAACCATGTAGAGGAGATGCAAAGATAAATATACATGAAATATATATATATATATTACCCACCCATCATCCTCCTATAATTTTTAAAAGAAAACATTAGAAATGGGTGACGGACACCCGAACTGACTTTACCCAAAATGCAGGTGAAACAATGGACCAGAACAACATGGAACATCTACACCCAACATCAACCAAAGAAAATAGTAAGGGGAAGAAAGAAAATCACGTTGACTGCTAACCATACAGCCAACAGACCCAGAGGCAGACAACTGCGAGTGTGGCAGACTAATGCACACAAACAAAGATACACATGGGACTCGTACCCATTAGAACCCCTAATTAGAGGTTAGTAGCATGCACAGAACACATGGGATTCATACCCATTAGAACCTCTATGTGAATGTTACAAACGTTAACGGAACAAAAAACACATGGGACTCCATACCCATTAGAACCCCTATGTGGAGGTTAGAGTGTGAACATAACAATTGAACACATGGGACTCATACACATTAGAACCCCTGTGTGGAAGTAAGCTATGTGCACAGAACACAAAAACACATGGCACTCGTACCCATTAGAACCCCTGTGTGAAGGTTAGAAACGTGCACAGAACAAAAGAACACATGGGACTAGTACCCAACAGAAACCTTATGTGGAGGTTAGTAGTGTGAGAAACAAAACATGGGACTAATACCCATTAGCAATATAAAACATGGGACTAATACCCATTAGAACAATGTAGATGGGACTAAAAACCCACTATAGACTGCGTAGGTGGGACTAACACCCACTACAAAACAATGTGTGAAGCACAAGGTAACTGACACAGACACTACATGAACAGCGTGAAGCAAAAGGTGACTTACACACACTAGAAAAAATGACAACATAGCGTTAAATGGGACTACAACCCATAAACTGCAAAAACTGAGTTGAATGGGACTAAAATTCACAAACAGTTAAAACAGTGTTGAGTGGGACTAAAACCCATCAACTGTACGGGATACTGAGATGAAAAACAGGCCAAACCCATGTGCAGCACAAAGTGACTTATGCACTAAGACAACGCAACTGTAGAAATGGGACTAGCACCCACTCTAACATCCCCAATAAAAGGCTTTAAAATATGAACCATGTATGTGGGACTAACCCCCACAATATAACCAGAAATGAACAGTATTATGCCCTGCAGAAAAAAAACAAAGAAAAATGTCCTGCATGAACTGGTTCATGACTCCCTTTGACTAAAGAACACCTGTGAGCGAATTCTGACATGAAATGGCTTGCAAGTCAATACATAGTTGGACGTGGCCTAAAGATAGAAACCCTTAATGTGCTTGAGTACCGTCATGTTATTAAAAGACACTTTCTAGGATAATCCTCAATGTCTTTCAGAACAAGAACTGATGGTAGATCACAGAAAAGTTACCGTTCCTCTGCCGAGCAAGTCCTTTGTCTACAATTCCACCGGATTGCTGATTAGAGACAAACCCACACATTGCTTCAGAACAGCATGCTTGTAGAGCGCGCACAATAGTACAGCGATTGCCTCTGCTGAGACTCAACGACAAAGACAAGTGATGATAACGGGGTTGCGGCAGGTGATAAGCGTGTAAAATACCATAATATTCGTAAGCATGTCGGTTGTAAAAAAAAACAAAGATGACACGCCAGCATGAAGGACGCCAAAACTACTGTATGCAGAGGAGCATGTAGAGTGCTGCCGCCAAACACAAGATGGCGGCACGCTGTGGAGACGCTCGCCGGATGGCTCACGGCGCGTCTGTGTTTGAAAGCGTCCCAAAACTTGGATGCTGCATAGCAACCACGACGTCGATGAAGAGACGTCCATTGTGCTTTGCACGCGTGGGTTCGTATCCCATCCTCGTCGCCAAAAATCTGTAGTGATGAGGTCCGTAGCCAAGATGTAGTTTCATGTAGATTTATTAGTTACAGTTACAAGTAGTTGAGTTGTAGAGATGCAGCCCCACCAGGAGAAGTCTGCCTGCTGCTCAGCCCATACTCCAACTGACACACTCAAGCATCCAGGCACCCAAACATTCCATTCAAGACTCTCACACCAACATTCCATGCATCACATTCACATTGGCTGAGCAGCTAGGGAGTAAGTAACCAGATACATACAACACAGGTTACTACATATTGCCCCTGTTAGATGACCTATATAGGGATGACCACTAGAGTTACGGTGAGAATCAAAGAACATCACAGTAATATAAGGTGTAAAAATCTAACTACCAACAAAGAAATCCTTGGGTCAAAAAGTAACTCAACAAACATGTAAAGTGACGCGCAAAATCACACAGGAAAACCTATGGGATGATCCCTTTCAGGACGAAATCGCTCACCCACCATAGGTGGCATGCTTCATCATTTGGGTTTCTCCTCTCGGTGAGAATTCCTAGTCCCACCAAGGGCTACAAGTCCCTCTCTGAGAGGAAGGAGCTCAGGGATGTTTTTGTATTCCTACTCTGCCGAGGATATACTAAATCCAATAGATGAAGGACAAAAGTCGGTCGGGCAAGGGCGCCGCGAAACTAAGAATAAACTGTGAAGGGGTGATCTTAAAACTAACTAGCGGGAACAAAAGGGAAATCTTTAATAACTTGTTCTCCCTGTCAGGATTAAAAAACAGTGCACCTGCAGTATTGATTTAAAACTGCATGTGTAAGACGAAGGGTTCTACATGTTTCAGCCAGAATGACCCATCCGGTGTCAAGGCTTTCGTCAGGACCTAAAAAAAGGGGGAGCTGCTGCTAGAAGAAAGTGAACTAGTGCAAAATAATACAGGTGACTTTATACAAGTATCAAACCAGTAATCCTGTTATTTTCTGCTCCAGATATTTACTGGTCGTGTCTAGTGGAAGGGAAAAATAAGACACAATGGATAAACATAAATGCAGTCACTTTAAACATGCCGACAAACACTTTTTATGAATAGTGTGTGATAATCTTTTCGCCACATCTGTTTGATGCAACTAGCATATAAAACAATTTGTGAATTATCTTACCCGTAGTGCACGGATAATTAGCCTCACCTCTGCCTGGCGACAGCTCAGGGAAGGGGGCACGGCTCTGAAAGAAAGTGGGGTGTGGAGGGGGGTTGTTTACATAAAAATTGTCAAGCATACCCAACATTATGTTGACAACATTCCACCTTTAAGATTCATGTGAGGATCAAAAAAGATCAGCAAGAAACCAGGTTTAAACGGAAAACTGACCCATGCGCTGACAATAAAATCATGCCTGAAACAATGTAGTGACCTTTACAGTATTGCAAGTGGTCATTATATTAGTCTTAAAAGGCCCTGATAGTCTATAGATATAGTGCATATTTATGGCCTTAATTACAAATACACCTGTTGTGTTAGTCACACTTCTGGGTGAATCATTAGTATGTTTAGAGATCTTCAATTTGAAATCTAATTGTATCTTGCCTTGTACTATCATAATGATTATAAATGACAAGTGATAGTAACGATAGCATAAATGATTAATGCTCTCCAACGTGCTTAGTCTGGAGGCGATCTTCATATTAATCGTTAATGTTACTCCCAACCCGAAGACAACCGACTATTATTGCCGGCATGTAGAACCAGGTATTAACCATGCAGCGTAGAGGCTGGTTAGAGAAGAACTGGGGGTGAGGATGGTAGGGCAGTATCGGTGGTTGAAATGGTGGGTTGGAGTAACCATAAGGTGCAGGTGGCCACCATTGTGGTGGACAAGGGCCTCCTTGGCCCCCTCTCCAGTTGTTCCTGTTTCTCCTATTCGTTCCTCTTCCCTTGGATTCAACATTAGTGGTGGAATAGAGTCACTGGACCAATCATCGCTGCCAGAGGTAGAGTAATTGGACCCATACCTCTTTCCCTTTTGGTTGTATTGTGGTGGACATAGTTCTCACTGGTGTATGATCTGTCCCCTGCTGCAAAATATCCACCAACTTATACGATTCCCTGTAGGTGAAGACAACCGACTATCATTGCCGGCATGTAGAACCAGGTATTAACCATGTAGCATAGAGGATTGCCGCACAGGTCTTTGTTTATGCCACTCACACGGTCGTGCAATATAATGGGAACTCATTGGGAATAAACTACATTTCCCGGCATGCATCCCCTGCATGATGGTCACTTCTCATTTTGCGCGTACAGCCCAGTGACGGCACTTCCTGTCACGAGTAAAATGCCGGCTATTTAAATCCAGCCGGGAAGCTGAGGCCCCCACCTCCGGTTGCAGCTCGTGTACCGCCTGGGGTACCGACGGAGAGGTAAGGGTGTGCCGTCTGGCTGTATGAACTATGTTTAGCGTTACCTTTTGGATGCGCGTCTGAGTGTTTAAATATAGCTTGCAGGCGCTTGTTCCGACACAGAGATAATTGCTATGTCGGTAATGTTTTGTTGTAGTTATCGCTACCTGATTGTAAGCTCTTTTCACTAAAATTCAATTAATGGTATTTTATTTAGCATTGTGCATAGCAGCGCTAATGTGGGCTACAAGCCATAGTAGCACAGTCAACTTCCATCCGAATGATCATAAAAGAATATGATCATTGCGGGAGCTAGCAATTATTCTATGGGACCGCACTGGCTAGGCCAAACGTGGTAATTTGTTACAACACCTACGAACACTAGTTCTATATACACGAGTCCTTATTTTCTCTCACGTAAAGGTGACAGGCCCGTAGTGGCTACCATAATGAATGCCGCCGATGCTACTTTATTGAATGTATAAAATTTTGCTGCATGCACCATGCACCTACAGGCGGCTCCGTTTTTGTAAAGTGACCACGGCATTGATAGACTGGCAAACATGATATCACTCTACTGAAATGCTTAGATACACAGTACTTGGCACTCAGTGCGCCCCCTGTTGGTCCCTTCGGGTTGGGAGTAACAGTAACGATTAATATGAATATCGCCTCCAGACTAAGCACGCTGGAGAGCATTAATCATTTATGCTATTGTTACTATCACTTGTCATTTATAATCATTACGATAGTACAAGGCAAGATACAATTAGATTTCTAATTGAAGATCTCTAAACATACTAATGATTCACCCAGAAGTGTGACTAACACAACTGGTGTATTTGTAATTAAGGCCATAGATATGCACTATATCTATAGACTATCAGGGCCTTTTAAGACTAATTAATGACCACTTGCAATACTGTATAGGTCACTACATTGTTTCAGGCATGATTTTATTGTTAGCGCATGGGTCAGTTTTCCATTTAAACCTGGTTTCTTGCTGATCTTTTTTGATCCTCACATGAATCTTAAAGGTGGAATGTTGTCAACATAATGTTGGGTATGCTTGACAATTTTTATGTAAACAACCCCCTCCACACCCCACTTTTTTTCAGAGTGGTGCCTCCTTCCCTGTGGCCAGGTAGAGGTGAGGCTAATTATCTGTGCACTACCGGTAAGATAATTCACAAATTCTTTTATATGCTGGTTGCATCAAATAGATGTGGCGAAAAGATTATCACACACTATTCATAAAAAGTGTTTGTTGGCATGTTTAAAGTGACTGCATTTATGTTTTTCCATTGTGTCTTATTTTTCCCTTTCACTAGGCACGACCAGTAAATATCTGGATCAGAAAATAACAGGATTACTGGTTTGATACTTGTATAAAGTCACCTGTATTATTTTGCACTAGTTCACTTTCTTCTACCAGCATCACCCCCTTTTTTTGGTCCTGACGAAAGCCTTGACACCGGATGGGTCATTCTGGCTGAAACATGTAGACCCCTTCGTCTTACACATGCAGTTTTAAATCAATACTGCAGGTGCACTGTTTTTTAATCCTGACAGCGAGAACAAGTTATTAAAGATTTCCCTTTTGTTCCCGCTAGTTAGTTTTAAGATCACCCCTTCACAGTTTATTCTTAGTTGCGCTGCGCCCTCGCCCGAACGACTTTTGTCCTTCATGTATTGGATTTAGTATATCCTCGGCAGAGTAGGAATACAAAAACATCCCTGAGCTCCTTCCTCTCAGAGAGGGAGTTGTAGCCCTTGGTGGGACTAGGAATTCTCACAGAGAGGAGAAACCCAAATGATGAAGCATGCCACCTATGGTGGGTGAGGGATTTCGTCCTGAAAGGGATCATCCCATAGGTTTTCCTGTGTGATTTTGCGCGTCACTTTACATGCTTGTTGAGTTACTTTTTGACCCAAGGATTTCTTTGTTGGTAGGAAGTACATAATTGGGGATGAAAACCTTGCTGGTCATTAAAAAATTCCCTCAGACCCCCCCTCCAATTTTTAATATACAGTAACAAATCTAACACCAAAATGAGTACACACTTTCTCACAGCTGGTCATACCTCAGATGACTTGAGATGGACTGTCCTCGAAACCGACTCTCATATGAGACAAGAAATCTTTTTGTAGAAAAGAACACAACTGGAATTTCCGGTTAGCCACACATAGGGAGGGCATGAACGATGACATTCTTTGGGTAGAATTGACCATATAATCTTCCAATGTGGGACAATGAAAGAATATTAATACACTGTACCAGGTTTCACTGAAAACTATAATAACAGGTGAATATACGTGATTTGGCCTCCGCTGCCATATGTAAGATGAGATACTTCTACACTAACAATGTCTCTTTTGACTCCTTAGGGGGCTACACAGGTGTAATCAAATACTTTGACTATTGAGAATCAAACACAACTGAGCCATCACATGCATCTGATCACCACCAGATATACCCATGTGCGCATTCTGCTTTGGATGTTTCTACACCCATCTTTAACTTACGTGAACCCTCATACAGGCCTGCACCAGCCTCCTGCAGTCAAGTATTACTCGAGTTTCCTCGAGTGTCCAACTTTATTACTGATACGAGCATTCAGGACATTACACAAGAAAAGCCTGGTAAACCATGCTCAACAGTATGGGTTGTATTACCCGCATTACTTGTTGCTCCCTGCAACCCCTCTACCACGGTGTGGCCTCGTTAGCATTTTAAAGATAAGAGCAAATCATCCTTTTCAAAGGCTTATCTGTTTTACAGCCGCACAGCTTCAAAGACACTTTCACCCAAAACAAATATCTGTCTCCTTAAAATGGCGACTGAGGTTAACATTCCATAAGTCTCCCTCAGTCGCGCTCGAACATGGGCAAGTTGTGACCACGTTGAAATAGACCCCTCCCGCCGACCATGCTTCCCTTTAAGGAAGCAGAGCTGGGGTAGGTCTCACGGCGGACACTATGTGTCCGAGTAAGTATGAAGCTGAGTCTTCCATAACATATCGGGCCATGGTAAGGTGCTTTCCTTATGACTAAGCCTTTTCCTTACCTCGTGTAGGATGCTAACAGGCGCTTCCTCTGCTATCATATCATGGGGTCTGACTGAAACCCTATTAGGGTGAGTTTTAAAACTTTCTTAAATCTACGTTGTTCCATTAGTATGCCTCTGGCATCAGAATATGGATGTTGTTGAATTTGTGTGTTTTTGTGTATTACTTAGGGCATGCAGCCTGACCTCTACACGCCTGCCGTTGGGTCTCAAATGAAGATTTATAAGTCTAAATGTATGTATCATTTACTTGTGATGTTTTCCCTCTTTGTGTTCCTGGTTATTTCATCCAGGTTAAGGTACAATATTACTGATTGACCAGTTGAGTGAATGATTACTCTAATACAATGCATCATTTATTGAATCCAGTCAGAATGTAGTGTAGGTTTCTTGTGTTAGGTCCGGAAGAATCGCCACTTAATCTGTTTTGGCATACATAGGTGAGAAACATGTTGACCTTCTTTTAGACCAACTCACTCTCCATGCTATTTAGGACCATTATATCCTAAATTTGCGCTACATTTTTAATTAGGCTATTGAGCTCAATAGTTTGACACTGAGCAACACCAAATCAATTTTAACCCACTCTTTTATACCACTCTACACACACCACTTGAGCCCACACACCCCCACTTCACCATACGGCTATAAAAAGATCTCTGGCAAAGAGCCCCCTAGTTTGTGCCCATCGGGCATTGAGCACCGGCCCGACAAGGAGCTAGCCCAATGATGAGGCATGACACCCATCTGGGTGTGTGAGGGCCCTTGCTCCTATAGGAGCATATTCCTCTTCCTTGAACTCTAATCTCTCTCATGTTTTCTAGACTGGAGGAACTGCACACCCCCTTTTACCCATAAGTTATAAATACTGGCTTCTACATAGGTCCTTTTGGACCCTGGACAAAGTCTTTAGACTAGGTCTAATAAACTCGTACAAATGCTGGAATTGCTCAACCAAGGTTGGTGACATCGAACATATGCTTTTTTCTTGTCCTTTGCTTCGTTCATACTGGGAAGATATCAACAAAACCATAAACAATATCTTTCACTGTAATGTAACTCTAAATCCAATCCTCACATGCTTAGGTCCCTGGATTCATTCAGATCCCCCACCACTTAACAAGACAGAACTCTTACTATTTGGCTTACTACTCACGTTAGGAGTCCAGACAATCCTCTGTGATTGGAAAGACTTCAAATCTATTTATTACCAACTTGGTGGGCCTGGGTATGCTTCCTCAGAAGCTCGGACAATATTATTCGTAACCAAAATTTAAATCACAATAAATCCAGGCTCCTATGGCTACCCCTTGATGCCTGCATACAGACTACCAACCCCTAGATAAGGGACCTGAGACAATTCCTACCCGACAACTCTCTCCCCACGATTAGGCTCTTGGGATATCCCACTACCCCCTGCCCCCTTTCTCTCTTCTTCCCTGACTTACTACTCCTCTCTCTAACCTATACTTTCCTCTCCTCTGTACTTTCTCCTCACACAAGAAGTACTCTGTTAATTTCTGAAAATGCGAGCTTCCCACAAATGCTGTAACATCTAATGAATTTCGATGATCTGACCTCTCCGATGAATTTTGCTGATTTGTGACGCAAAGCTTTCAAATCGCCTTATATGAATTATACAGATGTTTTTACGTGCCTCTCATATTATAATTTTAATGTTTTGCTCTGCAATGCCCTCAAAATGCCTAGCATGAATTCTACAAATGTTTTTATTGACCTCTCATACACTTTTGCAATACCAATGCACTCCGTTTACTTCTCGTCTGTTTTCTTTTATTGTTTTCCTTTATTGTATGAAAATGGTTTTAAAATGTTTAAAAAACATTTTAAATACCAACTCTTCTGTCCTCTTTAATCTGCTTCCCATCTTTGACGGAGTAAGATTATAGTAAAAAATCTCTATTGATCAAACCCTTCAGATTTCAAATATCCTTCACAAAGAAAAAAATCTTCTGTGCTACCACAACTAAATCAAAGAGCTCAGTTTCACTTAGGGTGACTACCTCAATGAAGGTTATTATGAAAACTGTCTCCAGTCCTGAAGGTTTTTACCTACAATCAAGTGTTTTCAACCAATCAAACATTCGATCTGTAGAGTGCAGGTGATCAGCTGAAGAGGCAGAACTTCAGAGCCTTATGGAACTGCAGAAGAGATGGGGAGTTCCGGAGATGTAGAGGTAGTTCATTCCATGTTTTCGCTGCCAGGTAGGAAAAAGAGCGTCCACCACTCCTGCTTCATTAGATGTGGGGCTGTGGGCTAGCGGGAGGGAGGCAGTGTGGAGGTGTCCAGTGGTCTGGTGAAAGTTAAGGTGGTGGTTCATGTAGGCAGGTCCGCAGTTGTGTAGGGCCTTGAATGCGTGGATTAGGAGCCTGAACCTGCATCTTTTTTGAATAGGGAGCCAGTGGAGTGCCCTGAGGTGGGGGGTGATGTGGGTTTGTCCTGGTAGGTCGAGGACGAGTCTGGCTTCAGTGTTCTGTATGGTCTGTTGTCTTCGGAGGTGTTGGGCTGGGGAAACATCCTTTACATCGCGGTGATTACACCACGATGCATTTAGAACGCTGCCATTACAACGCAAGCGTTACATCGACTTGCACTGGAGGGCGCTATAACCTAAGGAATAGTAAGATTTACTATTCCAACACCTTCCCTACTGTACTTAGACTGGTGTTGGAATAGTAAATCTTACTACTCCTAAGTCCAGCGCCCTCCAGCGCAAGTCGTTGTAACGACTTGCGTTGTAAAAGCTGCGATGTTACATACCGCGATCATTTTGATCGCGTTGTAACATCACATATTCGTTGGGCTGTGATCCCTGCGTAGAGAGCATTCCCGTAGTCCAGTCAGCTGGAGATGAGGGCCTGAGTGATGGTGTGTCTGGAGCTTTGGGGTAGCCATTTGAAGTTCTTGCAAAGCATGCAAAGGATGAAGAAGCAGGAGAAGGAAACAGAGTTGAACTGGGCCGTCATGATTAACATGTTGTCCAGGATGATGCCTAGGTTTCTGGTGTGGTCATTCAGGATTGGCGTGAGAACGAGCTCCTTGGGCCACCAGGAGGCATACGAAAATTGTCAATGTGCAGTTCCTATTTGTGAAGGAGTGTTCAGGTCTGTTATGGATTGCCCTCACACACCCAGAATAAAAATTATTGCTAAGGGCAGTACTAGACCTATTTTAAACTACACTACACACTCAATACACTACCCTGTCCACATACCCTCACACACTCAATAGCTTCATCAAAAAAAGATCTCCACTAAAGAGCCCCTTCGCGGGTGCCCGTCGGGCATTGCAGCGCCGGCCCGACGAGGAGCAGGCCCAATGATGAAGCATGACATCCTCCGGGGTGTGTGAGGGCAATCCATACCAGACCTGAACACTCCTTCACAAATAGGAACTGCACATTTACAATTTTCGTATCGTATTTGGGAGTATATGTGCAGGACCTGGTTAAAAAAGCTCCTGGTTCCTTCTATTTAAGAAACCACCAGGAGGCATCCCATGGGGAGTCTTGGTCACCGAAGATCAGTACCTCTGTCCGTGTTGAACTTCAGGCAGTTGTCCTTCTCACAGTTCGCAATGCCTGTCATGCAGTTGCAGAAGTTGGTCTTGGTATTGGTGGTGTCTTCGAAGAGGATGAGTTCAGTGTCATCGGCATAGGATATGATGTCGAGTTCATGGGTATTAACAATGCTGGCCAGTACTGTCATGTGCGTGTTGAAAATAGTGGGCTGTGCGAGGATCCTTTCAGTACTCCACAGATGACTTATTTGGGCTCAGAGGTGAATGGTGGTAGGCGGACTTATTGGGTTCTTCCAGTGCGGAAGGAAGCGACCCATCTGAGAGCGGCTCCCTGGATACTGATGTTGTCCTGTCTTGTGATGAGTGTGTGGTGAGAGACCAGGCCCAATGCTGCCAAGAGGTCTAGGAGGATCAGTGCCACTGTCTCTTCTTGGTTGAGTAGGGCTTGGGTGTCGTTGGTGGCCACAATGAGGGATGTTCCGGTGCTGTGGTTGCTCTTGGAATCCAGATTGGGAGATATCGAACAGGTGGCTTCGTTCCAGATTTGAGCAGAGTTGTTGGTTGATGGCTTTTTCTAGTAATTTGTCTGGGAATTAAAGCAGGGAGATTGGGTGGTAGTTGTTGAGTTTGCTGGGGTCAGCTGAAGGTTTCTTTAGGAGAGGTGTTGACCTCTACATGTTTCCAGTCCTCAGGGAAGGTGGTGGCTGTGGCTATTGAAGTGTTGAACAGGGTGGTGATTTCATGGCTGATTCTAGCTCCGCCTAGTTTGAAGATGTGTTGGGGGCCCCTGAGTGGATTGAGCTCATGATGGAGGTGGTGTACTGTGGGGCGAGCTGGTTCCTGTTGGTCAGACAGTTGTCTACGGTGGTAGCGGGCCGTTATGTTGGTTGAAAAAGTCAGTGGCCTTGGGCTGGGGGTTGAAGTTACTGTAGATTCTGGCAATCTTGTTATGGAAGAAGTTTGTGGGGTTGTTGCAGAGTTCCTATGAGGGAGTGATGTTGTTTTCTGCAGCTGATGGGTGGCAGAATTCCTTGACGATGTTGAAGAGTACCTTGCTTTTGTTGGAGCTTGATTCAATGCGTGAGACTATGGCTTTTTTCTTCTAATCTCTTATCTGTCAGTTTTAGAGGTTAAGGGCCATCCTGAAGGAGGTCTTGTCAATGGTATCTTTGCTTGTGCTCCTTTTCGCTTCAGATGTTTACAGTAGCCTTTAGCAATTCTGAGGTCTTCGGTGTACCAGTTTGCCTGCTTGCTGGATCTTCTGTATGTGTTATTGTTGCTGACAGGCGATACATTATTGGCGCAGTTAGTGATCCATGTGTTGATGTTTCTGACGTTTTGGTCTAGGTTGTTGGTGGGCATGGGGTGGGAGGTGTAGAGGACATTGATCCATTGATTCTCTGAGACGTTGCTCCAGCTGCGGTGGAGGTGTTGGGCAGACTGGGGAAGGGCTGATTTTGCAGTGGACGATGGAGTGGTCATTCCAAGTGTGTTCTGTGGTGTGGCTGTACTAGATCCGGTCACTGTAGGTGAAGATGGGGTCAAGCGCGTGTCCTGCGGTGTGCGTGGGGTCATGGACGAGTTGGGTGAGGAGCTGGTGTTCATGCTGTCAAGGAGGTTGGTGGTATTGTTGTGGCCGTCGAGATGGAAGTTGAGGTCACCAAGGAATATGTAGACATTGGAGTCTGTGACAAGGGGGGCAATGAAGTTGGCCATGAAGTTGCAGAAACTTGGTTGTGGTCCTGGGGGAGGTAGGCAAGAGTGCCCTTGATGGTGATTTTGCCATCTGTCTGGAGCCAGAAGTTCAGGTGTTCCTCAGCTGGGGCGATGTCATCTGTCATGGTGGTGCACTGGATGGATTCCCTGTGTATGTTGTCAACTCCTCCACCTGGCTTGTCGATGCAGTGGTGGTGGGTGATCGTACATCCTTCAGGTATCGCTGTGACAATGTCGGTCGAGGATGTGGGGTTGAGCTAGGTCTCTGTGAGGAAGAGGACGTCAGGTGCGAGGGTGGGGATGAAGTGCTCTGAAAATCTGGGTGGCTTGTTTGCATAGTGATGTGTATTACGAAGGGCGCATTAGAGAGCTGGTCTGCACATGCTGGTGCGGACTGCAGTGTAGTCAGGGAGGGGCTGGGCTGGGCAGCGTGCTGGCATGCATTTTGTTGTAAGTGAAATGGCAGTGGGTGCAGGTAAATGGAGCTGCCATGGAGTGTGGATCAGCGTGGCAGCAGTGTTCATTGCGGCGTCCGTTGTAGCGGGCATAGAGGTCGGCAGTGGTATAGTTGTGGCGGGCGGAAGGACCAGGGTTTGTGGCACTGGATGCAGTCCAGGCACAGACGGGCACGGATGGGTGCAGATGGGCTTGCCTTTGGCACACCTTTGGCACACCAGCAGTGCACCCACTGCGTGCGACTGCCATTAAGTAGGTCCTGGGAGGTGGGAGTGGCACAGGGGCGGTGAGCAGGGCTGCAGAAGGCAGGAAGAAGAAGAGATGGGAAGATGCGCAGGAGAGCAGATAAGGAGCGGGGGTTGTGGGGGGAAGTGGGTGAACAGCGGAGGGAGAAGCTAAGGCGAACGGAGGGGGTCAGAAAAAGTGGAGACAGAAGGTAGAGGAGCACAAAGAATGCAAGTGAGAAACAAAGAAAAGAGCAATACAGAAGGCAAAAAGTTGCAAGTGAGCAACAAAAGCAATGCAGAAGGCAAAAAAGGTGCGAGTGAGAAAAGGAAAGAGAGCAATGCAAAGGGAAAAAGGTTGTGAGTGAGAAATGGAAAAAGTGCAATACAGAAGGAAACAAAGGGTGTAAGTGAGAAATGAAAAAAGAGGAGCAGCGGTTGCACAGTGGAGAATAGGGTCCAAAAGGGCCTTGATTGGTCAGAGGATCAGTCCATGTAAGTGGGGAGCCTGGGTTACCTGCTACTTTAGTTTATTAAGTTCAATAGAAGTAAAACAAGATTACAATACCCAAAATGCATTAGTTTATCACACAAAAATCTGAACTGGAAGCACGGTCGGCATTCGGTAATGACCTGAAAAGATACCCGATTCACAAAGGTAAACTTAAACTTATGTGCAAGTTTACTCTTTTCCAGTGTTCACCAACTACGATTTTATAGTAACTTTACGACTGCAGAGATTCCACAGTCGGAGTGGAGAACTCCGCAAATAAATAGAAAGGACAGGCCTATCAGTACTCAGCCCTTTTTCTTTGCGTTCAAGAGCACTCATTTTCTGCCTCTTCCTGAATAATATGGTTCCTTATTTCCTTAAAAATGTGTTTCTTTGTAGGTCAAAGATGAGTCATTTGTTTTTAACTCTACTTCACATTCTGTGCTGATATTCTGCACTGCAGTGCTGCATTGTTATGAATGCAGCACTGCAGTGCAGTACCTTCCTTTCCATAGCTACTAACATAAGATATGTTTAGGTTTCCCATACTGCTCCACGTACACTAAACAATCTGATTCCAGTCTTGCACTTTCCAGTTACAACCCTTGTTATCACATGTATTGGTTCAAAATAAAACAATTGAAGAGCGCATCTCCAGAATGAAGTGAGTTGTTAAATGAGAGCCAAGGACCAAATACTTGGGGGCATATGTATGATAGAGTGGAAATTCGCATCATACTTGGGATACCTGTTAGGAGTGCAATCTAACCTCCTGTAGTATGCACTCACATATTATTCAGCATTATTGGTGAAACTAGATGTTAGAGGAAATGTGAACCAAGCAACATGTTCTTGTGAAACTAACACGATTCATTGTGAAGCTTAACAAATGATTCATAGAATTGTACTGGCTGCATATAAACGATGTAACACACTTAAATAGGGCTCATTAGTGATGTGACACATTGACACATTAAATGCAAAATTTCTTCACACATGTGCGGCTGCCATTTCCTAGGCATGCTGCGTGCTGCTCGCGCTACAGATCTTCACCTCATGAGTTTTCCTAAATGAACTGGGTGAGCCTTTTATTCACTTATGGCAGTCTTGGTCCTTCCTTTTCCGAGTTTCTGGTCAACTGGAAACCTTTCTAGCTCTAAATATTCTATGAAAATGCTGCAATGATCTGATTATTACCCCAAATAATTTTTACAGTTGGGATGGAATAGGCTAATTTCAAACTGCCCTAATATTGTGGTTCCTGGCAAAACATGCTGCATAAAAGATAATTCAATTTAGGGGCACTGTGATACGGATGTGACACAAAGTTCTATGTGCCTGAAGGAAAATTATATGCTTTATTTGACTTCACAAGTTGGCACCCATCACTCCTATTGACTTTGAGGGTCCTGTTCTTCATCTTGACTAATGGGTGTGCACTCCCTATGAAGACACAGTGATTCAATGACTGGAGCTAAAAATTGTTAAGCAGCTTCTTAGGGGTCTTCGTTCTCTTGTTTCCTTGCGCACTCGCAAACCAGTGAGAACTATCAAACTCCCTCTTTCTAACCTACTGATGTGTAGGTGACCGATAATCACACGCCGAAGGCCGCCATTTCCTTAGAACACCGCTTGCAGAAGTTTGTTCTTTACCATCTCAACGGATTTCATTCACCACTTCTTGTTGTATGGGCAGACTTCGACCCCTCATAAGCTCACTCAGCGATCGGTGCATTTTATCAGAATGGCTAGTGACTCTCAAATTACCACTAAGCCATCATCTTCTGGCACTCAACCTAAGAGAGCCAAAAATTATCTCCAGTCTTCTCATAATCTTGTTTTATACACGATCTTGGATGAGGTACGTTCTCTTAAACCTTTCATGAACACTACTAATGAAAAACTACAACAAATTGAAGATCGTTGGATTGTTATGGAAGGCAAAATGCTCGATATGGAATAACGTGTTGGCCACTTTCAGGATATGGCTGCCAAGATCTCCATGTTGGAACACGAAATTCAAAACTCAAATTTCACACTGATGATCTTAAAAAATGCAATAGAAGGAATATTCTTCGCCTTTATGGTCTACCTGAGAACATTGAGGGCCCTGATCTTCTGACCTTCTTGCAGAAATTTCACCCAGATCTTCTAGACCTTCAATCTCCTTTTCCCCTAAATATTCAATGAGCACATCATCTGGGTTGTCTCCAACCTCAACCTACTAGACCTCGTGGCATCATAATGCTCTTTTTGTAATTTACCGATCTGATGCGTGTCTTGGAACCCGCCAGAGATTAACATTGTCTTGTATGGTCTGGTCACAACATCTTCATCTCTCAAGATATCAACAATGCAACCAATGGTAGATATAAAGAATTCTTAGCCCTTCGTCCACAACTGAGACATTTGAACATTCGCTATGGCATCTTGCATCCCTGTCTTTGTAAAATTACCTATGAGGGAGTTTCCCGATCCTTTGAAGATCCGATCAAAATAAAAAAATTCCTACAAAATATTGTTAAGCAACTCATGGACACTAATACGCATTACACCTAAACTGGTAGTTATACATGGACTCTCTCGCTTTTCTACCTGTCTTTTAATTTAATTTATATGGCATAATTATTCCTATCTTGCTTTCGGTGACCTAGTACTCATTCTCCTTCGTTTTTACTTCAGATCTGGCTTTATGTCCTTGATCTGTCTTTTCATTTTTTGCTTATTCTAATACCTCTTTCTCTTTTCTTCTTATATTTTCTATCCTATTCCGCATTCCTTTTTACTTCTCTTTCTTCCTACTCTATCTATAATTGTATGAGTGTTTATTTGTTTCTCTTGTGTATTTTTTTGGCAGTACCTCCATGTTATCCGATTGTTGATGTATGGTGTCTTCCTGTTTTCTTCATTGTTTTTGCAGCATGTCATCACAGTTCCTGTACCCTTGTCTCTACCCAGCAACATGTTTAATGTCATCTTGTGGAACGTTCTTGGTCTGGGTCATCCCGTCAAACGTCAAAAGGTACTCTCAACTTTGTTGGAACTTAATTGTCACATCACTTTTTTACAAGAAACCCACTGTAATGATGCTGAATCACTCAAGCTTAAGCGTCAATGGGTGGGTCAAGTTTTCTTTTCTCCTGCTGTCAATCGTTAAGGTGCTGTAGCTATCTTATGTCATAAATCGTTAAATATCCAAGTTTTATCAAATGAATGTGATACGAATGGACGTTGGGTAATGCTTAATGCCACTATCTTTAAGAAAGAAGTCACTTTTTTCAACATTTAAGGCCCTGTCAAATCTGACTCTGACTTCTGGCATAATATTAAATTAAAACTATCCTCAAATACTAATCCTAATATTATTGTTGCAGGTGACTTCAATGATTGGTTAGACCCATTTTCTGATAGGAAATCTAAATGCAAATGTAAACCTGATAAATCACATAAAGCCTTCCAATCTGCTATTGCCTCTAGTCCATTTTATGATGTATGGAAAACTTGTAACCCTGATACATATGAATTTACATTTTTTTCTAATGTTCACCATACGATGTCTAGAATTGATTATGATTTAGTTTCTAAATCTTTACTACCTTCTATTCAATCATCAGAAATTGGCTCTATTTTTATTTCTGACCATGCTCCTGTTTTATCCTCTTTTGACTTATCTCTTAATAATACCAAACATGCTTGTTGGAGATTTAACAACTATCTGTTATCCTTCAAACTTTTGTTTTGGAAGCCACATCTTTTATTAAAGATTTTTTTCAATTTAATAAGTCTATTGGCGCTTCCGTTCATAACAATTAGGATGCCTCTAAAGCTTCCTTCTACAACATATTAAGACTCTTTAACATTCTTACTTTACTTCTAAATCCCCCTCCCATTTGCAGAATCCTTTCAAAGCCAAATCCTCTCTGATTAAATTGGCTACTACTGATGCATGTAACAGCCTCCTCAAAAATAAATCTAAATACTATGGGGGTCAAAATAAAGCTGGTAAAATGTTGGCTAACTATCTAAAAGTTAAATCGGAAAAGAAAACTATTGAACCTATTCGAAATTACCACACAAACACTATATTACACTCAATTCTGATATTTTTAACACCTTTCAATCCTATTATGAATCATTATAAACAGAAGATACTCATCCTTCTGAATATAATATTCAATCATTTCTTAATGATCTTCCTAATCCTCCTTCAATACCCGACATTCTGGCTACCCTTGAAGAGGACATAACCTCCAGGAGATTTTGGATGTTATTAAATCTTTAAAAAAAAGCCAAAGCTCCTGGCCCTGATGGTTTTTCTATTGAACTATTTTCCTCTTTTTCATCTATTCTTGCTCCTAACTTACTTGAACTCCTTACTTATTTTTTATCAAAATCTAAACCTGAAGGCTCTTTTTAGATGCTCTTATTGTTATCATTCCTAAACCAGATAAAGACCATACCCTTTGTAAAAATTATCGTCCAATCTCATTAATTAATTATGATTGTAAAATTGTTGCAAACATTCTTTCCTCTAGATTAGAAGATGTTATCCCCCTTCTTATTAAACCTGATCAATCTGGTTTTATAAAAGGCAGACTCGCCTCTGATAATGCTAGGATGTTTTCGAATATCCTTACATTGGGGAAAAACTACCCTTCCCCTCTCTCTGCACTATCTCTGATGCTGAAAAATCATTTGATCATATAAATTGGCAATTTATGTTTAAAACTCTCCATTGGTTTGGTTTTGACCCTAAGTTTATTTCATTTATCAGACTACTATATTCTCAACCACGTGCTTGTGTTTTTGTCAATGGATGCTTTTCCCCTTATTTCAACTTACAGAGAGGCACTAGACAAGGTTGTCCCCTTTCACCTCTACTATTTCTTCTTTGTCTAGAACCCTTTCTTGAACGTATTTGCTGTAATCCTTCTATATCAGATTTTCAACATAACTCTCTCGAAACCAAACTCTCTGCTTATGCGGACGATATTTTGGTTTGTTTATCTAACCCCTTGTCCTCCCTACCTCCCTTTTTACAACAGATTGATTCATATTCTAAAATATCAGGTTATAGTTACATTTCTCTAAAACTGAAATTTTACCATTAAATTTCTCATGCTATCAGTTTATGTTTTCTAAAACCAAATTTATGTGGTGTCCTTCCAAGATTAAATACTTGGGTGTCTGGTTCTCCTCCACTATCTCGCACACTCTCTCTCATAATTTTAATGCCCTAAAACTTAAAATTCAAAACTTATTATCTTCTTGGTCCACTCTTCACTTATCCTGGTGGGGTAGATTGAACACTATTAAAATGATGATTGTACCTCATGTCCTTTTTCTACTTTCTATGGCACCCTTCAAAATTTCTAATTATTACTTCACCCAAATTAATTCCCTTTGTACAAAATTTCTCTGGAATAACAAAAATGCTTGCATTGCTTTAACTAAATTAATTAGACCTAAAAATGAAGGTGATGTACGCCATTCTTTTCTTCCTCCTCTATTTAGTAAAACAAATTCATTAAGTTTCGTCATACGTCATTCTATTTTAAACACTGGAAATAAAAGGGAATCCTATATGTTCATCAATTAATTTCCCACAATTCTGTTCTCCCTTTTGCTTCATTACAAGAGCGTTATAGTTTACCCAATTCTTGCTTAACCCAATATTCTACACTTTCTCTTGTACTTCAATCTTTTTTACTGACCAATAACTTTCCTCCTTACTCTACTCCACTTTCGGCTGCACCTCTTTAAGCACGTACACGCGGTGGTTCGAATGGGAGTGCACAGTGAGATGTATTATACAATGTTGTGCTAACATCTTGTCTCTTTTCAGGGAAGATGCTGACCAGCGACTAATTTGAGTGATTAATATATACAAAGCTGGTTGTATACCTTTCTTACGACCTACTCAATTTGGTATGTGTGGTTATTTCACCTTTTCACGTTTTGGTCCTGTAGAATGCCGATACACCTCCACAGAGGGTGCTTGGCTGAAACATGTCGACCATTAGTCTATGACAGGTTGAATTTTCCTGCCATAGCTCAACCCTTTTAATCCTGACCTCTGGTTGTCTCATTAAAGTTTGTTCGGCACACCATAGAGTTAGTTATAGCTCACTTTCATTTTTTCACTAAACTTCCTCCACACCCTGCTCATCTCAAGGTTTTAGGATACCTCTTTGTCATATTCAAAACATCCCTGAGCTCCTCACTCCCAGAGAGGGGTTTGTAGCCCGCACTGCAACTAGGTGAAGCAGTGCAAGGAGGTTACCCGATGATGAAGCATGCCACCTACGGGTGGGTGAGGGAAACGATCCTTTAAAATGGACTCCCGCACTCCTTTTGATTGTCAGACCCAGGGGCTCATTCGGGTGTTTTCTGTTTGTGGTGGAGGGGAGTCGCACCCTGCTGGTCTTTACACCTCCTCAGGCCTTACTTATGTGTCTTTGTTTTCTTGGAACTATGGCTGATTATTTTTATGACCATTCTCCGAAACCATTGCTATTCGATCTTTTTATTGCTCTCACTTTTAAAGTTATACTTACTTGCTGGAAAGATCATTCTAAACTATGTTCGTTAACATGGTGGAATCTTATTTGTGATGAGCAACGAATGTCTACTGTTTCTTTTACATCGTTATCTCAGAAAATTAAATCTGATTTACTCTGGTTACCTTTCACTACTTTTTTGTCTTTGCACTCATCTCTATCCTCATTTCTATACCTCTCTCTTTTACCTTTTCTTTCATTCTTTTCTTTCTTTCCATTTTCTTTTTATTCCTCTCTTCTCTCTTTCTTCTCTCTCCTTTTTGTATAAAATATAAAATCGATTATAGTTAGAAATGTATTTTGGTCAACTCTTTACATTTTACTATTGATTACATTGTATAGCTTTGTATTTTAAGATTATTATTTACCCATTAATCTGGCTGGATACTTGTTATTACTTTACTTTGTGTTATATTTGGGCTACAACTAACCCTTAATTTTGTTTCTATCGGATCTCCTCAGTGATGCACATACTTAAGAGGTATCTCTTAGATCTGCAGAATTATCTCAGATCTGTTGGATTAACTCTAAGTACACTTGGTGCTTTTTCCTTTTTGCTACCATGATAGGTCTTTCTTTTCAAAGTAGGATCAATGGATGTGGACTGCCTCCCACTTGCACATTCCTGTTGAGTTGAGAGTCCACTATAACTAAATAAGATTTCAATTCTGATTCCCTTTCCCCACCAGGGTCTTCTTGGTCTAGTCTTACTTAGTCATAGGTAAAGAAGACCTTGTACCTTAACGGCTGAGTCCTGTTTGTCTCCTGTTGGGGATGTGCGATTGGGATCCGGTCTCAATTCTTGATCGGTAATCTGCCTTCAACTTCAGACCCTCTAGAACTCACAAACAATTGATTGACCTCTGCACAACACATCATATACATGACGCTTGAAGACTCCATAATCCCAAAGGCAATGAGTTCACCTTTTTCTCTCCTCCACACTCTAGTTTTTCTCGCATTGATTATCTTCTAGTAGATGCAGATCTTCTCAAATCTACTGCTGATCCTAAGATCCATCCCATTCTTATCTCGGATCATGCAGCCATCTCCTTGTCGATTTGAAGAGGAATAAATAACTTGCGACCTTGAGTATGGCGATCAAACTTAGAGATTCTGGAGAGTGAGTCTGATGTCTCAGATATTAAAAATGAGATTTAACTTATTATTGAAGAAAATGAGGCATTGGTCTCCTCCTCGGTGATCCTCTGGGATTCGCTTAAATGTGTGATCAGGGGGCAAATTATCAAGCTTATGACAAAAAAGAACCGTGCCATTAAAAACCAATTACAAGCCCTGGAGTCAGAAATAAAACTGAAAGAAAACAATTTTAGACTATCAAAGGACAAAACTTTACTACATGAAATTAATCAACTTAAATACACGTTTAACTCCTTTGTCAGAAAAAGGGCTCATATTCAGGTTCAGGCACAAAAATCTAAAAATCTCCTCTTCAGAAACAGAGCTGGCAGAACACTAGCTTATACACTGAAATGTAAAACTAGCAGCAATCCTATCTCATCAATTAAATATACTGATGGATCACACAAATTTAAAACTAATAAAATTCTAGAGATCTTTAGGAAAGTTTACGAAAAACTATACACTCCCCAGAACCCTTTAGATAAATCTGCCTGTCCTAAATCCATTCCTATGTGTTCCGTCATTGAGCTGGAGAGAGACGCCTGAATGATCCTATTTCCTTAGATGAAATTACTAGCGCAATAAAATCAATTTGGTCAGATAAAGCTCCGGGCCCTGACGGGTTCACCATTGATTGACATTTCAACACACACTTGAGATGCGTTTGAAAAATGCACTGGATCACTTTGCTCTCACTGGGGAAATCTCAGGTTTAGCAACCGAAGCCACAATAGTGGTCATCCCAAAGGTGGATAAGGATCACTCTGATCCACAAAATTATCGGCCTATATCGTTACTGAACATAAAGGCAAAATTTTTGCCAAAATTCTTATCAAGAGATTGGAGCCTATTATACCATCTCTAATGCCTGACTCACAAACTGGGTTTGTAAAGGGACCACCCGCTAGGGATAATATACGAAACATTTGCCATATAATTAAAAAAGCCCATCTCTCCACTATGCCATCTGCCGCCATTGCACTGGATGCCGAAAAGGCTTTCGATAAGGTATCTTGGTCCTTTCTTCATGCAGTACTTGGATCACATCATCTGGGTAAGTCATTCATCACTATGATCATGGCCCTATACGCCAACCCCAAAGCTACTATTAGGATCAATATTGTCACCTCCTACTTTTTTAATCTCCATCAAGGCATGCAACAGGGTTGCCCTCTCTCTCCTCTATTATTTCTTCTCGCCATTGACCCTCTTCTTACCTTAATAAATTAATCCCAAGAGATAAAGGAGGATAAATTTGGGTCCAAATCGTACAAAACCACAGCGTATATGTAGATGTTATTCAATTTTCAGCAAGGATATTGAAAGGGAAATCCCTGGCATCTCAGGCATTATCCAGGAGTTCTCTCAATTCTCAGGTTAGTCCCTAAACAAGGACAAGACAGAAGTCTTTCCACTAAACCCACTTTGCTTCTCCTCCCATTTTGGTGACTCCTGTCTTAAATGGCAACCAAATCGACTTAAATATCTGGGAATTTGGGGGCAAATTATCAAGAACGGCGTTAAAATTATCACCGGTTTAGCGGCAGAAAACTGCCGCTAAAGCGGCGATAATGGGCTTGATAATATGCTCTGGAGAATTCCAATAGAAGCCCATGTTCACACCAGAACATGGACTTCTATTGGAATTCTCAAGGGCATATTATCAAGCTCCATTATCGCCGCTTTAGCGGCAGTTTTCTGCCGCTAAACCGGCGATAATTTTTAACGCCGTTCTTGATAATATGCCCCCTGGTTTGGTAAAGACTTAGCCGATACCCATGCATTGAATGAAACAAAGACCATCTCCAAAATCAAAGACTTATTAACTTCATGGACTCCTAAATTCATCTCCAAAAAACCTCAAAATGATGATCACACCTATCGTAAACTTTGTTTCGTGCATGCTCCCCTTTAATATATCATTCTTCCAAGACATTGATAGATTGTCCTCTAAATTTTTCTGGAGAGATAAGAGAGCCCAGATCTCATACAAATTCCTTAGGAATTATATCTCTTTAGGGGGCTGCAAACTTCCCAACTGGAGTTTATATCAGTCATCATTTTTAGCTGCTCAAGGTGCTCTCTGGTTCGCTCCTCATTCCCTATGCCCACCACGATGGGTAGAAATAGAGACTTCTTTGTGCGTTCCATTTAGTCTTACTGCAATCATCACAATGCCTAAATTACTAATTTTTCTTGGAAGTCATTGGCATCTAAGGGCATATTAGAAATTAAAGATCTATTCAATGATAATAATTGCCTCTTGCCCTTCTCTAACTTAGCTCAAACGTACAATCTTTCTGCACTAGACTTCTATAGTTTTTTGAAGATAGAAAAGACAAACTATCCAAGCTTAGCAAGCCAGAACTTCCCTCCTTGACATTGAGCTGGCTTTGGTCTGGTCACATCACTTCTAAAATATACAGGACACTCTCTAGCTCTCCCCCGTCCCAACAGTCCTTTCTTGCTAATAAATGGGCCAGTCATTTCGATACAGAAACAATTGGACACATTTCAGAAGAAGGATGGCAAAACATTAATAAACTTGCCTTGAGGGACAAAATAGCCCTATCTATTTTCCAGGCAAAATACTTTGCTATGAACCTTCTGCACTGGATACCTGGTAGACTACATACACTGAAGCTTCTACAGGACGGTAAATGTTGGAATTGCAAAGAGGAGACTGGTTCCCACCAGCATATGTTCTATCACTGCTGACTTCTCAAATCCTACTGGGACCAAGTCAAGTCCCAATTGTCAGCAATTTTCCACTTCCTGATAGTTCTAGATTACCCTACAGTAATATTGGGTCCTTGGACATCCAAGTCTATGACTGCTTTAAGCTGTACTGATATGGCTCTACTGGACCTACTTCTTTCGGTTGATGTGATGGTTATTCTGTCTGAATGGAAATCATTTACCCACATTATTTATCATACTTGGTGGGCAGGGGTCTCAGTCCTAAGAAGTTCTCTTGATTCACATTCAAAAAGATGGTCCTTCCCCAAGAAATCCCCTGCTGTCTGGGTCACCTTAGACAAATTTGCTTTACTAAAAGGAAAATTAAAACATTATGGGTTATACACTTGCCTTGATCCAGACAATTCATATGGGATTTAGCTATGCACCCACCCCCCCTTCTCCTCCTCCCTCTTCACTACATACATAGTTATCTTTACAAGGTCGGGTGCTACACCTCATACCACCTCTGTGCATGTCCTCAGATTTTTCCTCGTTTTACTTTAAGTAGCTCTATTAAAAGGTTTTGTTAAAGGCACGTACATTATACCTTCTTGCTATATGGAGATTTCATGTATACTCCTCTGTGCAAGTCTACTGTCTCCCAATACCATGCCCTTCGATATCAGTACCAATTATCTAATTCTATATGGGGCTGCTACTTGTGCCTGTCTTATATATGATTTGTACTATGCTATTTTTGGTAATATGCTATACTTATACTCTTAATATTTTCTATGTATTGTAATTCAATGAATTATTTTGTACTAAGTTATGCATTCTGTATGGCGGAAGGCCTATGCATCTACGTACTGTACTATAGTAATTTAAATGCCAATAAAAAATGTTGAACATAAAAAAGAAGTGATATATATGTAGAGAGCAGAATTGCAGGGTGCTATTGTCCTAAACTGCAGGCAGACCTGAGCCCTAAATACATCAAGATTCTTTTGAAAGAGATTTGACCGAATTTCAATAACTTAAGTAAATAATAGTTGATTAAAAATTATTAATGAAGACTGGTCAACATGAAAGCAAAAAATCTGAGTTTGCAATGAAAGACGATTTAAAGTAATGGATAAACGGTAATATGAACGTAAAATAAAGAACAAAACGGATATTGAACAATAGTGTAAAGGTTTGTCTTACACTGTGAAAGTCTACTCATTTGCATAAAGGAGGCACCTTGTAGTGAGCAAAATGGGTGGCATTGCATACCCTTGTCAGACAGATAATTACCAAAATGAACTTCAGTGTATGACATTGAAAAATGATTGATCTAGAACAACAACATCTAAAAACAAACCAAAGCTGAAAAACGTTGTATGCATTTTAAAAGCTAATGCCTTAGCAATAAACATCGGCTCAAGTTCTATTTATTATACAGGCTGCATCAGAAACCCAGAAGCAGTCTCCATGGTCTCTGCATTCTTGTACATGCTTTACTAATGTAATCATAACCAGAAGAAACAATTACTTCTAAGCAGCTGCTGTCGATACACACCACTACCTTTTCCATAATTAGAAGAAAATAAAATAAAGTATTCTCAGCAGCTGAAAAAATGTAATGAAGGGAAAAATAATAGCCTTAAAATCTTAGAAAGCAGACTGCTCTAAAATATCCATTGTCAAGATTAATGTAAATTTAAAATTAGGACCCATGTCGTGAAAAATCATAATCTACATCTCTAGGTAAGTTTGGGTGCATTGAACATTTCTGACTTTTTAGAATTCAAACAGGTTTTCAAGAATTTTCCATCAGTACTCCTGGAAAACTGCGACAATCGTAGTTTTCCAAGAGTGTTCAAGGAAACTATTTGTGATTATTGCCCATTACACCTATACGTAGGCAGCTCTGTATGAGTAAATGTACAATTGTGCATGTGAAAATACCTTTGTTTTAGTCAAATGGCGTTTATTTTTGGTCACAGATATTTTATTCTCTCCTGAAGAAAATCCTCCATTTACTTCCTACCATACATTACTGGGGTAATATTGTGCATGGGTACATCTCGCTAAGAGTGGCAATACACATTTTGTGAATTTCAAAAGTGACGGTTGCAATTGCATATCAAGCCATAAGTATGTGTAATTTTAAACTACACCTCCACATGGATTTGTGAATAGGGCATTACAAGCAAAGATCTCTGCAGGGAAACTAGTTACACCAATGGGTGCATCTCCACTAAAGCACTTCTCGTTCAGATAACACACAAAAGGTGATGGGAAGGACAGGTCTAGGATTGCTTGTGTTCCCATTTGGATGGGACCTGGCCTCGAAGTTCGGGCTGGACTGTTCCTATTGGAGCAAGACCAAGTTGATTTGCACATATCCGGTCTCTGCCTAGAGTCGCATGGTGGGTAAAAACCAATAAATGGAATGCACATAAGCAATCGTCAGTGACTGAGATTATTTACACATTCCTTCCATCAACTTTTTCTTTGTTCTCATTCAGATAATTTATTCTTGTTTGACAGTGTCCTATGTTGATGTGCTGTACCAAGAACACAAGGAAAATAATCTCCCCTTTTCACTATAAGGATTTCTCATGACCCTTATGCACTTGTGTAAAATGTGATTTGTTTGAATAGCTACAGCTTCTTTTCTGGATTTATATGATTAATGACAAGTTGGCGAACGTCCTCTCCACTGTGTTTACTGTGTTGTGTAGTTCCTGCAAATCTATATAGGATCTGCGCGTTTAGACAACATAAACTAAGGGATTGGTGCCAGACTGATTCCAGGCACCCCCAAAGGATATGTTAGTCTGTAGACCAGCTAGCTCACAGTGCCACTATGAGTCCCACAACCTTACCAAGGAGTGAATAGTTTCTGGCAACTATCGAGCATGACAACCGTGACCCTCATGGATCATGGAAACAGTACAGTGCTTTTCGCTCAGTCACTCGTGCTCACTCAGTCTCAGAGAGATATATAGAATAAACAGGGACGCCTTCAATAAGCTTTATTGAACCAGCTTCATTCCAGTATAAAATGCATGTGCTACAACAACCATTAGACAGAAACAGATATATACGGTTATAAGCCCCAACAGAGTAAATAAAAGGTAGAATCTACCATGGCGCTAAAACAATGAATATATGCAGGCATATAGATACATGGCAGTAATCATGAGTACTCCTATGATGCAAACCCTAACTAGATGTACCTAAGGGTACCTAGCATGTATGTAGGTGTATAGCCGAGAATCCCCCTAGGGAAGAGCCAACCCCATTACCTGATGGGAGAGAACAAAGGACCCCGTCTTGGTCTCGAGTTGGACACCCCGCGATGGATGTCAGACCACTGCGTGCTGGAGTGTCTGCGTGCAGGGACTTCAGCATCTTGTGTCAGCATAGAAGCTTCTCCTCTGGTTTGCCCAGCAAAGATGTGATACTTATATACCTGAAAGTTACCCTCAGGGGTTCTACCTACATGTGTCATGGTACTATGGGCCTGTTGGCCAAGGATGACGATAGTGGTGACTTTTGTACAGAGTTATTATGCAGAAGATGGTAATCCTGCTGTGATACTAAGAATCTTCATGCATAATAAATTAGGCTAGTTTTCGAAAGAAACCAGACGACATTTATTCAGCACCTAACTAGGCAAAAGGTCAGCACCAGAGCCGTTATTGAGAGCAAGGTAGAACAAATGTAGGTAAAAGGTTGTGCAACTACCTAGGCTTAGATTGGGGTACTTTGGGGCTCATAACAACTGCTGATGTGTTGATTACATTTTTCATTCGTAAGTGCACATTTTATGAATTTGTTCCTGACTAAGAGTGTGGAAAAAATGTCACTGAGTTTTTGTTGCCTTACTCTAACTTCAGTTGAGCTATAAAGGGGCTTCCTGAATAACTCTAACTAAAGCTGGGTCATAGACAATCACATATGGTTGGTTTCCCATAGTAATTATCAACAATGCTCTAATGACTTTTAAAATGCCACTGTGAATGCTATTTTAATCAGTGTTAACAAATCAATACTTTGTTTATTATGCCCTCATCTCCTCATTCTCCACTGAGTATCTATACACCTTGTATATCAATATGTAAAAATATTTCATACTGCCACATATCTACATGTATTTATACAAATTACAAAAACATTTACAAAAAAATCCTGCCAACAAATGTTTCTTTACACATGACCAAGTTTCCACATTTTTACAATAATGGTACACGTTAGAGATAGTCCATAAATATAAAGTGGTAGGACGGTCCAAAGTCCTTTTGTCACCCTTCAAGTCACCATTACAGAAAGTTTATGCACAGTCCTTCATTCAAAACTGGACTCCTCTGTCTCATGGTGTTGACATGTTTCAGCCTTCAATAAATTCCAGGGCTCATCAGGACAGAAGTAGCAGGAATAAATCTCTAAGAATTTTTTTTAAATATATACAATATATATAGTACTAACAAAATATTTACACATCTCCACGGGGTACAAGTACTCCAGCCACACCTGGGAGGTTCCTTGAAAGGTACCAAGTCGAGGGGTATTATTTAAAGAACATGTTTTTGAAGCTGTGCGTCCCAAGATCTACCTTCTCAAAACTAATATGAATTTCTGCTTGGTCTTAGCCTTTTTTTAAATATGTTAACCGAGTGCTTATCGGTCAGAGCACAAAGTTCATTGTCTGCCACACCGGACGTGCACTTATCCTCATCAATATCACTTGTGGGCATAGACAAAAATAGCTCAAGGACATAGCCTGCTTTTTCCTTAGAAACAGCTGAGAATGTCAGAACCTTGATAACCACTGCAAAAGCCTAAATAACTTAGGTCTCAGTCGCTAGTCCCATAACCAAGGTCACACAAAGGCATCAATCTATATCTTAGTATAATATGTCACATGATATCACTCTGAAAAAGAATCGAATCACCCATTTACTCTAAGAATCCCAAGCATGGTAACCTCAGTATATCATTCCAAGATGGGGTACTACTTTCTCTTTATGCAAAGTGGCATCAGCCACCATATGTATCTTCAAATATACATGCATTTCGGTAACAGCGTGTTGTCAACCAAACACGAGGTAAGCTGACATTTACTGCCATTAGAACCAGGCTTACCTTGGATTGACTGTGAAGTCCTCCTGTCCTGCATGGACTCTCCTTCACCCGGTTCTCAAATGCTTCCACCAGCGCAGGGCCGACAGCCTCAATTACTATTGGCTTAAAGGGGGCGTGGCTAATCAAACTAGAGCGGATATCTTTGCATGGAGATCATGACAAATAGATCCGTGCACCTAAGTACGTTCTAAACACAGAATACATTAAATACAGTATATCAGGGTACATCCTAGTATTGACACTTGATCATGGCCCATTTTGCGTTTCGATCCAAGATATAATCACCTATTTAATGTCAATATTTTAGTAAACACCATGTTTCATTGATTTCGTTTAATCCATTTCTACCAGTCTTGAATTTCTCGATAAGCCTAGCTTCTTTCTCAAGTAGAACATTGCTCATATTTACCCCCTGTGTAGCAGTATGGTTTAAAACCATTAAAACGTTCCAGTATATATCATTCTCCATGTGATGGTTCGCAATATAATTGGCTACTAAGGGTCCCTCTGCTGTTTTACAATTTATTCTAGATCTATGCTGTAAGATCCTGGTCTTTACCTGTTAACTATTCTAGCCAATGTAGGTCTTATCACATGGACAAGTGATATAGTATATAGCGTTGCGTGTATTGCAATTAGAAAATCCTTTTTGTGTTCATGTTAAATCAATAATCATACATTCTTTTGAGTTTTTTGTTACGTTACAGGCTGCACATTTGGAGCATTTATAATGCCCTACTACTGGAGGTAATCCTAAACTGGACACAATGTTTTCATTCGTAGAAGGTGTTTCACGGGAGGCTCTTACAAGTGTTGTTTAATATTTCCCCTTTCTTAAATGAGAATAGGGGTTTCTGAAGATCAAAGTGTGCCAACATTTTCCAGTTTTTTTGTACTATCTTTTTAACCATATTGGCCTTGGGATCGTAAGTCAGCACACATATTAGGGGTGTCTCATTGTTTTGGCTTTGGGTGCTAGGAGGCATTCACGTGGAGTGAACCATGCCTTTTCGGCTTCATTTTTAACCAACTTCCTAGGATACCCGCAGTCAATTAGTTTGGCACCAAGGACGTCAGCATTTTCAAAGTAATCATTGTGATTGCAGCAATTCCTCTGAATCCTCAGATATTAACCATAGGGAAGGTTCTCCTTAAGGTTTCTAGGTTGCCCACTAGAAAAATGTAACAAAGTGTTTCTGTCAGTACTCTTGGTGTACAGAGACATTTCACTGTTTCTACTTGAGCCTTTAATCCAGAGATCAAGGAAATTGATTTTTTAATTTCTAGATGCCATCATGAATTTCAAGTCAGGCATATGGGCATTAAACCCTTCGCTGATATGTACGCTGTGCATAGCGATAAAAACTGAGTGTGCTCCGGTAGGCTCAACTAAAACCAGCATTAACATTATTGTCCTATCATTTATGATACACGTTATAGGACCAGAACAAGATGGCATTGCCATTACACGTTTACCTCCAAGTCACCATAGGAGGAATTGTTAATATTATCTCTCCATACTCCCTGAATGTTTGTTTATGATGCCTAGTATGACACTCTCTCTGTGGGTGTTGGATCCACAGAGACTTCACTGCCTGCTGGTGGTTTTAGTTGAGCCTACCGGAGCACACTCAGTTTTTATCGCTATGCACAGCGTACATATCAAAGTATGAATAGTAAGGGCACGGAAATAGCGGAGCCTTATGTAAAGTGGCACCTTTGGCCACACCCTTGATTATGATTGAGCTGTTTGATAAGAATTATCAAGCCCAGTAACAATCTGTTTTCCTTTTCTTTCA
This sequence comes from Calotriton arnoldi, assembly GCA_963921515.1. Classification (NCBI taxonomy): domain Eukaryota; kingdom Metazoa; phylum Chordata; class Amphibia; order Caudata; family Salamandridae; genus Calotriton; species Calotriton arnoldi. The sequence continues at coordinate 630,433 of CAWUFW010007507.1, read as the reverse complement.
TTCTTCCCTTTATGTCTCCATTAGGTTTGGGTTTTTGAGCACGCGCATAATACGTGTCTCGGACGCAGAGACGTTTTCACTAACCTGACAATAGGTAAAGTGGGATTACAGGGTGTCTTTCCCTGATTCCCACTATTTATTATTTCATGCACACGGTCCTGATGAAGCGCACAGGGATCCATTAGGGACCAACAGACTGCGCGAAACATGTCGACCAGAAATCACCTTTAAACACCACATTTTTTCTTATGGTTTGAGAGCGGCGGGAATACACTGGTCCCTCCCTTTATTTGCTTAAGGAGAGTCTCCAAACCCCTACTACTTTTAATTTACCTAAAGGACCCTACATTAAATTTACCAGGGTACCGATAGGTAATTTTAACCTCACTCGCACTGATTCACTTGGCCCACACACCCACATGCACAAGTGCGGCACCTCCAAAAAGATCTCCACCAAAGAGCCCTCTTGAGGGGCCCGTGAGGGACTGCAGCGCCACCCCCACGAGGAACACTGCCCAATGATGATGCTTTACACTCGTAAGGGTGTGTGAGGGCACAAGAACCAACAGGAGGTTTATCCCCACTTCAAGCACACTCAACCGTTATCTGGAGACTAGTATAATTCACTCACGACCATAACTGGTTGGAGAGCCTCTCTCTCTGTCTCTTTTAGGAACTGATACCACTTTGTTGATGACGATTCCCTTAGGAGCATTGGTACAGGACCTCCCCTTTCATAAACAGCTCCTAGTCCCTCCCCTCTCTGGATAGTGTTTATATTTACAAATTATTCATTCTCAGGGTCGAACTGTGCGTCTTCCAATTTGTTAATCACATCCATGGTGTCTCTAATGTAGGCATGAGTTTCCTTCACAAAAGGTTTTATGAAGCGATCAACATATTGGGCTAACGGTTCCAGAAGTGAACCACATGCTCTCACTATTGGCCTGAGAGATTTGTGAATCTTGGGTAGGACATATATCAGAGGGATTTTAGGGTCAATTTTATTTAAAAATTCCTGTTCTTTGGGAAATATCCACCCCAATTGTTCATCATACGTGGTTATCTATTTGATTTTTTTTTGTCCTAGTCTAAGTGAAGGGTCTATGTCGAGGGCTCGTTAATGCTCGATCTCCTTACTGTACCATTCAGTGTCCATCACAACAACTCCTCCCCCCTTATCTGCCGGTTTAATCCCAATATTGTTGTTGGCAGTGTTCTCAAAGCTGTCATTTCGACTATAGTGTGATTCTTTTGTAATCTGATTTTATTTCTTTCTTAGGAATTTACCTCTCTTAGAATCACTTCTTTGAAAGTGGTTATTTGGGGAGGGGCATATCTACAGTGTGAGGGTAGAAAGTGGACCTATTTTTTAAACAGAGGTGTTTGCCACTTTGTGGCAAAGAACACCTTTAGCCAGATTTTTTCCAAAAACTCTAGTACTTCAATTTTGGTTTCAATGGGGTCTTGTAACTGCGTGGGCACAAATGACAGTCCTTTTTTCCATTATGTTAGTCTCTGCCTCAATTAGGACATGTTTCGATAGATTATAAATATACCACTTTAGATTTGTGGACCACCTCTAACGTGTACCATATTGTAAAACTGAGGAAACTTAGCACGTGCAAAGAAACATTTGTGGCTTGGACGTCGGAGGGAATGGCTGCCTAGCTCCAAAGTTCGGCACACCGAAAGGGGATTATGCCGCAAATAAGCGCAAATGAGCGATACAGCCGACGGCAAACACGGGGATCCTGCTTATGACACACCGGAGACTAGATTGTGTCCAACTATACCGGAATTAAAAGAGTGAAAGCAGCTTTTTTAAGCTTTCTGAGGAGGGAAGCGTGCGCCCGTCGGAGCTCATAAAATGGCGCCGAAACTCGTCTTGGTGGAAAACAGAGCCTGAACAGCAGATGCGAACCAGTAGCGAGATGTCGATCAGCGCCGATGCCTGCTATCAGCCAGCGCCTACTATCAGCCGGTAAGAGCCGTTGAGAGCGCTCTTCTAACACCATCTGCTGCACGAGAGGGCCCCATTACGTTCTGCCTGACCCTAACATGGCCGCCAACGCTCGGCGGTTTTCGCCTTAAAAGACTCAGCGCTCGGCTCAGAGTACGATCCTTAGCGCGACCCACAACACCCTTGACGTCTGCGAGGGAGCGCCTCCTATCAGCTCCATATTAACCCTATGCTGACTGCCTAAGTTGGATCACTACATCAGCTCCTACATTAGCTGATAAAGTCAGCAAAGCCGGCAGCAGGGCCAGCAACAGGCCACAACTGCAAGTGCAGGCGCACGTGAGAGCTTCTGAGGGTGCCTTTGTGGGAGCATTTCTGGGAGATTCCAGTCACCTAACCCCTGCCTCAGCTCCTGCCTCAGCGGCTAAGATCAGCAGCAAAGCCAGCAAAGCCTACACCAGCACATGGATGCTTCTTGTCTGTCTTCTGATTCCTGTTTTGTCCTCTGCAGGTCTACTTAATACCTGCCCTGACAGCAGAGCTGAGACAATTCACCAACACGATACAGGAGTCTATTACCTGTGCAACAACCCAATAGACTATAGACCCCCTTACCTATCACCTGGGCAATCTCCGGCAAAGCAGGCCTCTAAAAGCGCGCTGGTTCTTCAAGAGAGGCAGGCTCAACTAGGCTCAACCAGCCTTAACCAAGCAATCATGGGCGCTCCATACTGATATAATAAACCAGACTTAGCCCAACGTCAGGATTGATTTGTTGTAGGTAATACTGACGGCGAACAACAAGGGAACAACAAGGGAAGTCAAAACAAAACAAAACAAAGCAACAAGAGGAAGACGCAACTAGGAGAGCTCAACCGCGTGGAGCCTATACACATCAAACTGGCGGAGGAAAAAAACAGGAACACTAAGAAGGTCAGACCGGATCCTACCACCTCGGACTCGCCTATTAAGGCCAAACCAGACATCCACAGTACCATGGAAATGATACTAAAAAAATTAGCGGAGGTCCACGACCTAGCAAAATCTACAAAACAGAACACAGACGCCATGCAGATGGAACTCACGGCAATTAGAGCGGACATGAACACGATGATTGTGCGGTTAGGAGATGCGGAACAAAGAATAAGTGCCACAGAAGATATCACGACTCAAGCCTGCAAAGAATTGGTGCACCTCCATAAAGTCACCGACACTGGAAGACAGAAATAGAAGAGGGAACATACGAATTTTTGGCATCCCAGAAAAGTCGGAGGAGGACGCGGGGTCCTGTGTGGCCTTCCTGGAATCATGGATCCCCATGATAACAGGGATAAAATTCAGTCCCGGCTTGGAGCTGGATAGAGCGCACAGAATTCCTACCTTTACCAACCCGCACAGAATTGGCACCAGACCGATGATTTGCAAACCGCTCCGCTTCCAACACACAGAAGCCATTCTAACATATGCCAGGAAATCACACCAAGTAACTTGGGAAGGCAGGAAGATCACCTTCACGCAGGACTATTCTAAAGACACCGTCGACATACGAAAGGGGTTTCTCCAACTACGCGACAAATTGAGAGAGAGGAAGATTCTTTTCTCATTCATTGGACCCTCGAAGTTTCGAATCATGGAGAATGGCAGGGCAATGATCTTCACAGACCCTCAGGAATTGGCGTCACACCTTGAAGGGGCCCCACCCCAAGAGATGGATCTTGCTACAGGACTTTCCAACAAAAGAAAGACTTGATATCCTTTTTACCCTAGTTTGGGTTCTTACCCCTAAGTTGAATTTGAATGTACAGGATTTCCAAAAGAAAGAAAAGGCAGCTTGATATATGGGCATTAAACCCTTCGCTGATATGTACGCTGTGCATAGCGATAAAAACTGAGTGTGCTCCGGTAGGCTCAACTAAAACCAGCATATCCTTTTTTTACCCTAGCTTGGGTGTTTGGCCCCTCCGCTATGCCAAGCATTAACCATGACAGCTACTGTACTTAACAGGAACGAAAACCTGAGTCTGATTTTACCATATTTGCTCTCATACTTAGTATTAAGACCGAATTTGTGGGGTCTTGTTGGGGTCTTGTTGAGACCACTTGGTCCAGCATAGTTGTTGAAACCACATTATATATGTTCCTTAAAACCTTTACAATAATAGCCATGTTAGGTAGGGTTTTAGCAGATAAGACAATCTGTAATTTTACTTAAATACTTAAGTATTCAATAGCCAATTCCCCTACTGGTCTGCCGACAGTCGGTTCTGCCGTCACAGCCCCTGCACTCGAATTGTTTGAGGGAGGGAGGGTGGGAGGGGAGGGAGGGGTGGGGGAAGCAGAGGGGAAGAAGGAGTGGAGGTAGAAATTGAAATAGTTGTTCTAACTTTGTTTATCTTTTTGTATGCTCATGCTTATGCTTATGCTTATACTTATTGTCTCACCCATGTTCTTTTGTTACGTTAGGCACACACCAAGGCACAGATCTCCTTACAACTAGCACATTCTTAAAGATCGGAGCCCGTAAATATCGCCCGACACTATCACTCCCACACCATAGCTCTATCCAACACTACCGCGATCCATGAGCCCATATGATGTCTCAACACAAAACGTTTACAGAGGATCTTAACATCGTTTCGCTAAATGTTAAAGGCCTGAATCACCAGATCAAACGTAGGAAAATCTTCGATTATTTAGCAAAAACTAAGGGAGACGTTATTCTTCTCCAAGAAACCAAATTGTCCAAAGAGGACGTAAGCTTCATCAAACACAATTGGATTTCTCATTCTGCCTCCTCACCGGCGATCCACAAAAGAAAAGGAGTTATCACCCTCATCGCCAAAAAATCAAACATTTCACTTGTTTCCCATACACACGATGATGAAGGCAGATTGTTAGTCACACACCTACAAAGGGGGGAGGACCTTATTCATGTGGTCAATATATATGGCCCAAACTCAGATGAACCCCAATTCTGGGAAACGGTCTCGAATACCATAGAAAGTTTACCCCAGGACGATCTTCTGGTGGTGGGTGGGGACTTTAATATGCCACTAGACCCCCTCCTGGATAGACAATCAAAGTGCAAATTTCACCCGTCTCGATCGCACGACATATTGCGTAGAATTTGTGCTAGATTCAACCTGAAAGATACCTGGCGCCTACAGCACCCTGATACAAGAGACTACACCTTTTATTCAGCCCCCCATAATTCCTATTCTAGAATAGACTATATTTTAATATCTTCCACATTTACACACTACCTAGATCAAACAAATATAGCCCCGATCCTTATATCCGACCACTCATGTATACATACCACACTTACAGGCACTCACCCCACATCGCCCCCGAAGAGATGGCGCTTTAATGACGAAATCTTGGCAGACCCTGCAAACAAAGCGAAAATTGACAATGCAATTAAAGAATATATAGAGACGAATGATCTCCCAGAGATCCCCACATCTACCTTCTGGGACGCTCTTAAAGCCACCATTAGGGGTGTCATTATCGGAATTAAAGCCCAAATAAATAAAAAATGTAATCTAGAACTTAAAAATCTAGAAAGTGAGATTAAGACCCTGGAAAAAAAGCACTCGGAAAGGGTGGAGGATCAGGTTATCCTTAACGTACTAACTAAAAAGAAATACGAATATAACACTATTATGAGCAGAAGGGCTGGTGTTTGGATTAACAAATTCAAGGCGCTCCAACTTTGTGAGGGCAACAAGGCGGGAAAACTATTGGCCTCCTATCTCAAGCACAAACAGAGACAGTTTACCATTTCCTCAATTAAAGATACCAAGAATATTACCCACACCAAACATGGCGAAATTTTGGATACCTTCCAAACGTTTTACAAGGACCTCTATAGCAACAGCTTAATAATTAATTCAGATGCCTGCGAACAATATTTGCAGTCATTAGACCTCCCAAAACTCTCAAGTACAGATAAATCAAAGCTGGGGGCACCTATCTCGGACTTAGAGATATCATCGGCAATAAAAACACTTAAATGTAACAAAGCTCCAGGGCCAGACGGCTTCTCTGCCTCTTTCTATAAAGAATTCAGCACTTCGCTCCAACCGACCCTAAATAAACTCTTCAACTCTGTAGTCCAGGAGGGGAGCATCACTAATTCAATGAGGGAAGCCAACATCATTGTCATACCCAAGGAAGGCAAAGATCCGCTCCTACCCAAAAACTATCGGCCAATTTCCTTAATAAATGTAGATTGCAAGATCTATGCCAAAATCCTAGCAAATAGGTTAAATAAATTTCTTCCCACTTTAATCAGCAACTCGCAGGTGGGATTTCTCAAACACCGTATGTCTAATGACAACACTAGACTTCTATGTCACATCTTAGAAAGGGCCAAGAACGTTCCTGCCCCCATAATTGCTATCACATTAGACGCGGAAAAGGCGTTCGATAGAGTATCATGGCAGTTCCTGAAACAGTGCATGCACACTTTCAATTTAGGTGAGCCATTCATTTCCATGGTTATGGCCTTATACTCTAACCCGACTGCCAGAATTGCCATTAATGGCTCCCTATCGGAGACATTCCATTTAGAACAAGGAACTAGACAGGGCTGCCCCCTCTCTCCAGCTCTTTTCCTCCTAGCACTAGAGCCACTGATCCAAGACATTAAGCACCATAAAGACATTACCGGGGTTCTCTTTGGCGACACGCGAGTAAAATTAGCCGCATACGCGGACGACATATTGATCGTCACAGAAAACCCGGAAGATTCCATTAAAGCCCTGATGGATACAATAGACACATACTCTAGTCACTCTGGTTACAAACTCAATCGTGACAAATCTGAGGTCAAACCCCTTAATGTCCATAGTACCCGTGAATTGCTAGGCAACTCGGGCCTTACATGGCAACCGAACCACATTAAATACCTGGGGATCGAATTCTGCTCCACTATACTGGAGACACTCCAACATAACGAAACTAAAACACTGGAGAAGATCAAAACATTATTGGATGCTTGGTCACCCAGATTCATAACTTGGTGGGGCAGAATTGAGACCATAAAAATGATGGTCTCCCCCTTAGTAAATTATCTGATAACAATGCTGCCCCTCGTTTTATCAGAGGATTTCCATCACAAACTAAACATACTTCTCTCGAACTTCCTATGGAAAGGGAAGAAGGCAAGAATCAGCATGAAGAAACTCAGGCTCCCCAAAAGGCTAGGTGGGGTTAATCTAGCTGATTTTAAGCGTTACCAGTCGGCTTTCCTCGCAAAACAGGGCTCTCATTGGCTGACATCTCCAGCAGGATACACCCCTGTATGGCTTGACATTGAGAAATATATCCTCAATGGTATCCCCCAACAACCCTCCTCACCACGAACCTTAACCGAATTACATGCTCAAACACCATCTTCAAAAACACAAAATCCTCCCTCTTGAAAATAGACAAACTTTTAGACACCAGCGTTAAGAACTCTAATTTAGAATCCATTTGGTATAATCGCAAAATTCGATATAAAGGATGCACCTTGTATAATGCTATATGGATCAGTAAAGGCATCTATTTTCCCCACCAACTCTATGCAGGCACACAACCCCTATCCTTTAAGGACCTACAGTGCACATATCAACTTGAGCCAATAGAATTCTACTACTTCTTGAAAATAAAAGCTGCCCTAGCTAAGGCAAACTTATCAGCTCTAACACCGTCCCTCCCGCAATATCTCTCTAAAATAAACACATTGGGTCACCAGGTCTCCCGAGTCTACAAATTACTGGGCCCCCAACACTCTACACTTAACGAGAAGGTCACATCCTTTTGGGAATCGAACTCCAAAACCCCGATCTCAGACTCAGATTGGTCCTGGACATGGAACTCGGTATTTAAAAATAAAATCAGCCCGGTGCTATCTCACACAAAGTTCTGGCTCCTACACAGGGCATACTGAACACCAGCCCGACTACACAAACACAAAATCCGTGAAGACGATATCTGCTGGAACTGCAATGGTGCAGTAGGGGACTTAGAACACTTACTAACTCTTTGCCCGTGTGTGACTTCCTATTGGGATAAAGTCCTTGAATTCATATCTAAACTTTTCCCCCTCGATACAAGCAGAGACCTCCCGGCTCTACTATTGGCTCCTACAAGAGCAGACTCCTTGTGTGAAAACGACAAGACACTCCTTGACCTACTTCTCACAGCAGCTTTTAAGATAATTCTCAACAATTGGAAGGATACTCGCAAAACGTCCTTTAAACACTGGCTGAATTGGGTCACTAATCTGCGAGGTGCTGACAATATAGCGCTCCACAACTCCCCATGGAAATCCCCGACTAGAAACATGTGGGAATCCCTTGATCTATTCTTTGAATCGTACAAACCACCGTGAACTGTCTCTCAAACTACCCTACGCTCTTACACTGTACCGTACAAAGACCCTTCATGACCGACAGCTTGACCATGTCACCTAGAGGGGCATACATTAAGGTTCTTTAACATCTAAACACCGTCTATATCTCGCGCAGGTGACATAATTGTTCTGAGATAAAGCCGAAAGTCTTGCAACCACTAGATATATACCAATTGAAATAGCCTTCTATGTTATCTGTTTCTGCGTAAAATAGATCCCTTGTGCCATCTATGTTATTTTCACTTATGTTATTTTGCTGACGCAGTGCTGATGGTTTATTCATCTATTTTGTCTCTATGTATGTTCTCTAAGATTTGAATCGTGCTGTATTTTCTTTTGCCTTTAATATCTTTTCTTCTGTATTTTTTGTACTCTATGTATTATAGTTTGTTTTGCTTCGAACAACCAATAAAACTTATTGAATTTAAAAAGAAACTTTTGTTGACAGGATTTTTGTGTAAATGTTTTTGCAATTTGTGTAAATATGTCTTGTAGATGTGTCAGTATGAAATATTTTCAAATAGTGATATACAAGGTGTATAGATACTCAGTGGAGGATGATGAGATGAGGGCATGATAGCTTTGATTTGTTAACGCTGTTTAAAATAGCATTCATAATGGCAATTGAAAAGTTATTAGAGCATTGCTGATAATTAATTTATCCCTTCAGGAAAACAACTATATACTGTTATTCTAACTTTAGAACAACTCCCCAAAATGTGAACTAAGTGATAAAAAATGTACAGTAATAAATATTTTGTGCTTATGCAGAATTGTGGAGAATTTCTGTATGTTGGCTAAGTGTTTACATCTCTTCAACTTTACCCCATAAGAACAACCTTTTACGTTTTAGCAACTGCTAAAAGTGTTATTATGGTACAGAAAGCACCAGAGTGCTGATTTTACAGAAGACATATGCTCTTTTCTACACTATTTTTGTAGATAAAAATTTCTGAAATTTACAGCAAAATTAAAGAGTGATATAGGCATCTCACGGTAGTTGCTGACTGTTCAATTTGTGCCGTGATGCCTTTTCTTTTTTAAACGCCACTTTTTTTGTGGTTTAGAGGATTTTATTCATTTTGGACGTTTCAGTGTCGGTAACAGTCGTATTGTATTTTCCTGAATTACTCTACGTAAGGAGGGCAATATCTGATGGTCATTGTAATTTGAGCAGATGATACTGAGACATTGGAAGAGCAGAATCACTGAATGTCGATGCTGTACCTGTCCAGTACACGTTAATGCCAAAGGTAAAAAAAAGCAAACATCAAAGGTAGTGGGCATGCTAAAGCTATATAAATATGCAGGGCCGGCACTAGGCATGGGCAGTGGGGGCAGGTGCCGAGGGCCCCTTGCCTGCTCACACGCTTAAAGGCCTCTCACCACTTTGCCACGCTTTCACAGACTCCAGTGATACGAGGCCCAGGGGACTGGCATAGTCCCCTCCCCTAGGATTCCCAACCATGGTTAAGCACTGCGAGGAGGAGGAGCGTTGCCCCACTGCTCTCAGAGCAGTAGAAAAATAAAAAATAAAATGATAACACAATGTTATTATCATTTTATTTTTGTATGGGCGACTACGGGGCAAGGTTAGGGCAGGGCGGGTCTGGGGTCACAGGGAGGAGGAATTGTTGGTGCACCATAAGTGCGCATGACAGTTTGACTGGCCTTCTTGGGACGGCCAGTCATGCGCACTTAGCATTTCTCCACCTGGCAGTGTTGCACAGCCGGGTGCACAGCCGGGTGGAGAATAGTCCAAAGGCTCCCAGGCACTGTCTGAGAGGCCAACAGTCTGCTCAGACCAATCACGACACTCCTGTCATGCTGGTGACAACAGTGTCATAATTGGCTTAGGGAAGCCTGTGTGCTGCCGGGAGCCAGGAAGAGAAAAGGACGGAGGAGAAGCTGCAGCCGTAATCAGGTAAGTGATCTTTTCTATTTTTTTATCCTACCTCCGGCCTGCCCCACCATCCCCGTTCCATCACAGCCCCCACTGCGCAAGGCCCAAAAGAGGGGGCACCCTCCCATGGGCCCAACAGCCATTGGAACTAAGGGCTTCAGCCCATTGCCAGATGCTTGGGCTTGGCTGGGCTGATGGCTGGTATTCTAGTTCCATTGAGCAACTTTCAGTCGCCTCCCTTGAGACATTTCGGCTCAACAAGTTTGGATGTTTTTGCTTTTTTATCATCTTCCTTTCTTGGCCAGTCTCTCTAGACCTAATCAATAGGTCTGTATAATAACAGCAATTCTTAGACGGGGACTTAAAGTGCCCTTAAGTGTTACGTGTTCCCTGCCCCTTCATGAATGAAATGCAGGGGTATCCTACAGTGCTCACACACAAAACAAAGAATGACGTCGCTTCACAATAGGCACAGCTCACCAAGGATGAAGGCAGTAGAGCAGGGCATAGCCAGGGGAGTTGCTTATAAAATGGGTAAGACAAAAGGTAGAAGGTGCGAGGAGGGGGGGGGGAGCTGATAGGTGGTAGGAAAGTAGGAAACAGATAGGCAGAATCAGCATGGAAGAGTAAGTGGCTGGAGGAAAGGGAGGCAGGGAAGAGAAAGAGGTGAATTAAACCTGCAGAATTAGTGAGAGAAGGGAAGAGGCTGAGAGAGAGCTGTAGCGTAGCAACGATGTCATGGACCCTGGTGCAAGGAAGGAAAATGGCCCCTTTGACTGCTGTTGGGGTTATAAAATACAGCAATTATCAGGGCTCAGGGGGCCACCAGGGGCTCTGGACCCTGGTGCCAGTACACCTGCTGCACCAAATGGTGCCTACATCCCTGGAAGAGAGATAAGATGAAAGGCATATCATGCAAAAGGGATGTAAGAGGGGCAGAATCTGTTTAAAAAGGAATGAGGATTGGGGAGTGCAGAAGGGGAGTGGTGGAAATAAAGAAGGAGAACAGGTGAAGTGAGATAAGAGGCTAGGGAAGAAAAGTGGTGAAGATCAGCATACGGAAGGGAGAATGGGATGTTACAGGGTCAGAACCAGGGAGAGAATGGTACAGTGAGGAGAGATGAAATATGTAGAGAAGAGCATAGAGGGGAGAGGTGTATTTTAGAGCAACAGAATGAGCAAAAGGAGGGTAGAGGCAGGGGAGAAATGAAACATGAAGACTAGAACATGGTGGGAAGAAGTGATGTAAAGGGGACAGAACCAGCAACAAATGTTGAGACTGGAGGGAAAGATAAAAGCTGAAAGGTAGAGCATGGATTGGAGAGGCAGGATCATAAGAACTTGAGTGGTGGGAGGTAGATCATGATGTAAGAGGACAGGATCACCAAGAACTGGTATCGGGTTGTGGGAGAGACAAATGGAGAGATAGATGTAAGAGGGGCAGAACCAACAAGACAGGGTTAGTGGCTGGAAAGGGATGAGAGGTGAAGTGTACAGTGGACAGGAGAGAGAGAGGTGGATGTAAGAGGACCAGAAACAGTGTGAAACAGTAAGAGGCTGGAGGGTGAAAGCGGAGAGGTGGGTGTGAAGGGCATATACCAAGAAAAAAAGCTAAAAGGCTGGAGGGAGAGATGAGAGCTGAAGGGCACTACATGAATGTGAGATGTAGATGTAAGAGAGGTAGCGAAACCTATGTGGAGAAGAGAGGGAGGAAGAAAAATGTGAGAGGTGGATGTAAGAGGGGCAGTGAGAATGGTAAGAGGTGGAGAGATGAGGTAACTGTAGAGCATGGAGGAGAAAGGTGGCTGTCCAAGGGACAGAGCAAGTAAGAGAAGGGACGAAGATAGTAGAGAGGGGAGAGATGGATGTAAGAAGAGTAGAATTCACAAGATAAGGTAAGAGTCTGGGGAGAGACAAGAAGAAGAGCAGAGTATGGAGGGGAGGGGGGTGCAAGAGGGGTAGAATCAATGAAAAAGATAAGATGCTTCAGCAGGATGGTAGGGGTGAGGTGGATGTAAATGGGGTAGAACCAGTGAAAGAAGTTTCGAGACTTGGAGGGATGAGAGGTCAAAGGTAGTGTATGGATAAGAGGAGTGAATATAAGAAAGGTAGAACCAGCTAGAGAACATAAGCACAGTGGACAGGACAGAGAAGTAATTTTGAGAGGTGGATGGAAGAGAGTACAATCACTAAAAGATGGTAAGAGGTTGGGGGGAGAAAGACCGAAGGAGGAAGGTGGATATTAGATGGGCAGAAGCAAGAGAAATTGAAAGGGTTGGTAAGAAAGGAGAGATGACGAGACGATCACAGAAGTAGAGGTCAAAGAGGGGCAGAACCAGTAAGAGAAGGGAAGCGGAGAGAGGGTAGGAGGAAGAGGAGAGGAGAGGTTATGTAGCAGGGGCAGAACCAGCAAGAGCAGATAAAGTAAAGAGGAAAAAGAAAATGTATAGGTGGATTTAGAAGGGTTAAACTAGCAGAAAAGATAAAAGGCTTGGTGGGGAGTTGAGATGTGAAGAGTTGAGCAGGGACGAGAGATGTGGATGTAAGAGGGGCAGGAATAACAAGAGAAGTTGAGAGGCTGGATGGAAAAATGAGAGGTAAGGAGTAGAGCATGGAGAGGAAAGATGGATGTAAAAGTGGCAGAACCAGAGAGAGAAAGTAAGAGGCTGGGTGATAGATATAAGCACCTTATCCAGCCATTCTATTTCCATCTTTTAAAATGATCGGATTTAGAGAAGTTGTTAATGGAATGAAATACCAAAAATGCTCTATGTGACTAATAGTACCCCAATCCTCAACAAGCATCTTACTATAACTCTGTGTGCCCAACGTGTCCTGTGAAATGACAAGGAATATAAGGTACCCTGCAAGACTTAAGTGTTGTGAGGCTCAGAGAAAATTAGAAGTACTTCCTCCATCTAACCAGTTCAGGACTTTCAAAATAATGCTTGAGCAAAAATGTTATCTGAAAATCAGCTGGTAAGAGGGTGGAAAGAGAGGGGGAATCTTGCTATCTAATTTACAGTGGTAAAGTTGGTAGCCCTGTGGCGAATTAAGCACTGGAAGAGCCGGGTGAAGCTCTACTTTCAGAAACCCAACAGATTCCCATGCCTCAAATGAGGTAGGGGAACGAGGAGTGGGGTGGAATTAGACATCCACCAATTAACATAAGATGTCCTGTTACCTCATACTCTATACGAGGCCCTTACTATTATCTGGAACACAACTCTAAGGGGCCGGGGTTTTGGAGCAGAGCACTGAGTATATCTGGGTATTAAGAGAAGAGCTCTGAGTCATTCATAGTATTATCAATCAATCAATCATGTCACTTATAAAGCGCACTACATACCCGCGAGGGTCTCAAGGCGCTGGGGGAAGAGGGGGTGGTGCTGCTACTGATCGAAGAGCCAGGTCTTGAGGAGTCTTCTGAAGGCCAGTAGGTCTTGGGTCTGTCGGAGGTTGGTGGGGAGGGTGTTCCAGGTCTTGGCGGCGAGGTGGGAGAAGGATCTGCCGCCGGCGGTCGTTTTCCGGATGCGGGGGACTGTGGCGAGGGCGAGGCTGGTCGAGCGGAGCTGGCGGGTGGGGGTGTAGAAGCTGAGTCGTCTGTTGAGGTAGGCTGGTCCGGAGTTGTGGAGTGCTTTGTGTGCGTGGGTGAGGAGCTTGAAGGTTATCCTCTTGTTGACAGGGAGCCAGTGCAGGTCTCTCAGGTGGGGTGTGATGTGGCTGCGTCGGGGGATGTCGAGGATAAGACGTGCAGAGGCGTTCTGGATGCGTTGCAGCCGTCTCCAGGAGCTTAGCCGTCGTTCCTGCGTAGAGGGCGTTTCCGTAGTCCAGCCTGCTGGTGACGAGGGCCTGGGTGACTGTTTTTCTTGTTTCGGTGGGGATCCACTTGAAGATCCTGCGGAGCATTCGGAGGATGTTGAAGCAGGATGAGGAAACGGCGTTGACCTGCTTAGTCATGGAGAGGGTGGGGTCGAGGATGACCCCTAGGTTGCGTACGTGGTCGGTGGGTGGCGGGGCTGTTCCCAGTGATGTTGGCCACCAGGAGTCGTCCCAGGCTGAAGGGTTGGAACCAAGGATGAGGACCTCCGTCTTGTCCGAGTTCAGCTTCAGGCGGCTGGTCCTCATCCATTCGGCGACGGCCTTCATTCCTTCATGGAGGTGGGCTTTGGCGGTGTGAGGGTCTTTGGTGAGGGAGAGGATCAGCTGGGTGTCGTCGGCGTAGGAGATGATGTTGAGGTTGTGCTGTCGGGCGACGTGGGCGAGGGGTGCCATGTAGATGTTGAACAGCGTTGGGCTGAGGGAGGAGCCTTGGGGTACGCCGCAGATGATCTTGGTGGCCTTGGATCGGAAGGGGGCGAGGCGGACGCTTTGTGTTCTGCCGGAAAGGAAGGATGTGGTCCAGTCCAGGGCCTTCTCTTGGATCCCGGCGTCGTGAAGGCGTGTTCGTAGTGTGTGGTGGCAGACCGTGTCGAAGGCGGCTGATAGGTCCAGGAGGATGAGGGCTGCTGTTTCTCCGTTGTCTAGCAGGGTCCTGATGTCATCGGTGGCGGCGATGTGGGCGGTTTCGGTGCTGTGGTTGCTGCGGAAGCCGGACTGGGAAGGGTCCAGGATGTTGTTCTCCTCGAGGTAGCGGGTCAGTTGTTTGTTGACGATTTTCTCGGTGACCTTCGCGGGGAACGGGAGCAGAGAGATGGGTCGGAAGTTCTTGAGGTCCTTGGGGTCTGCCTTGGGTTTCTTGAGTAAGGCGGTGATCTCGGCGTGCTTCCAGCTTTCCGGGAAGGTTGCTGTCTCGAAGGAGATGTTGATTATTTTCCGGAGATGGGGCGCGATGGCTGTACTGGCTTTGTTGAAGATGTGGTGAGGGCAGGGGTCTAGCGGTGAACCGGAGTGGATGGTGTTCATGATCTCGCTGGTGTCCTCGTCGTTGATGTTGGTCCAGGAGAGCAGGCGGTTGGTGGTTGTGGGGGCAGTGGTCTCGGTGGTTGCCGGGGCGGTCGTGGTGTTGAAGCTGTCATGGATGTCGGCGATTTTGCGGTGGAAGGAGGTGGCCAGTGAGTCGCACAGGTCTTGCGACGGCTGGATGTCGTTGGTGTTGGAGCTGGGGTTGGAGAGTTCCTTCACGATGTTGAAGAGCTCTTTGCTGTTGTGTGCGTTGTTGTCTAGGCGGTCTTTGAGTGAGGCCCTTTTGGCGGATCTGATGAGGTGATGGTGATTGCGGGTGGCGCTCTTGTGGGCGGCGTAGCTGTCCGCTGTCCGTTCGTGGAGCCAGATCTTCTCCAGTTTTCGGCATGTTCGTTTGGAGGCCTGGAGGTCTTCGGTGAACCAGGTGGCTTTCTTGCTGGTGTGGCTGTTGGGTGGATTCTTGAGCGGGGCGAGGGTGTTGGCGCAGTCGTCGATCCACTGTCTGAGGTTGCGGGCGGCGGTGTCGGGGTCGGAGGGTTCGGCGGGTGGGCTCAGGGCGAGGGTTGTGGTTAGCTGGTCTTCCGTGACTCTGCTCCAGCAGCGGCGAGGCATTTGTTCGGTGCGGTGGTGCGTGGTGGGCTTCCTGTAGGTGAAGTGGATGCAGTGGTGGTCAGTCCAGTGGGGTTTCGGAGGTGTGGTTGAAGGAGACGTGTGGGCTTGCGGAGAAGATGGAGTCTAGTGTGTGGCCGGCGGCGTGGGTGGGTGTAGTCACGAGCTGTCTGAGTCCGAGGGTGGCGAGGTTGTCGATCAGGGTGGTGGGAGTTGGTGTCCTTGTTGTTCTCAAGGTGGAAGTTCAGGTCCCCGAGGAGGATGTAGTCCGTGGAGGCGATGGCGTGTGTGCTGACGAAGTCAGCGATGGAATCGCTGAACTGTGGTCGGGGTCCGGGGGTCTGTAGATGAGGGTTCCTCTGAGGGTGGTGTTGGGATCGGTGTGGATCTGGAAGTGCATGTGTTCGGCGGTGCTGAGGGTGTCGTCGGTGTTGGTTGAGACTCTGAGGGTGTTCCTGTGGACGATGGCGATGCCTCCTCCGACTCCGTTGGTGCGGTCCCTGCGGGTGATCTTGTATCCGTCCGGGATGGCAATGGCGATGTCGGGAGCTGAAGCGGGATTCAGCCAGGTCTCCGTCAGGAATGCGACGTCTGGGGAGGTTGAGTCGAGAAGGTCCCAGAGTTCGATGGCGTGTTTGCAGGCGGAGCGGGTGTTGAGGAGGATGCATCTGAGGTAGTTGGGTTCTTTCCTGGGCGGTGGTTTGGCGGGGCGGATGCTGGCGAAGCTGCAGTTCCGGCAGGTGAAGGGCCCTTGGGTGGAGTTCTTTGTGGTTATCTGTATTATCAAGAGATCAAGAGCAGAGCAAAAGACAAAGGTATACAGTACCTTGTATAAGTACAGTATATTAGCAAAAACGAATAACAGCTCCTCATAAGGTGTGTGGAAACTGTCCATTTTATAGAAGCCTACACAGAGAAAGCTAAGAGGCAGAATTTAAATAAGCATTTGCAAACCCAATATGCCTCTCTTTTGTCTTTTTTTTAGAAGTGAGTGTTCCTGGTTGTAATGGCTGCATGATTTCATTTGATATGTTCAGGCACACAAACAGAGACACACTTATGCCCCCAGACCATATCCATATGTGTGGGTGTGCACACACACAGACACACACACACACACACACATACATACACCCAAAACTACACATGCAAGAATGCATACCAGCACCTGCAGACATAGGTGGATGATGCTTGGATGAATGCATGGGTTAATAGCTTAGTGGTTCTATACAAGGGGTATTCTGACAAAATATCAAGTTAAAAATATTGAGGCACACAAATAGCGAGTGTTGAATATTGTGATACACAAATAGTGATGCAGGAATATCGTTGATAAAAATATCAATTTTCTACAGTAAGTAATATCGATGTCAAAAATATCTTTGCTGTTAATATCGTTTACAAACATATTGTTGTAAATAATATCATTATTTATTTATCTTTATGTATTTTAGTATATGTTTTAATTGTATATGTTATAAATTGTTTGTATAATTATTGTTAATAATTTAAATATAGTTTGTACATTTTTAGTTGTTTTAAACTTAATTTAATTGTGAATTGTAATGTTTAGTGTTGTAGCAGGTTGTGGGGTTTGTAGGGGTACAGGGCAGGAAGTAAATTCATTATAATCAATGAACAATTAATTTTAATTATTATTAATTATTTAATTGATAATGAATTCTGTAAATTCTGGGATTCATTTATTTTTTAGGTTTTATATTAGGGTTGTGGGGTTTAGCGGTGTAAAGGGTGGGAAGTTAATTAACTATAATTTATTCATAATTCATTTTTAATTAATATTACCAGGGGTGCGAAGTTAATTAAGTAATAATTTATTGGTAATTAATTATTAATGTAATAAGTATTTAATTTCTAATTCTGCAAATTGTGAAATTATCATATTTGTTAAGTTATATTTTAGGTGTGCGGTATTTAGTTTGTAGAGGAATAGGGTGGGAAGTTATTTAAGTAATAATACATTGAAAATTATTTATTCTTTTATTAAAAATTGTTTAATGTATTACTTAATATGTTCATTGTGTTATACTTTTTTATTTCAATTACATTCTAATTTTTGGCTGTTATGTTTGTGGGAATATAGTGTGGTATTTTAATTAAATAAATATTTGTTTTAATTGATAATAATTATAAAAATTGTAACAATTATGTAATTTGTTTAATTTTTGTTAAAATTTAGACATACAACTTTCATATTTGGAATTTTATATTTTGGGGTATTTAATAGAGTTGCTAAAATGTGTAATTTGTTTGAAGTGAACTACTCTCTCACTACTGTTGCACAGACTGGAGACTGGAGTAGGAATAGTAAATTTTACCCCTCCGGGATCCAGGGCCGGACTGGGAACAGAAACCGGCCCTGGCAAACTGCTCAGCCGCTCCCATCCCCCACCCCCCCCGGGGTGAAGGGGAGTGGAGCCGAGCAGTTTGCGAGGGCCGGTTTCGGCCGATTTTGTTACAGGGGGCCGATATAGCCGACCCCCGGTAACAAAAACGGCCCCCCAGTGGCCCAAAACCGGCCCCCACCCTAGCGGCCCACCGGGGAAACGCCCGGTGCCCGCTATGACCAGTCCGGCCGGGATCCAATGCTTTCCCTACTGTTGCACACTGGAGTGGGAATAGTATATTTATTATTCGTAGAATGTTATAGTTTTATCCGTATTGTTTAAATATATACTTTTAATATGTGTTTGTGTATTTAATTTTATATTGTTTATATATATAAAGTTATGTAATTTTTTAATATTTTTTGTAAAATGTATTTTTATCTATTGTTTACTTTTTTATGTATAATTAAATTGGAAATATAAAAAAATGCAGTTTGTTTGTTACATTTTTATTTTTTTATGTACATATTTATGTACGTGTTATACTATTAAATTTAAAAACAATTTGAAATGTATAATATAATTTAAAATCAATATTTTTTATAATAGTTTTACATGATATATGTGTATATAAACATACATACATATGTGTTTGTTTATGGAAGTATATATTTATATATATTTTTAAATATTATTGAAACATTCAATTTATATTAAATTAATATTACATATTAAAATATTTAGGGGCCGATTCCGATCTCGGCCGGTAGGGCTCCGAATCGGATTCGGCTTTACCGGATCCGATTCGGAGCCCTGTTTCCCGACCGAATCGTACGTGCGTCCGGGCGAGCGAGTACGATGCGTGCGCTCGCGAAATCTCCGACCGACTCATTCGCAGGACCCGACCGCTCCGACCGACTCGCACGGGGACGACTCGCACCGCGCAATGGAGACGTTCCCCGGCCGGGTAAGTACGATGCGCATCGCGACCGCTCCGACCGACTCGCGCAGTCCGGCTCCAAGGAGCTGTCGGAGCCGCACTTTGGGGGTCCGTGTCGGACCCCCTGGAAGCGTAGGCACGCGAGTCGCACACAGGGGGGACACATGGGTCCCCCCTACACGTGCATGTACGGCGCGACCCGCATCGACGCGAACACGCTGTAGGGGGCGCCCTTGTTCGCGTCGTGCTCATTGAGTCAATGGGAGCCCGTGTACGCGTCGTACGACTGGCTCCCATTGCCTTCAATGGGAGTCCGACCGAATCGAGTCCGATGGCATACGTGCGCATCGTACTCATTCGGTCGGACTGCCAGAGTCCGATTTGGCCGGAAATCTCTCCGGGTCCGGCTCGGTCGGGGAGATTTCCGGCCCGAATCGGAATCGACCCCTTAATGTTTACTATTTTTAAATATATATATATATATGATCCAACAAAACAATGAAACGTGGCACACACCTTAGCAGTTTAAAAGGTTTTAATTCAACAAAAGCTCTCCTCCTCCCTACGCGTTTCGAACTTCACGTTCTTGGTCACGGTAGTATCACAAGAGTCCCTTTACTATTTCCTCTTTTATACTCGGTCTCCACATTAGCCCATTATGAGGCATTGTGGTCCTTGTAGTGTTACATTAATTCAATAAAACTTTATTGCTTACAGTCCATGCAAAAACTGGAGATAAATGACACATTTACAAATCACCTGATGTATCTATTTACATTCTAGGCATTGTTTTGAATTATCGTAACTCATACTACCAATGTCTAACACTCAATTCATGGCTAAGTGCCCCTAAAATCTGGTAGCTCTGAGACAAATTGTTTATTAGTGTATCTACACTTATTAATACATCATACTATTTTCAGAATTAATATCCATATTAATATATTGCTTAGTGCAAATGCTTTGTTTGGTCATTCTTAGATTCAATCGCCCTAGTTGCATGAAAAGAAAAAAACTACTACTGATGCCATTCTGATAATTATATTTACAATTTACGCAGTCTCATGGAATTTTATGGAGTTTCACTTGTTTCATCAAGGACAATATCTCATCTTAAATGTCCCAATTGAACAAATTTTTGGAAGGTAGATATTTGATTGAAATCAAACCAGCTGACAAGGACGGAAATACAGTTATTATGGACAAGCAAGAATACATTGATGAAGCTCTTCGACAACTAAACAATACCGACAACTATCAAGAGCTCACGAAGAATCCAATCAATGACCTATGTAGAGATCTAGCAAACAAATTGCAAGACTGGCATAATGAGGGATTGATCAATGATGAAGAAAAGAAGTTCTTGATGGTGGAAAACCCTGTCCTACCAACAATTTATTTCTTGCCCAAAGTACACAAAAGTCTGAAGAAACCACCTGGCCGTCCTATAATCTCCAGTTGCGGTTCTCTTTATGAAAATGTTGCCTCCTATGTAGATTACTTTCTAGCACCAATTGTCCCGACCCTAAACTCCTATATCAAAGACACAGGGGACTTCTTGAGGATACTGATGGGGACGAGTTGACAACCCAATTATCTCCTAGTGACGATAGACGTAGTCTCACTATATACGTCAATAAACCATGATATCGGAATGAAAGCCATACGCTATTTTTTGCAACAGAGACCAATAGCGGAATACAAACACACAATGATGCTAATGAACATGATTGAGCTATGTCTCAATAATAAAAAATTTTTGTTCAATAAAAAGCTCTATGGTCACATGTGTGGGACTGCGATGGGAGTTTCCTTCTCTCCAAGCTATGCTAATCTCATGATGGGATGGTGGGAGAGGAGTATAGCTTGGAGGGAGGAGAGCGACCATCATACGTCCAAGATAGCCCTATGGCTTCACTTCATTGATGACCTCTTCTTGTTATGGAGGGGCACCGAACTTGAATTTCTGGAATATCTAAAAATCCTCAATGATAATAAAGTGGGATTAAAATTTACACATAATATAAATAGTCAAGAGATTGACTTTTTAGATACAAAAGTGTATATTAAATCCAATGAAATTCACACAACTGTTCACAGGAAAAAGACAGCAACTAACAACATACTGCATGGTATGAGCTTTCATCCCGTGTCTCTCAAGAAAAGCATCCCATATGGAGAATTTATTCGAATGAAGAGAAATTGCTCTGAATTGGAGGAAATGGAAACCAAGTTTGTTGAAACAAAAACCGTTTCCTCCAAAGAGGATACAAATATGGAGATGTGCATAAAGGTGAATACAAAGCAAGGTCAAAAACTAGGGTGGAGACATTAATTGATAACAGAAAAGAAAAGAACAAAAAACAAGCAGGAATAGGAGAAGAAGCACCACGCCTGATTTTGACATATAGTCGTGAGAGTTTTCAAATCAGACAAATCCTGACCAAGTATTGGAGCGTTTTAAAAAAAGATCCTGATATTGGCCATTTGGTAGGGGAACATCCTCTGGTGACATTCAGAAAAGCCCCGTCCTTATCTGACTCACTTGTAAATAGTCACTTTCGGACGCATATACAAGAATCTTGGTTACAAATCAAACAAAGGGGATTTGTGAAATGCATGAATTGTAAAGCGTGCAAAATTGGACAGAACCTCAAATCCATTAAAGATCCTAAAGGAGGCACGCTAGAAATCAAAGAAACAATCACGTGTGAAACATCTTATGTTGTCTATCTAATTGAGTGTTTTTGTGGAAAGAGGTACATTGGCAGTACTACCTGCCCACTCAAGAAAAGAATATTAGAACATGTACGAGCCACCGTCAACCAAGACACTTCATATGCTACAGCTAAACATATGAGCACTCATCCTGGAAAAACATGGCTAGATTTCAAGTATTCAGGCTTGGCAACAGTTCGACAAAATGAAAGAGGAGGCAATCGAATGCTTAAATTAAGACGTTTGGAATCCAAACTTATTATCCGGTTCAAGACAAAGGTCCCGGGAGGACTTAATATGGATGAAGAAATGCATGTGCACCTATAGAAAAATATCTACCTTCCAAAAATGTGTTCAATTGGGACATTTAAGATGAGATATTGTCCTTGATGAAACAAGTGAAACTCCATAAAATTCCATGAGACTCCGTAAATTGTAAATATAATTATCAGAATGGCATCAGTAGTAGTTTTTTTCTCTTCATGCAACTAGGGCGATTGAATCTAAGAATGACCAAACAAAGCATTTGCACTAAGCAATATATTAATATGGATATTAATTCTGAAAATAGTATGATGTATTAATAAGTGTAGATACACTAATAAACAATTTGTCTCAGAGCTACCAGATTTTAGGGGCACTTAGCCATGAATTGAGTGTTAGACATTGGTAGTATGAGTTACGATAATTCAAAACAATGCCTAGAATGTAAATAGATACATCAGGTGATTTGTAAATGTGTCATTTATCTCCAGTTTTTGCATGGACTGTAAGCAATAAAGTTTTATTGAATTAATGTAACACTACAAGGACCACAATGCCTCATAATGGGCTAATGTGGAGACCGAGTATAAAAGAGGAAATAGTAACGGGACTCTTGTGATACTACCGTGACCAAGAACGTGAAGTTCGAAACGCGTAGGGAGGAGGAGAGCTTTTGTTGAATTAAAACCTTTTAAACTGCTAAGGTGTGTGCCACGTTTCATTGTTTTGTTGGATCCTATTATTGCGGAGAATGGTCTTATCTCCGCCGTGAGCACCGGCTGTGAAAGTGTTCCCTCGTGTGAAGATCAAGTTGTTGTGAATATATATATATATATATCCTTAGGAAAATTTCACTCGTAGCGCTCTCAGTCAAGAAGACGCAGTGCAAATCAAAGTTACCGCTGTTTATTCACAACGCGTTTCGCCTACCGAAAGGCTTGATCACGTGATCAAGCCTTTCGGTAGGCGAAACGCGTTGTGAATAAACAGCGGTAACTTTGATTTGCACAGCGTCTTCTTGACTGAGAGCGCGCTACGAGTGAAATTTTCCTAAGGATTCTGTGTGCCGGTGTGCTCCGCCGATGTGCGCGCCACTCTCCGTGGGTCTTCTATGGTTCGGAAGGAGCGAGCAAGTTTCGAGGATATATATATATATATATATATACATATATATATATATATATATATGCAGCACACTTCACCTTGAACTTTCCTTGCCCAGAAAGTGAAGCACGGACCCAAGTAGTGCAATTTCAATGTTTATTTGGCTCTCGCAGCAACCACAGCAGCCATGACGCGTTTCGACACTCCCTGGTGTCTTGATCACATGACGCGCACATCAAGGAGAAGGTGCATTTTAAACCATTTTTTTTAGAGCTTTTTTTCTTTCAATGCTTAAAGTGACAGTGCATTAAAACGATATATAAGGTCCATACATAGAGACAAATGTATAAATATATGGATATTTCAAAAGTGGCTCATGCTAATTACAAAATATCAATTCTCTGATAAATGATGTTTGTATTACAGGATAAGGGTATGAATACCGCACAGCACTTGAACTTTAACACAATTCATTGCGATAATCAAAAGTTGGAAGAATCGTACCGCCTAATATCGTTGAAATGATCCTAGGTTAACTTGTTCGATAATTTATATCCTCATTTACGTAATAAATAAATAAATTATCAAATTCTTTTAAAAACAAGTTTAAAAACCAACTGATCAGTGCAATGTAGTTCCCCTGACAATCACCATTTTTGTTGGACATCCCGGTATCAATACCCATTAATCATTTTTTTAAGCATTTTTGCGTACTCGATATTTGTACATTTATCAATAATAAACACAATTGGCTCCCTTGCCACTGGCAATTTTGTTCTTCTTTTTAGAGGACCTTATATCTGGAAAGTGCATAGTGCAATGTTAATGTGCAAAAAATGTGCAAGTCGATACCCTATGTTAAAAACATAAGACATCCTGTGAAAAAAAGCTAAAATAATTTAAATTAGTGTAAAAACCTCCACTACCCGTGTATATATTAAAAAGAGGGAGACTTGCGGCAGGCTATTGTTGACCTTGATGGTAATTCATTAAAGTTGTGACTAATATTGTACAAATCTTTGCTGTTTTAAGATAGCTCTCCCTATATTAACAAACTGACTAGATGTAAAAGTTTCCCATCTTACAAACAGGTGTGCAATTCATCAGTGGCATTAAGCCCCATCGGATGCTTGGTATCCAAATTTAGAATGTATCGCATCTCCAATTTTCTAAGGGCTTTTACTCTGTCCCCGCCTCTTTTATTCAGGGGAACACTATCTATTAAAAAATATTTGAGATCCTTACATTCACACTCATGTATTTCATTAAAATGCCGGGCCACCGTGTAAGATTGGTCATTATTTTTGATGGCCCGCAAGTGTTGGAGCACCCTTTGTGCCCCTGCAAAATTGTGCTCCCAACATATCTTAATTTGCAGGGGCACTCCAACACGTACACCACATGGTCCGATTTACAAGTAAGGGATTTTTGTATGGTAAAGTCCTGTGCACTGAATGGTGTCTTGTAGGTGGTTGTATTGACCCCGTGCTGACAGGCCTTACATACCTTACATCTTAAGAAGCCTTTTCTTTGGCTCAGCCAGTTACCCTTCGGCTGGCCACCTGGATCATTTTGTACCAAGGTGTCCTTCATCGAAGGAGCTCTGCTATAAGTGATGGCTAGTCTATTTGGTAAAAGATGGCCAATGATAGGATCCCCTAGTACAAGAGGCCAATTTTTCCTTATTATTTTTCTTATGGACTTCTCCTTTCTATTGTACTGAAGGATAAATCTGAAAGGCTCTACTTCCTGACCTTTAGAGATGTCATCCCTATTCTTTTTCTGTAGGAGTAGTTCTCTCGGAATGTTGTTACTTTTGGTAATGGCTGCCTCCACACATTTTTTGCTGTAGCCCCTCTCTAAAAATCTCTTTTTACTGCTTGCTTGGGCTGATTTTAAATCATTTTTGCAACTGCAAATCCTCTTCAAGCGGAGCATCTCCCCGTAGGGAATGCTCTGAATGAGATGTTGCGGATGGGAGCTGCTGGCATGAAGCACAGCATTCCCGGCCGCGGGCTTGCGATGGAGCTTGGTTTCCAATTTGCCATTCGAGATGAATACCTCTACATCCAGGAAATAAACACTGCTGTTACTTATTGTGGCTGTAAATTTCAAGTTTAGCCGATTGGTGTTAAGCTTTTCAATAAAGTCCTCAGCTTCTTACTTGGTACCCTCCCACACTATGAATAGGTCGTCTATAAACCTCCACCATGCTTTGATGTTGTCATTGAAATGTTGACTGTGTTCCTTAAGTAGGACCAGCTCCTCCCACCATCCCATATGAAGACAGGCATAACTGGGGGAGAAGCTGGCCCCCATTGCAACGCCCCTAAGTTGTTGAAATAGTACGTTTTGGAACATAAAAATATTGTTACACAAACAAAATTCAACCATGTCAATTAGCATAGCATTATGTTTTATAAAGTCCACTCCTTTCTTTCCAAGGTAGTAGCGAAGGGCTTTCAGACCATCCATATGTCTGATTGAAGTGTAGAGGGATGTTACATCCATGGAAATAAGTAGATAGTTGTCTTGCCACTTAAAATATCTCATTTTAGCCACAAAGTCTCCAGTGTCTCGAACATATGATGTTAATCGTTGGACATGCTCCTGTAGATAGAAGTCCACATATTTTGAGGTATTTTCTAACAGGCTTTTTCTGGCCGATATAATGGGACTTCCTGGGGGATGTGTAGAATTTTTGTGTATTTTCGGAATGAAATATATGATTGGTGTAACAGGATTCTCATTTTTTTTAAATTTAAATTCGTCTGTTGAAAGCAGTCCTGCATTTTTCCATGCAATTAATTTGCCTTTGTAATCATTGTTGGTTTTCCTCAATTTTATGATGTCACTTCGGCAGTAACAATTGGTGTTGGTTAGTTGATTCATGGCTTCCTGAGTATAGTCTTTGATGTGCCATAGGACTAAATGGCCTCCCTTGTCCGCATTGCGGACCACTATCTCAGGATTCTCCTTCAGTTTCGTCATGAGTTGATGGTATTGTAACTCCCGCTGATTTACTTTGCGTTTTTTGATATTTGACACATGGTGATTGAGGCATTTGATGCTTGTTACCACCTGGTCATGGAATATATCTATAGAGTCTTTTAACATGATGGGATTAAAAGTTGACTTTGGCTTGGAGGGCGTTTTGCTGATGATTGAGCCCTCAGTATTGCCGGTATTCCCCACATTGTCAATAGTTGGACTGACAATGTAGCTTTCCTTTGCCAAATCCTGCATGTCACGCAGAGTTGCCAAATCAGAGCTATCGAAATTGAAATTAGATTGGAAGTTTGTTGGATGTTCATTTTGTGCCTCCACTGTGTTCGCACTTGGATGTTTTTGGGTTTGAAAGTATTTCTTGAGTTTTAATTTGCGAACCCCTGTAGACATCCATCCTAGTGGCAGCGTAATCAAAAGAGCTTTCCGGGCAGAAGGATAAACCAAGCGTGAGTAGTTGTTGTTCCGCTTTATTTAGGACCACCTCCGTAAGATTTATGACTGTAGGGGCCTCAGTCTTGGAGTCATTTATTACCGTCTCCAGTTCCTCCTTGGTTGACGCTTCTGTTATCCTTTGATGCTTGGCTCTTCGTTTTGTTGCCCTCCTTCTTTCCCTACGTTTGATGGTCCGGGTTTTTGTTGTATACTTGTTTGATTCCTGGGGCGTAGAGATAGCAACCTTTGGCGACATAAAAATCTACTTCATCCGTGAGTGAAATTTGTGCTGGAACCTGCCCCAGTGCCTGTCTGTGTGATTCCATTTCCGTTTCACTCTCAACGGCAGAGCTTAAATCAGAGCTTGAGGCGCCTCCATATCCTGCTCTTTCCTCCATTCTGTTTTGTTTAGCCATTTGGTTGTCTCCATACTTAGATATTTTCATATATATATATATATTGAAAAATGATATTTTTGTATATTTGTTTCGATATTAGTGTAAAATTATATATTTATTCGATATTGTTGTACTTACCTTTATATGTATAGGAAAACGATATTTTTGTGATCAATATTTTTGACACAATATTTCTGTAGCACGATATTTATGGTTTCTATATAATGTCAGTGAACTGTGTGCGAGTGGGTGATTGAATGTCTGGACAGAAGTATAAACAGATTGCATTGATGGATAAGTGCTAATAAATGAGTGTAGGTGGATTGATGGATGCATTGTGTAGGTAGAAAGGTATTTGAATGTACATGTCGTGTACAACTACATTGATCTACTGGACTCTCTGAGCCCTGCTTGGACAGCATTCCAAGCTTTACTACCCTTGTACTGAGTCCTCGGACTGGCAGCATGCTTTGCGCACCTGCACCACTCCCACTGCCCACAGACTACAGGGATGTACAAAGAAGGGCTAGAATTTTTAGATGAGATAACAGGCTCCATTTTATAAGTTTACAAAGGATGATTGTAGTGGATTTTTTTCTTCAGATATCAAGTGATTTTCCGCAAAATACAATGCATTTTCACAAGGCCTCCTTTGGCCAAAGGCTCCAGCCACTTAGAAAAAATGGTGTCCACATTGTCCCAGCCAGGTCGCTATGATGTAGCAAATCTGCCCAAACCCACAATAGATGACATGTTAGAAGAACATGATGGAATAACATTGAGAATTTAAGCAGATCAACAATGGAACACGATGAAACAAGTGCTAAGAAACAAAATAAACACCCACAGATTCAAGAAAGAGTGAAAGAATTATACTTCTTGGAAAACTGTTATTTTTTTCCCAAAGGTTTTTATTGAAAATCGATATACAGAAATCAAAAGTATAAGGTCCAAACATTAATTAAGACTTGCTGCGTGCATTCTAATATACTTGGCTTAGATATATGCTCAACAGAATTGATAGACATCAAATGTCATAAAAAAAAAACATAAAGCCAGAGTTAATAGTCATATGTTGCTGGGAGATTTTGTATAACACCAAGTAAAAAGAGTAAACCGTATTCAGTAATCCGGCAAAACAAACTATGAACCCAGTGAATGGAAAAGATTTCTCATTGCACCTTACCCAAAATAAAATGAGACAATGTATTATATGAAGGGGAAGTAATAACAGAGAGAAAAAGAAGATAGTAGCTAGAGAAGGAGAAATGGATACTGTCGTGTAGTTTCTACTAATCCGTAGGATCTGCACATTTGTTGGACAACATAAACTTTGGGTGAGGTGCCTAGACTGATTCCAGGCACCCCCGTAGGATATGTTGACCTAGAGACCAGCTAGCTCACAGTGCCACCAAAAGCCCTCCTAACCTTACCAGGGAGCGAATGGTTTCTGGCAACCACTGAACATGACAACCCTGACCCCTCAGGGATAGTGGAAATAGATCAGAACCTTTCTGTCAGTCACTCGTGCTTACTTGTTCTCAGAGAAATATACAGAATACACAGTGGGACGTTTTCAATATATTTATTGATCCAATGTTGTTCTTGTATAGAATACATGTGCTGCGATAATCAGTAGACAGAAGCAAATTAAAGTGATTACAAGCACCAAAAGCGTAAATAGTAGATACAGTTCTACAATGGTGCTAAAACAGTGTATATATGCATGCATATAAACAAGGCAGTAATCAGGCCTACTTCTACTATGCAAAACCCTACTCTAAGTGTACCTAGAGTGTGTGTGTATGTGTGAAGCCAAGAATCCACCCAAGGGACGATCCAACCCCATTACCTGGTGGGAGAGAATGTAGGAGCCCGTCTTGGACACCCCCTCATGGAGATGTCTGACCACTGCGTGGTGAAGTCTCAGCATGCAGGGACCCTCAGTGTCAGCTGAAGTGCCTCCTCTGCTAATCTTTTGGGATGCTTTTTATTTATAATAGAAAGCAGCCTTGCAATGTGTGTATAGATTAGCGATGTTATGGATATGTAGATAGCCCTGTCACACCGTGGATGAAGATAGAATGACATTTGTACATAGTGCGTAGCTGTACATGATGATCGAGGCATCATGATAATGTTGTGCGAAGCTAGATGTGTAAACAAAGTAGTTTCAGAGAAACTAATCCAACATTGTGTTGCATGCAAATATGTGCAAAAGGTCATGGCAGAAAAGTTATTTGTGAAAAATAGAACAATGTAAGAAATTAGCAGCTTCGCTACATGGGCCTAACCCGGGCACATAACAGTACAAGGGTAGAATAAATATATATAGTCAGAGGCACCAAAGGGCAGTCATATATTGTTATATTGAAGGTATTCTGCTAGAGTACTCTATAGGGTTCCTGACTTAGGGTCTTATTAAGAGTCAGGTGGTTCACGGATCATCAGACTTGCGTGGGCGCAGTGGTGGTGGTCTTCCGACCACCCTATGATGACCAAGGGCCTGATTACAATGTTGGTTGGAAACTAAACTGCCTGAATCCTTGTCGGATTCGGTTCCGACCGAGTCTCGGTTGGCAGTTCCGCCCAACCTATTATGATGCTTCTGAACACCGTTCGGAAGGACTCCCATTGACTTCAATGGGAGCCCATGTTCCGACCGACAACACAGGCTCCTATGGTTAAAATGGGTGTCTGCGGAAAACCTTGCACCCTGTCGCGGGCACCCCATGGTGCCTGCCACACTGTGCATGGTTTTACAGGGGGGTCCCTTGGGTACCCCCTTGACACCAAACTGGAGGACTCAGGATGAAGGGGTGCCTGCTAGGGGCCCCCAAAGTCAGTTTCCAAAAGCCTTTTCCTGTCGGAGAGACCAAGTCGGAAAGGCTATCCGTTGAGCTGTACGAATCAGCTCCGACCGACTCAGAATCTTTGAATGCCTGTTGGAACTGATTCGGAATGTTGAAAGGTTCCCCTTCTGACCGAGAGCATCGTAATCGGTCGGTCGGAATTGTTTCAGACTGAATCGGGAGGATGGGTTCCGACACAGTCCAGGGAAATCTGACTTTCAGTTGGAGGCTTTCCGACCGACATCGTAATCAGGCCCCAGGTCTATCGGGCCGCCCTGAGACTACCGCAACCACCAAGGATCAGAGATCCCTGGCCGTGGCATGGTGGTCTTGAGGCTGCAATAAACATATTACGAGTTTCCTCACCGCCACACTTTTCATGGTGATGCGACCGCCATGAAAAGTGTGGAGGTAAGGAAACAAAGTGCCTGGGTGCATGCCGGGGGCACATGGTGAGCCCCCGTGTGAAAGCATCCCAGTACCTGCACACCATGGACTGCAGCAGTCCATGTCATGCAGATACTGATTTTGATGTTCCCACTGCAGTGCCTATCTAATAGGCACCTCTGTGGGAACGCCCAATAAACGCCTGCCAGACAGGAGAAAACTTCTAATCTGGTGGGCAGTTCTACCACAGGTTTGGCAGTGCGGGAACAGGGCGGTCCCACTCCCACACCACCAAACTCATATTAAGGCCCTAAGTAAGAGAATGCATTTTATCAAAACAGATATTATCAGCGATATGCACAAAGCATAACCAGGCCCGCCATGTGTGAAATGAAATGTTGTGAGCGTTTCCATTCTGAAAGTATTATTTTCGAGTCAATGGGAAACATCAGATCAATTAACTGTAAGTCTTCATTGATCACTGGGGGAACGGCCAAAGGAGCATGAATACCTAATAGCACTGTAATTACATTTATTGGAACCGTAATTTTGAAAATTATTTACAGAAAAGATTGGATTTTCTGCTATAGAGGGAAAACGTGTGCAATTATAGAACATATGTAATAGTACTCTGGGCTCATTTTTCAGTTACAGCACAGGTTGGAATCAATAAGACCCCATTTGTGTAGCTTCACTGGAGTCCAATATGCATTACGAAGCGTCCAAAGTCTCATTTGTGATAGGGCAGTGGTGATTTTCTTTTGAAAGACCGAGGGCCAAGTTGACGGTGATCCATTTTTCCCTGAGATACTTCTACCGTAGGAATTCCAAGTTTTAGTCAGTTTTTTTGTGAGGTCCGGTATTTGGGTCAACAACAACTTGTATATGTTTGAAGCTACAAGAATCCCCTTCCAGGAATCTTGTAAATAATGTCGGAAGATCTGGAGTAGGGATATAACCCAGTTTTCTTACAGTGAATTTAAGTTTAAGAAAATCATAAAAATCTAAATTGGAGAGGGTATTCTCAGACTGTAATTCAGAGAAGGATAAGGGATTCTCTCAAGCGCCAATATCTTTAATGATATTGATCCCTTCCTTTGCCCAGTTTTCCCAGTAAAGTGGGGCGCCGTCGATCCTAACATGTCTATTAAAGCAGAGTAAAGCGCATTCCGATTTGGCTAATTTAGACTACATTTTTCTGTCTAATAAACGGAGGGTGTCTAATGAGTGTTTGAAAATCTGGTGAGAGTGTTCCAATTAATGCACCCAGGAGAAAAGGTAGAGAGTGGTCTATCTCAATGTATAACTAGTTAGGAGTATCAAAGGAAGATGGGCAGAGCCATTGTGCATCTTGTGTAGCTAGAAAAGCCAATCGGCATCTTTGGTAGTCAGGAAATCTAACCGCACCATTCTTTTTGTGTAATCCAAGTTTTTTCAGAGAAATGCTCGCCTTCTTTTTTTTTGTGTTGCAATTTTTTTTATTATTAAGTAAGTATACAATAGTTATACAACATCGGTGGGAATCACCCAACTTCGAATTATAATAACAATGTACAGATAAAGACAGGATGATATGATACATTGTACGAAAAAAGGGAGTGGGGGTAGGTGGATACACGCAGAGCGAGGGGTAAGAGGCAATAATTAGTAAATACTAAAATATACTAGGAACCACTGAAGTCCCGTAGCAGCAACCCGGGGACGGGAGAGGAGGGGGTAGGTGGGGGCCCCAGTTCCCTGATTTGAGTCTGACCCTTAGAGGACCTATGCAATGGGAGTTGTTAGGTCTGAGGTCTTCAGATGGAAACACTGTGGGGTGAGGGCATTGGGAGGGGGCATCCCGTGTGTTGAGGGGTGGTAGGTCTGTGGGGTGGGTCGCCAGGGGTGAGGTGCTACAGGCAGCAGGGTTGGGCAGAGGCTGGGGTCATGCCGGAAAAAAGGGCGAGAAAGGAAGGAAAGAGAAATCTTTAGCTGTCGGCGCAGGGGAGTCTTTTATGTTTTGTTAGGAGGGTGGGCAGGGTTACAGTGGAGGATAGAGCTGGTGGATCTGGGGGTAGTAGCAATTCTCACCTTCTTGTTTGAGCCTTGGATACTGCCCTTTTTAGCAAAGTATGAAGAAAGATTGTACAGAGGTGTAAGGATAGATGAAGAATAGTTACATTAAGAGAATCCTTT
The DNA here is from genome assembly GCA_963921515.1 of Calotriton arnoldi. NCBI lineage: Eukaryota > Metazoa > Chordata > Amphibia > Caudata > Salamandridae > Calotriton > Calotriton arnoldi. Next base: position 598,023 of record CAWUFW010007507.1, on the reverse strand, counting down.
TTGCCTATATCTAGTCATCTAGTGTTGGAAAGGAGAGCTTATTCAAGAAGTGAGTAAAGGAAGCTAAGTCAATAGGATAGTCCGGTTGGTATAATTTTTCATTAAAAGATCTAGAGGCCTTTAAAATCTTTTCCAGAGAGGTAAGATTATGGCATTCATAATTTCTTAAAGAAGAGACTGCCAATTGTCTTTTGGTAAACTTTAAAAAGTTAGCAAGGTATATCCCCGCTTTGTTTTCTCAACCATTTTTTAAGGGCGGGCAGTGAACTTCGCTCCGCCAGCGAAGTTTGTAGAGATTTAGTAACTCTGCACTCCGTTTGGAGTACGAAGTTTTCCTAATCGCCGCCTACGCAGCGGAGCAGAGTTCACCGGTGCAGGGAGACATACCTTCCTCCCAGATGGGTGTCTCCTCTGTCCTGATCCTGCTGCTGGGCCTGGCTCCACTCCTTCTTCTGCTCCGGGAGAATTACAGGAAGAACTGCAGTGCGCATGACATACTGCGTGAAGGCATATAGGTCAGGCATGCCTTCACGCAGTACGTCATGCGCACTGTAGTTCTTCCTGTAATTCTCCCGGAGCAGCGGAAGGAGTGGAGCCAGGCCCAGCAGCAGGAGCAGGACAGAGGAGACACTGATCTCGGAGGAAGTTAAGTCTTTAGTTTTTATTAATAATCTTATTCTTTTACTTAGACTATGCGGGGGGGTCGGGGCTTTAGCGGGGGACGGTGGGGCTGGGGCTTTAGCGAAAGGGGGGGCGGTGGGCCGGGGCTTTAGCAGTTGGGGGAGCGGGAGTCCAGGGCTTAAGCGGGGGCCGGGGGTGGGGTTAGGGGCAGGGGGGAACTCCGCCAGGCCATAGAACTCAGCGGAATTTCATTGAGTTTTCTAGTGACTCCGTGAAATTCTGAGTACCACTACGCGAGCTCCGCCCACCCTTACCATTTTTTTAGATTTCTTCACTGCTACCCACTTGTGTGCTCAAGTGCTAAGGATCTTGTTGAATTCATATTTGAGTCTCTTTAGTTCAGGAAGAGATGCTGACCCCCTAGAATGGTTAACTTTAAGTTCTAACTTCTGAATTTGTGTTTGCCACTCATTTAAGAACTCTTGATCTTTCTTATTTTTTCCTGCCATCAAATTAATCATACTGCCTCTGATAGTAGCTTTTAGGACATCCCAGAATAGTTCAGGAGGAGTGTCATATAAGTTACTGTCTCTAATATAGTTAGTGATGTCCGACTGAATGGACAGTCTTAAGTTATCACCATCAGCAAGATGCCTATGTTCATCTCAAATGAGATGCAGGCATGATCAGAGTTTGTAATAGGCTCAATTTTTGGTGATCGAGCTGAGTATGGGATTTGGATGGTCTAAACTTCACATTTGACAGCTATCTAGGAAACCATCTGTAAGAAAGTGCCCTCTTTTTGCATGGTTGCCCCTAATTTTTGCCAAACTGTTGATGTACTTTGACTGAGTGTGCCCTGGGTTCCTCCCAAACAGGTACCCAGGGTCTATGTTCTTTCCCTATACTGCATTGATACAAAACCCAATTGGCACTCTTCGACCACATGTAATTAATTTGTAAATGGTACCATAGGTACCAAGGGCACTGTGGCCAGGGAAGGCCTCTAAGGGCTGCAGCTCTTATTGTGCCACCCTTAGAGGCCCTATACCTTTACACACACGCACTGCCATTGCAGGCAGCGTGTTTTGGTGCAGAGCAAAGTGAAGTGTCGACATGGCACACATCCCTGTGTGCCATGCCTACAACCCACTGCCCTGGCATAGGTAAGCCACCGCTCTAGCTGGGTGCACTATACCAGTGGTCAGGGTACAGGCATGAGCCCTGTACCCCTACAGTGTCTAAGCCAATTCTTAGACATTGTAAGTGCAGTAATGCCATTAAGAGTATATGGTACTGGGAGTTTGTCATTACGAACTCCACAGCACCATAATGGCTTTACTGAAAACTGGTAAGTTTGGTATCAAACTTCTCAGCACATTAAGCCCACACTGATGCTAGTGTGGGATTTAATGAAAAATGCACTCAGAGGGCATCTTAGAGATGCCCCCTGAAAAACGACCTAACTCTAGTGTCCTGGCTGAGTGGCTGCTCGCCAGCCGCCTCCACCAGACATGTTTCTGGACCCCTGGGTCGAGAGCCTACTGCTCTCGGGGGTCTGAAACAATGCACATCCTGGGACGAGGTGCCAAGTCTCCTCCCCAGGATGGGCAGGGTCCACAAAGGGGAAGCATCAAAGACTTGCCGCCTTTGTGAGCTACCCCAGCCATTTGCTGCTTCCTGCAACTGGCCTCCACCCAATTCTGACCACCACTTTGGGCAGGAGAATCAGCTGGAAAACCAAGAGAGGTGTGCCCACCTTTGCCAACCCCACCCCTCAGGGAAGCCGTGCTGAACTAAGAAGAAGAGGACACCCACTGACTTGGCCCCAGCCCTACTGGCCTATCCCCTCCTCGAACCTGCTCCAGCAAAATCCTGGTGTGTCATGCAGCCAGCAGCCCTCAAGAACCCGGAGGACCTGCCCTGCCTTCCCAAACAAAGACTTTGCGGTCGATTCCGATCTCGGTCGGTAGGGCTCCGAATCGGATTCGGCTTTACCGGATCCGAGTCGGAGGCTTTGTTTCCGACCGATTCGTACAGTCGTCCGAGCGAGCAAGTACGATGCGAGTGAACGCGAAATCGCCGACCGACTCGTTTCCGGGTCCGAACCGCTCCGTCCGACTCGTTCGCACTCGATTCGTGGCGCGCAATGGAGATGTTTTACGACCGAGCCAGTACGATGGACGCGTCGGACAGCCGGATCGAGTCGGAGAGTCCGGCTCAAAAAAGCTCCCAGAGCCGGACTTGGGGGGACGGACCCCCCTGCACCCGTAGCCATACGAGTCGAACACAGGGGGGACCCAAGGGTCCCCCCTAAACATGCATGTACTGTGCGAGTTGCACCGACGCGTACACACTGTAGGGGGTGCACTTGTTTGCGACGTACCCATTGAGTCACTGGGAGCCCATGTGTGCGTCGTACGACCGGCTCCCATTGACTTCAATGGGAGTCCGACAGAATCGAGTCCGGCAGCATGCGGCGGCATCGTACTCGCTCGGTCGGACTGCAGGAGTCCGGCTCTGTCGGAAATCTCTCCGGATCCGGCTCGGTCGGAGAGTTTTCCGACCCAGATCGGAATCGGCCCCTTTGTCTCCCGTGAGCACCGGATCTGTTCACCCACGGACTCTGGCTCTGGCCAAATCCGCGAGTCTGCACCACTCTGCACCACTCTGCACCTGACGCCCATGGCCCAAGTTCAAGTGGCCCAAAACCATGAGGAGATCTCCCCAGCGATCCTGACCTGAGATCTGGTGATCTCTGACCTGTCTTGAATCTCCAATCGACACCTGCAGCCCCTGTCTGGAGGATCCCCCCAACCGGAGCTGGTAAAAAAACAGACGCCTAAAGACACCCCTGCATTTGACATCCCACGGCCTTGGGTGGCCCAACCGATGATGTCCCAGCATCCCCTGGCATCCCAACTTACCTCTCCAACCGGTGGTCACCTCCAGCAGATCTTTGTCCCGAGCCTGCAGTGTTTGTTGCAACCTGAGAATCCCCATTGAAATCAACAGGGCACCTGACGCCAAAACAGCACTCTGCACCCAGCCGCCCCTGTGCCGCTGCGGGTGCCCTTTGTGTGCTAAACCAGATCCCCTTTGCCCTGAGCCTAACACCAGGAGCTTTGCACCCACAACCTTGTGGCCTGCTCGTGAGCAGCCACCAACCAGAGGCCCCCTATCCCCCATTGGATAACATTGGGCCTCAGCACTCTGCACCCGGCCACCCTCATGCCGCTGAGGGTGCTTGAAGAGTGCATCCTTGACCCTGGGGGGAACCCTGGTGCTAACTCCAGAATACCAACTCCCACAACAAAGTACTTACCTGTAAACCAATAACTTTATTTCTTCCCATAGGATTGCATTGACTGCTTTTCTTTGAAAAATCTTTTGTGTGGAGTTGGTTTGTATGAAAACTGGAAAAACTGTAAATATACAAAAACTGTATTACTTACCTTTTGTCTAGGAGATGTCCCAGTGTGATATCAAGGCATATCACACTGGTTAGTAAAAGTAACTTAAAAAGTAATCTAAGAAGTAACGTGCATAGTAATCTGTAAAATAACTGAAAAGTTATTTCGAACTGTTGACTTACCTGTAACTCAACCAACTGCATTTGAACCTGCATTCAACTGTAATTCACTGCATAAAAACGTGCAAAGTATTATTTCACTTACCTGCACCAGGCTTGGCTTGGTTCTAGAAATAAAATAACTAAATAAAATTTTTGATACAAACAAATTGGTATGAGTTCAGTCTTTGAGTCTGTGACATCATTTCTTGCCTGAGTGTGTGCAACAAATGCTTAACACTACCCTCTGATAAAGCCTTACTGCTCGCCCACACTACCACAAATAGAGAGTAAGTGCTATCTACTTTTACCTCTGCTTACCTTTGGGGTTCCACTGAACTATGTGCACACTATACCTCATTTTGGTATAGTATTTACAGAGCCTGCTTCCTACACCATCTATTGGAAGATTAAAATCTCTTCCCAAAACAACACCTTTATTTTGGGGAAGGTCAGAGAGAACTTGAGTAATGGTTGACCAGAAGGAAGGGTCATTGTTATTTGGAGCATAGATATTGATAAACAAAAAGGCAACATTGTTCTTCTGTGCTGAGATAACCACCCATCTGCCTAAGTTGTCAGTTTTATATAGTTGTGCAGTAATATTAGACTTTTTGAATGTAAGGATAATAACCCCATTGTTCTTTTTGGATGCAGGGTAGATAAAACAATTAATCCAAGAGTAGTATAGTTCACCGCGTTCTAGGACCAATTCTAGTTTCTTGAAAAAGGATAATATCGCCTTTGAGTCAATAGCAATAATCAATAGTTTTTTGGACCAGATGTTTCAAACCTTTTGTATTTAATGGGAGCACTTTTATCGAATGAATATTAAATCCCGGTGCTACATCTGGAATATGGGTACCTGCTGGTGGGTTGGTTAGAAGATAACAGAAACATATAAGAATCAGCAGGGTTACTGTCATGTGTGTGAGGAGGGGCAAGGGTGCAAAACTATAGAGGCAGAAACTGCACAAGGAAAACAGAAAGTAAAAGTAAGATAGAGAGAAACACAACATAAATATTCAAAGCATCACCGTTACCCAACCCCCCAAAAGTGGTCCATAGTCCACTAAACCCTCCCATATCAGCAAAAACTAGGGGTAGAGAGTGCCACAAGGGCTCTTGTGGCAATACAGCATATAAACATTAACGGATTACAGATGCTTATCATGTAAAACCAGAGTGTAAGCACTTAACCAGGATGCTCTGCAATAGTTCAAAAGCGTATTACACGTTGAGTCCAAAATAGTAAATCCTTAAGGCAAGCTTATAAAACTATTGTGAGCAAAGACATATATAATAAATAATCAACGTAGAGCTCTATGGCATGAAGGCAGGAAAGCACAAGTGAAACTCTATCATAAACCACTTACAATAAAGCTAAGGTAGGACAAATCATACAATAGTACATGACAATGATGGGATATTGCTTCGCCCCGATTGACTTAAGAGGGAACATGGTCTGACAGGAACAAAGTGTCACATAATTCTCCTAAATATGAGAAACCACTTGACTGATTTTGACATGAAGAAACCCACTGAGCATAGAAGCAAGAGACATGCATATTAAATGGTGCACAGTCAAAATATCGACTTTTAAATATCGACCTACATTAATATCGAGTTTTAAATATCGTAGGGACAGAATATTGACATCAAGAATATCGGTGACCAGAATATCGACCTGAAGGTAAGAAATATCGTTTCTGTTAATATCGAAGTTGTTAATATCGATAGTAAAAATATCGATGTTAATAATATTGATGTTTATGTTAATGTTATGTATTTTAGTATGTATTTTATATGTATGTGTTCCACATGTTTTGTTATGTTTTGTATTATTTTTTAAATATATGTATTAATTGTTTAGAAGTTAGTAATTTTTTTAAAGCAAATTTTGCGTTTTAGTACCGTAGCGGGTTGTGGGTTTATAGGGGAATAGGGTGGGAAGTAATTTAATTATAGTAAATTAATTAATAATTTTTAGAAATTATTAATGATTTTTAATTACATTTTGCATTTTAGTTCTGTAGCGGGTTGTGGGTTTATAGGGGAGTAGGGTGGGAAGTAATTTAATAGTAATTAAGTAATTATTATTATTTTTTATTGTTATTGATATTTAATTTATTGTTAATTAATTATTAATTGGTAATTAATTTTTATTAATTGATTAATTGATAATTATATTAATTGTATACATTTTTTAGTGGAGCGGGTTGTGGGTTTATAGGGGAATAGGGTGGGAAGTAAATTAATTATAATAAAGTAATTAATAATTTTTATTTTTTGGTATTGATAATTAATTTATTGTTTATTAATTATTAATTGGTAATTAATTTGTATTAATGAATTAATTGATAAATATATTAATTTAGTTTAGGAGTGGGTTGTGTGTTTATAGGGGAATAGGGTGGGAAGTAATTTATTATAATTAAGTAATTATTTATTAATATTTATTGGTATTGATAATTAATTAATTGTTAATTAATTATTAATTGGTAATTAAGGGGTCCATTACGATGTCGGGCGGAAGCACTACCGCCGTGCTGTCGGAGGCAAAAACCCCCAGTTACCGTCTGCCAGCTACGGCCCACACGCCCGCCAAATTAGGATGTGAAAAGTCAGCCAAACACCGACCGTAAGCCAGCGACGCCGCCCGCCATCAAAGTGCACCCGTCCACGTAGCGGCGCGAACCAATGGACACACACCGTCCGACGAAATGACGTACCGCCCGGCGTACAAATTACAATGCCACAACCAAACTGCTCCCCCGGCTAAGAGACACCGCACGAGATACCAAGGCGGAAACTCGACTGCAGAGTACGGAGACCAAAAAGGCGGCCCACCCCGACATGAATCCGGCACTCCAGGCCATCCCCATGCTCTACCTGATGCACCACCTAGGAGTTAACGCGCCGCGGCGACGCAGGTAGGCAGACACACAACAAGGGCACGCAAACACTGCACACAATGCAAGGGCGGGAAAACTGTACAAGGGCCCCCCAGACACCCCGGTGTGGACAGGACACATCCACCACTGTACCCACACATGTCCCACAGGACAAAATGAAACAACTCGCAACAACCGGGCACCCACTACCCGGGACCAGGAAGTGACGTCCCCGTCACGGCACTGCAGCGTCGATGACGCAGGTACACATGCGCACAACGCAGAGGCCAACGACAGCGCAATGCATGGGCCACACACAAACACCACAGGGTCACAACTACACACCCCACACACCAGCCCCACCCTGAACGCACATGTCACGTGGCATTCCTGCATCAGTCATGTCCCCAACCGACAACTCACAGTTGCCAACCTGATGTCACACAAGTGTCCCGAACAGGGGAGTGATGTGAGGCCAAAATAGGACCCACCCTTGTGTGAAAAACATGGCGAAACACACAGCGCCAGCTACATAACAGCGCAGAATATGGACCTCATCCGCAAAAGGCATGCCAGTACCATCAAAAAATACCTATACCATCCTGCTCGCAATACCAAGACATGCAATATACAACATTAAAAAACCCTGCTGCCTGAGAACAGGTGTTTCCAATTACTACACCCACACAGAAGCCCCAATGTATAGCGGAAACGCTGTGTCCCGCCCACACACGGGAGAGCAGATAGCACTTAATGTCCTTCCATTCCCACTCTGAAATCACATTGCAACTATTCATGCAGGAGAATGGAGCCATTGTACCAACAAGAAGCCAAACAGTGCCATGCAGAGTAAACCGTCCCACTGGGCAGATAGCGGCCAACATGAAAGAAAGTTAATAACACAAAAAAGAAATAATACCACTCCTCCATGTGGCTCAAATGCAAGTAATCTGGAAGGAGTCAGACACCACTGGCCTTGACCATTCATAGAAGCATGTGGGATGAGGGCCTGTGTCCTGCCTCCGTACAACCATTCCAGAATTCCCAGCATCGTCGGAGGTTGCACTCTGCTGACTGCACAGCCAGCCGGAACACGCCATCACATCGCCCTGTAGCAAAATGGCTGTTGCACCACTGCTCCCCAACTACGCCGGACAGATGCAGCTGTACATTGAGAGCCTGCTACAGACAGTGGGCTGTGAAAATCTGGCCATGCTGAACGTAAGTTACTGAGTAACTTACCGCATCGCAATGTTCAGCTGCGTCATCCCCGTTTTCTACTGTCGGAGGTGTCCGTTCCACTGTCCTGTGGATTTATGTCTCTCCAACCCGGCATGTCCAAAGGCGGACCTGGTACACTTGTTTGCACCCCTGGACGCCCACGACAGGATCTGTTCAGTCAATGGGGGCATGGCGTATGTGGCTGCAATCGGACACACACTGCAATGGGACCAGTGTGACTCCACACAACGTATTCTGGATCACAGTTTCATCGAATGTCATCCAACATGTCCCATCAGGCTTCTACAAGGTTCAACTTACAATGAACACATTGCCAGCCACCATCCGCTTCATTGGATGGCATCCATGTTTACCACCAATGCCATTGATGCCCTGCTGGAAGGTATCGCATACCTGACAACTTGTCAATTCATCGGGCCCTGACGCAATACCCCCAATTGAACAATGATGTTCAACACTGTACCCATGCTTGGCTTTCGCACGGACTGGGCAGTTAGCTGTACAACAACTATACCATACAACCCGCAACAAACACCACACCATCAACTCCACTGCCATGACATCGGACATTTTCGGGACATGCACTCTGTTCCTCACCATATCCAGTATCTCTGCATGAACAGGGGGAGGCAGAGGCATGGGACTTGTGTACAGTAACCACATGGACAATACTGCACGAACAACTAAGCCATAATATGTATTCAGCGCACCTGAACACATGCACCGGTCAGTGCACACTAATCTGTCTGCTGCATCACGTGAGAACTGACACCTCACCATCGTCTGTACTTCCGTGCCAGGACTTTTGCATGGACAACAAATGCATCCTCCTACAACATGGCCCTAGTTATTGTGTCATGTTCAGTGGCCACCACATTGCAACAACTTTTGACACGCTGCTGCATGCATGTAGGCTCATGCTCTGATGTCACCTCTCACGCAGGTGTGTCGTAGTTACTATTGTAGTAAACCTGTACCATGGAACTGAGAGGTACTGTGCCTATGATGTCAAGCTGTCTCGTACGCAAAATGAATACGGTCTGTGTCAAAGTCTAGAGCCCTTCAGTAATTAGCAAATGTACTTTAGCATAGCAAGGGCAAGGCAGTTGTAACTCTGAAGCCTTCATCCCACAGTCAACATCCAATCACATCTAGCCGTACCCCCTTTTGTATGTGCAATCATGCTAAGTATATCCTCCACATGCATTTCGCTGCCAGTAGTGTCCACTATACTGCATCACAGAGGACGTAAGTCCAAATACATGGCTTTAAGCAAATATGTGACTCAGCTGAATCATTTCACGAAGACAAGTACGAATGAGAGAGGATGAGAGTGTGTTAAGTACACGACAGTCGTGAGATGACCATGTAGTCCAGTGTCATTGGATGTCAACGCATATGAGTAGCCGCAACAGTGGACACAGTGAAATACTACAGCTCGTGGGCCAGGACTTGTCAGACTCTCACGTGGCCCAACAGATCATCACATTAACACTGACGGCCTGGTCACTACAAAGCACAGTCCTACATTTGTCTACAATTTCCCTCACAGTCTGACATCACACTCAGCAAGCAAAAGTAGGAGCCACGCAAAAGCCAGCTACAGCAATGCCTGACAAAACAAACACACGACATCAGTGTGGGTGGGCAGGACTGCACAGTGAGTAATAACTGCAGAAATTCACAGACATGCTCAATTGAACAAGGCACAATCTTGACAGTCACACACCCTGCACACACACAATGTCAGAAACATAACAAGTAGGAGTCAGCCTGAACTGCAAGGACACACCCACACACTGCACACTGTGCAACATACAACACACACGTGTGATCACATTCACAGACCTGAACACGGATACAAACATCCACCATGGGCCTGGGTAACACATGTGTGTAGTCGACATTGCCACAGCGCACACACACACCAACACTACCCCAAAGTCACACCACTCACACCACACACACCTACACCTCCCAAATGCACACATTGAAAGTAAGCCATGTGCCCAGGCACAATGTACATCACAAGAGTAACATACACCTACACTGCTGGCCACACAGCAAGTAAGCTCACACATACCCGCATACTCTGCGTATGCTGCCTGTCATCCTGTGGCTAGACTCACACCCTGTGCATTGCTTGCACGCAAACATGACACGGATACATTTCCCCAGAAATACATGACACCAAATACATGCAGTCAATCCGTGTCACAGAAAAGCATATTCATCACACACACAAGTAGCAGAGTCTAAAAGAAGTGAAGTCCCTGCCACTTGTACAACACATATGAATGTGAGACCAGACATTGCAATTGCTGAGGTACCATACACTGCATGTGCCCCACTTAACCATGCACACACTGCAACAACTGCAATCAACTACACAGATAGAACCGACTACAGGAACAACAGCATCCAGTCACAGATTACATAGACAGGCGGCATAATTCATCAACCCCAGGGACAGTGGCCAGTTCGATGTGCCGAGTAGTGACACGAAGTGCTGCGTATGCAATGTGTGTGAGTGTGCCCTGCCATGGCCAGCAACACTGCCATGTCAGTCACAATAGCCATCACAGCCACCACTGTGTCACAGGTAGATGTGTGAGTGTGCCTACGATTCAAACAGGATGCCAGTATGACTCGGTGCTGTGTGTGTGCTACGGGACAGTTGCAGGTCCGCCCCTGAGAGAGTAGCACAACTGTGGAAGACACACATGTGTCATGTGAAGCGGGAGTTCCACTTGGCCCAGGTGGGTGGTTGTGACGGGTAGGTGCACACATGCCTTGTTGAAACAGACTGTGTTGGGAGGATTCGGGAGCACTAGATTACCGCTGTCTTGGGCATTTGGAAAGACCACCTGTCTGGGGATGAATGTGAACTCGTGTGGGCACAACAGGCGGGCACACGATCAATGCTGCATCAGGTGTAGACGTTAGCCCACCCTCTGTGGACATGCTGGATACTGCTGTGCGTCCGCCAGGCCCTTGCCAAGGCACTCACATCCCCTGTCCATCATGTGTACCCCCAACATTGTCCACCTGCACAGGCTACCCAGGGCACGGGATGGCAGTGGAGCTTGGTGGGTGGGAGGTCATGGCGCGCTTCTCCTGGTCACATCTCACAGGCAACACATCCTCATTGTGCAGCATGGCACAAGTCAAAAATGAGTAGTGGGGGGACGCACACATCCCGCCCGGAAGTGACGTCACGAAAGGTGGCTTGCACCATCTGACTCATTGCCTATTTTACCCCACCCGTCACATGCGATTGCAACTGAGAAGCCAGCGCGTGCACAAGCAGCTCCGAGCTCGCCCCAGAGAGGCCAAAGAGTGAATGTGTGGGTCCATTACCTCCAGTTATCGTGCCCGCGTGAAAATCATTGCTGGCACGCCGTCCACCCGCGTGGCAACCCGAATCGAGACCTGATGTGCAGGCAAAGTGTCCTATTGGCTTAGCGATATGTGTGTGTTGCATGACAGTCGTTGGCGGGGGATGGCTCGGAGGCCCGTCACCCTGAGGCCCATGTCACACCACATGGGTCCCTTGTCAATGGCAGCTGTTGTAATGACAATGCGCGCCGGGGTGGGTCCACCTTTCGTCTGGGATTGTGTTCGCAGCCTGGTCCGCTAGGGCAGCTACAGCCTCTGTGTGTTGCATGTGGTGTATCCGGACTCCGGAGCCTGTCATGCATTGTCACTGTTGTCCAGGTCTCGAGTCGGGGTACCACGCTGGTGGACGGCGTCCCACCACTGATTATACCGCGAGACAGATAACTTGGTCAAATGGACCCACACATCCACTCTTTGGCCTCTCTGGGGCGAGCTCGGAGCTGCCTGTGCACGCGCTGGCTTCTCAGATGCAAATGCATATTGGGGTGAGCGAGGGGAGGCCATCAGTCTGACGGTGCAAGCCACCTTCCGTGATGTCACTCCTTGTCGTGACGTCAGCGTCCCCCCACTTCTTCTTTTTAGGACTCGTGCACTGCTGCTGTCAGATGTGCCACTCCCCAGGGGGGTGGAGAAAGGGTCAGGAATGTCAGTCTGAGATTGGCCCAGTTGAAGGCCCACCTTGACTGGGGGGACAACCATTGGACAGTCTGGTGTAGCCCACCCACGCGTACATGTGGGCCCTCCATGATCTATGTCACCTGCGGCAAAGTGATGTCATGGGCAATGACGTAATTGAGGAGAGCTGTCTGCCCCACGCAGAGATGGCGCATCAGCTCAACAGACCCAGCACTGAGGGCAGCAGGGGTCACATGTGCAGGGGCAGCTGTGCCTGGTGTGAAGGACACCCTATCCTTCATCCCTGTGCCGACACGTGTTGCACCAGTGGAAGTGGATGGGAGGGCGGGCATTGGCCTCCGCGTGACTGAAGAGGACCAAGAGTCAACGTCCCCTGTGTTAGCAAACATGGATGCATCACCTCTGTCCTCAGATGACGCAGAAATAGCCGTCTCGGCCTGTGATTCATCCAGCACACGTCTAGCCCCTCCGAGGCGCTGGTCACAGCTGTCTCACTCAGTACCTGTGCAGCTGCTACATCCGATGCCACCCCACTGTTGTGCGTCCCCTGTCCCTCAGCACCCAGGGGAGATGCCACATGAGAGATAGCGAGGTGGCCTCACTCATCTGGCATCAATGAAACAGACATGTGCAAAGGAAGCAGCACAGTACATTCCCAAATCCACATGTTGCACGATACCTGTGCAATTGAATACAGCCACCACAATCAACACCTAAGGGCTGGCGTACAGTAAAGGAGGCCGCAAATTAGTGGCACAGGTGTTGTGCACATAGCACTACACCCGGCCTGTGTCAGCCTGCGACCATAGCCCCAACTCGCCGTGTGCACACCCACTGTCCTGATGGTGGCAAGGATGACCACTACGTAATTAGGCCAAATACATACCTGCATGGAGCAGAATGGGAAACTACTCACACAGACTGCAACATGACAGGCCACAATGGCCATGAGCCCATGCCATCCACCTGTCGTTCACACGAGCACAACTGCTGTTGCACAGTGTGCCGGATGTGAAAGTACCAGAGACATGAGGTGAGGCATCGCACACATATGTCCGAACGAAATCAGAGTAGGCACAGTGCCCCTAACATGCATGTGAATTGCCACTCCAGCCTACTACAGGTTGTACCTGAGGGCTACGACTCCGAGTGCATTGACAATGCAGAGTGCTCAAATTACATCTTGAGCCTCAGGACTAGCATATGCATGTCAGATGCACACAGCACTGAGTACACTTACAACCCACTGCATCACACAACAAACATCACATTACCCAGAATATGGGTAGGCTGTGGACACATGCTGCCTCTCACCGCAAAAGACACCATCCCACAATACTGTACACTTGCATGCTGCTGATGCCCCAACAAACGTGCATCCGGCACAGGCTGTGTGACTGTCAAGATGCAGACCATTACTGGTGAAATGCAGCGCCAGGCTGATCTGACAATACGAGGGGGCATCCCCCGATTCGTCATCGCCACGTAGTGGCTCATCCGGCAGATGCCGGCACACCCTTTGTGGAATTGGCTGCACTGGCGGTCACACACACACACAGAGGCATCAACTTGGTTGCAATGGCTCATCACAAGCCCTTGGGCTGGAGGACTTCCAACTGCAGGGATGGTACACAGGAGGCTTGGAATGTCACTAATACACTTCTCAACATCACCCACATGCACCAATCACAGTGGCATGCTGCTGACCCATCACAAATACTCCGAGACGTGCAACAGAGCCAAGAGGTAATCGGACATGACCTAACAGCATGTGTACACCACACGTGAATGCATGCTGGTGGGAGTGTGTACACAGTACCTGTCCAACCCATTCACATGCAGGTTGCCAGCACATTGAGCAATGTGTAGTCTGCCCACATCTACTGTCCATTGTCAGGTGGACCAACACAAAGATCATAAGGCAACACATCTTTGTGGGTGTACCCACTGTGTCCAACACTGCGCAGCCCTCAACGTACTCGCCCTGTGCATGGCCCACCCCGCAATGGAGGTCACATTCAGTGCCACCATCTCTCACACACATCCCTATCACAAGGCATGGTGTGTCCAATCGACAGGGCTGAGTTAGCGCATTTCAGGAGGGTCCTGAACAGAAGACACATGTAACCCACTGTGCAGTCTGTGTTGTCTCCTACTGGGATTGTGCGGTCAGTGTGCAGCCCAGGTCTGCTGGGACTGAGAAGGGCAGCATGGACCCAGCCTGCCATTCTCACAAGCAACAACTGCCCTGAGACCTGCATTGCCAAGTGGCTGCGTCACTGGATGTCTGACATGAAGATGCCATGTACCACCACTCGGGAGGGACATGCATGGCTAAGCACCAGAGAGCCTACATACCCCTTCCACCTGTAGTAAGCATGGTGAGCAGTGGATGTTGGAACCCCACAGGCTCTGACTCATAGTGCTGCGGATCAACGACATGTGTGTCCCCCACATGCACTGCCACACACACTGTAGTTGTCTTTCACACACAACTATTGCATTAAATAGCCTTGGGCAGTGTGCGTGGAGCTCGGATTCCAGGATCTCCAGCTCCTCGCTGGTGAGTGGACCTGGACATATCTTCAGAGTCATCGACTTGAAGGTGGACAGGTGGCAGCAGCAGCAGGTGTTGTTGAGGGATGCCAGGCAGCAGTCCCTGGAAGCTGTGGTAATGCCGGTCTCCCTCCCACACTCATATAGCCCCCTGGGGCTGTTTCAGTGGGTCCAAGCTGCTGCAATTGGTGTACCATGTCTGCCTACTTCAAATGCCCCCAATGGCCTGCTCCGAGCTGTCCCGGGACGCTTACCACTATAGTCGAACACGCAGGGTGCAACCGCGAGGGCCATTAGAGTTGGCCTCAAGGGCCTGGCCCATGGCGGGTACAGTCCGCTGGTGCCATGTGGACTCCACAGTTTAATGTGCGCCATGCATCTGCAGGTGTGGCCATGACTTGTGTGTGGGAGCTGGTCCACACTGGACAGGGCCACTTCATGCTGTGTGCATAGGCATGGACGGCCAGTGCTCAGCCTCCACATGTCTGTTAGCATATCATCATGTACACAATGGCATGGGAGCATGGGATGTGCATATGCACACACATGCCATATTTCTCTATGTACATCTCCCACTTGGCACGTGCAACGTTATGTGTCACTTGTGATGTGTATTTGCATTCACACAGCTGTGTTGTCATGGGGTTGTCAATGTGTACACCTGTCAATGTCTTGTGGAGGTGTGATACGTACAGTGCTGTACATTGGGTGAAGTAGGGACATCATTGACTGGCTCATATCCCGTTGTGCAACAGGACCCACTTGTATGGGCCGCTCAGCCTGTGTCCATTGTGTTGTTGGTGTGTGCCATACTCACCCAGCCTCGGAATCTGTGTCAGGCACAGCAGCTAGGTATACTGGCGTGGTGTTGCCGCTTCCCACATATGCAGTCTGATATCATCATCATGCCTAACAAGTCATCATGGCCTAAATCCACATGTGCATGCTCATAGCAATGGTTAGTGTCACTGGTCATTGCTATTGGTAAGTGGACCTGTGTAAGTGTATTGTGGCTGTGCTGTCCCTACTTGTCAGCTGTTTTGTGATTCAATTGCTTTGTCTGTAATTTGTGTTTTGTGTATGTGAAAATGCCATGTGTTGTGTAGCATTGACATGTGTCCACTTCCATCTGTCCTAGGAGGAGACCAAACATACATCGCCCCTACCAATTTCTGGCAGACATGGAGGATGTGGAGGTAATCAGGAAATTCCGTCTGGACCGACCCACCCTGCATCACCTAAGTGCCTTGTTGGAACCCCACCTTCGTCCTCGCAGGGTGTATCCAACTGCATTCACCCCCACGGCTAAGGTGATGGCTGCACTGCATTTTTTCGCCACTGGATCATTCCAACACACAGTGGGCAGTGGAGGTGGAATGTCCCAACCCATGTTCAGCATGGTGCTACGGGATGTCCTGTCAGCCATGATGCTGTACAGGAACCGGTACATCCAATTCCCCAGGGCACGTGATTTGGCGGCAGTGAAGGGTGCTTTCTATGCCCTTGGACGGATCCCCCACGTTGTTGGTGCAATTGATTGCACCCATGTTGGCCTTGTTGCACCACAGGCCATGGAGCACATTTATCGCAATCGAAAGCACTTCCACTCCCTGAATGTGCAAGTGGTGTGCCTTGCGGACATGGTCATCACACACGTGTGTGCGAAGTTTCCAGGATCCGCACATGACTCACACATCATGCGCAACAGCATCCTACCACGTCTGATGACCAATCTGCAGCCGGACCGTGCATGGATTGTTGGTGAGTATGTATACTCGAGTAGCGTGCTGGGTGTGCAATGCTGTCTTGTGTCCTGTTGGAATTGCAACGATTCTCTGTGTTCCTCACACCCAGGTGACTCAGCTTATCCTAACGGGGCTTGGCTGCTGAGCCCATTACGTCATCCTCGGACACCAGCTGATGTCCGATACAATGAGGCACATGGGAGGGCCAGACGTGTGGTGGAGCGGACTTTTGGACTCCTGAAGTCCAGATTCAGATGCCTGGACCGCACCGGGGGTGCACTGGCGTACTCCCCACAGAAGGTGTGCCAGATAGTTGTGGCATACTGCATGCTGCACAATCTGGCGATTCGCAGGCAGATCTCCCTGATAGTGGATGACGGTGATCAGCCAGGGCCCCCGCCTGCAGACCAGGACGGGTCCAGTGACGAGGACAGTGGAGAGGAGGAAGCTGTGAATGTGCGTCAGCAGCTCATCGCACTCTACTTCACTTGAAGGTGAGTGACCATGTACGACGGCTGATGTAGCTGTAGTTGTGCAGGTGTATGTGTGCATTGTCACGGAGGGCCTATTGTTCACTGAGTGCTGTGTGGCAATGGTCCATGTCCAGGGTAGTATGCCACTGACAGTGGCTGTAGCATTGTGCCCTGTTGCTCTGTGGGATGTGTGTACATTGCTTACAGTTGATGACAAGTACTGTGTGATGAGTGTGTGACACACACATTCAATGGACTCTTGTTCTGTTTTTCACCCCTAGGTCCCTACAGCCCCTCCTGGCCTATTGACATACCACACTCCAGATGCATTTCTGATCATGCTGACGGTTGCACATCATTGAATAAACACAGGGCACATACAGCAGACTGTGATCAAGGTGTATTTATTTACAGCGGTGACATGTGATTGTGGGCAAGGTGATGACAAAAGTGGTGCATGCTGAGACTATGAGTTGACGGTCATGACTGCGTGATGGTCAAGGTGTACCCATGTTGTTCTATGTCCACAGTCCAACAGACACATGCCATTCACATGGCAGTGTGGGGTAGGATCGTAGTCCAAGTGAATGCAGTAGGTGGCCAACGTGGCTGGCTGACTGGCTGGACACCTGTTTCCTCTTCGGACGGCCCCTTTCACGTTTGGGAGGGGGGGATTGTGTTGGTGGGCTGCTGGTGGTGGCTGAGGACTGCTCACTCGCTGTGGACGCAGGGGAACTTGATGTTGCACGACCCTGCGCCACAGCACGTGGTGGCGGAGGTGGTGTGGCTGGCCTTGCTTGGGCCCTCACCACCACCACCAGCTGGCACCTGAGGTCCACAAGTTGGTCCATACGGGTCACGAATTGGCCCATATGGGCGTCCATGGACCTCAACACCCCAAGGACTTCCCGCGTGTCGGCAGATGACCTGGCCCATTGTCCTTGGGCCTCTTCATAGGCCCCAAGGACTCTGGCGATTTGCGGCAGGGCTTGGCTCCCAGGCTCAGATGGCGTTGGCCTGACCCTGCTCCTCCCACCAGACCTGCTGCCACCGACCTGCCCACTCGCCACATTGGTCACCCCGGTCCTCGGTCTGGCTCCCAGGTTCGAGCCCGACGGGCCTTCCACCCCTTGCGCTGGTTGAGTGGTCAGGGATGGCCTGGTGGTGGTGGTGGTGGTGGTGGTGGTTGCGGCGGTCGTGGTGGCCACAATGACCGTGGCAGCAGGGGTCTGGGACTGGTCAGCAGCACTGGCTGATGGGTTGGTGGGTAGGAGGGTGCCTGGGGAGCGGTTGGGCCCTGCCACACCAGATGTGCCTGCTCGGGGGTCCTCGTCCGAAGAGGTGTCCAGGTCTTCCACATCCGTGAGTCCGGGTCGGGGGCTTGCGGACTGGCTGTGCCGGCTGCTGTCTCCCTCTCCAGCATCGAGCTGTTCGGCACCTGTGGGGCGGATAAGATAGGTTATTGTGTTGCACCTTGCAAAGTTAGTATTAGTTGTCTGACATTCACAGTTTGTGCACTGTCGTGCACAGATTTCCCAGATGAGCGTGTGTGGATATGCAATGTGTGTATGCGTGGGCAAGGCAATGGAATTGTGTGATGTGATCATATGGCACGGGACGGATTTGCAATGCCAATGGGTGTGTGTTGCTGTACTCCTACATTTTGTGGCTTGGGTGTATGCGGGGTCCAGCCCCATCAACGCTTTTGTGATGTTATATTGTTTTGGGGGACATACTGTGACATATGGGTGCAGAAGGGGACATGTGTTTTGGCCACATGACACTGCAGAGACAAAGGTGTGTGTATGTCTAACATACCCAGCATATCTGCTCACTGTTATCATTTAGGGACATTACACTGCAAGCATTGTAGTGAGTGAGTGATGGTTGTGTGCCACACAATGTATTGCAGATGGGCCAATTCCTTGGTGTGCGTGCTGCCCTCAACCATGTGCAGCAATGCAGTGCTCTTGGGGTGTTGACTATATTATGTATATTGTAAATCACAGTGTGACGTGCGCTTCAGTCACTGCAGACACATTATTTGTCAGGAATCTTTGCTGAACTACTGTATGAGGACCAGCTGTTCAGATGATTTACCTATCAGGACACTGGGGCAGAAAGATGAGATGGATGAGATGTTGAATGTGCATTGTGTGGCTGTGTGGTTCATGGGTCCAGTGGTGTATGTGACATTACTGGGGTTCCACTCTGTTACTTTGAGACAGGTTAGACTTACATGGGTGATGTTGTACGATGTCAAGGGAACAAGCAGACACGACTACATGGACAGGACTTCGATGGTGTTGCTGATGTGTGGCACAGTGCACGCCATGTGGGTCAGTACTCCAGTGAGACTTGTGCATGCAGACGTGACTCCTTACGTGTTACTGTATTTGAGATGGCTCATGTGGGCTATGACTCTGTATTTGATGTCCGTGTGCACATTCGTCACATGATTATGTCAGGGAGCAGTGCTACCTGTTCCTTTGCTACGTGACATGTCCCAATTGTTAGTCGTAATACAGTCCTCAGGCCTACAGACACCCCGCCCTGTACAGTGGTCTACCTACTTGTTGGTTTGGAGGGCACAATGCAATGGATGCCACATGGTTATGGGAGGGAGGGGTGCTCCATCTTGCTGGTCTGTGTGAGTGGGGGTGGTGTTGTGAGTTGTGGTGATGGCTTTCTACCCACAGACACCCCTCCATGTAGGGTAAGATATCTACCTGTCGGCTGAAGGTGTGCACTGCTGTGGCTGACACATGGGTGTGGGGAGTGCTCCATCTTGCTGCGCTGTAGGACTAGGGGCCTGGTGGGGGTTGTACTTCAGCAGTCCCCCCTCCGACCCACAGACTTTGTGTTAAGGCTACTTACCTGTTACTTGTTGGTTAGTGCAGCTATGGCTGACACATGGGTGTGGGGAGTGCTCCATCTTGCTGCGCTGTAGGACTAGGGGCCTGGTGGGGGTTGTACTTCAGCAGTCCCCCCTCCGACCCACAGACTTTGTGTTAAGGCTACTTACCTGTTACTTGTTGGTTAGTGCAGCTATGGCTGACACATGAGTGTGGGTGTGGGCGGTGCTCCTTCTGGCGCATCTGGAGTACAAGGGGACCTGGTGGGAGTTGCGATGCTGGCTGACTGTACGCATGCCCCCATGGTTTTGTCAGTTGGTAGCTTTGGGCTGAGTGTGTGGGAGTGTCTGTTGCATGTGTGAGTGATGTCTTGTGTATTGTGTACTGGACATGGGGGTGTTTGTCCCTTGGAGCTGTGGCATTCTGGTAGTGCATGACAGTACATAGCGATGTGCTGGTATACATTTGTTTGTACTTACCAGCCTCCACTCCCCCTGGTATTCCGGTGAGACTCTCCGGATGTAGGATGCCTCGCACCTTCTCCTCCCACGCCTTGAAGGTCTTGAATAGCGTGGGATTTCCTCCGCCAGTCCTGTCAGCCAGCTGCCGATTCTTGGCCTCCTTCTTTCTGACCACGCTTTTCAGGTCGTGCCACCTCTTAGTGATTTCAGCTCGGTTGCGTGGCACGTTCCCGACTGCATTCACCTGGTCTACGATCCTGCTCCACATCCTGTTTCTGGTGGCTACTGGTGTCTGTTGGACCTGGTTCCCATAGATTTGTGGGTGCACCTTGATGATCTCGTCGACCATGTCCGTCAGCTCAGTGGAAGTGTACTTGGGCATTCTCTGTGCTGCCATGGTGTGTGGTTTGGTGTTTGTGGTGCTGGTGCGGTGTGTGTGTGGTGTGTGATGTGCAGGGTGTTTGTGGGGCCGGTGTTTGGTGGTGATGGTGGTGATAGTGGTGGTGGTGGTGATGGGTGTGATGGGTGCATGCGTGTGGTGTACTGCTGTCCTTTATGGCTCTCTGTGTTCTCTCCTCTCGTCTTTGGTTTGCGGTGGTGCAAGGGATTGTGGTCTGTGAAGGGGCTGCTTTTGTACTTACCTATGTGGGTGTGTCATGTTGGGCTGTTGTTTTCAGGTGTGTTGTGGCTGGTGTTCAGGGATTTGTAGTTTTTTTGTTTAGCCACGGGGGATGTGTCTTTGGGAGGTGTTCTGTGTTTGGGTATTTGGGCGTGGGTTGCTGTGTGGACTTGTTGGCCATGTTGTGTGTGTTTCTTTGGCTCCACGGATGGTTTCCGTGCACGGACGTGGCCGCCAGGGCTTCCGCCGTGTCAGTTTTCATCACTGTTGTTAAGGATGGCGGGCAGAGGATATGTGGATTTACCGCGCTCATGTCGGGGAGATCCTAATTTCACGGCCGGTGTCTCGGTCGTCAGGGGGGGGCGGTTTTGGGTTGTCGTGCGGGTTTGCGTCCGTGGCGGACGGATAATCTTCTACTCGGACATGGACGGGCGGTATTTTGTGTGTTTTTAACGCCGCGGGCGGTGTTCGCTTCGCGACATCGTGATTGCTCAGTCGGTATTCCGACGGTGTAGGCGGGCGGGCGGTTTTTTAAGGCTATGGTAGATGGCGGATTTTTTAACGCCGGTTATCGTAATGGACACCTAAGTTTTAATAATTATTATTTATTGGTATTGATAATTATTGTATTGTTAATTAATTATTAATTGCTAATTAATTTTTGTTAATTGATTAATTGATAATTATATTAATTGTGTTAAATTTTATGTGGAGTGGGTTTTGTGTTTATTGGGGAATATGGTGGGAAGAAATTTAATGTTATTAAAGTAATTATTAATTTTAATTTTTCGGTATTTATAAATACTTTATTGTTAATTTATTAATAAATCATTATTTAATTAAAACAATTATTTAATCGATAAGTATGTTATTTTTCAACCCCTACGCTATCCAACACTTTCCCTACTGTTGCACTCTCTGGAGTGGGAATAGTAATTTTTATCCCTACGCTATCCAACACTTTCCCTACTGTTGCACTCTCTGGAGTGGGAATAGTAATTTTTACCCCTACGCTATCCAACACTTTCCCTACTGTTGCACTCTCTGGAGTTGGAATAGTAATTTTTACCCCTACGCTATCCAACACTTTCCCTACTGTTGCACTCTCTGGAGTGGGAATAGTAATTTTTACCCCTACGCTATCCAACACTTTCCCTACTGTTGCAGTCTCTGGAGTTGGAATAGTAATTTGTACCCCTACTCTATCTAACACTTTCTCTACTGTTGCACTTTCTGGAGTTAGAATAGCAATTATAACCCCTACGCTATCCAACACTTTCCCTACTGTTGCACTCTCTGGAGTGGGAATAGTAATTTTTACCTCTACGCTATCCAACACTTTCCCTACTGTTGCACTCACTGGAGTGGGAATAGTAATTTTTACTCGTACGCTATCCAACACTTTCCCTACTGTTGCAATTACTGGAGTGAGAATAGTAATTTTAACCCTTTCGCTATCCAACACTTTCCTTACTGTTACACTCACTGGAGTGGGAATAGTAATTTTTACCCCTACGCTATCCAACACTTTTCCTACTGTTGCACTCTTTGGAGTGGGAATAGTAATTCTTTTCCCTCCGCTATCCAATATTTTTCTGTATTGTTTTACTTAATGTTGTGTATAATTTATTTTACGAAAATGACAAATATTTTAATTTTTTAAATTTGTTAAATATATTTTTAAGAATATTATTTTTGTATGTGTATTTCTGTATTTATAATTTATAAAATATTTTTAACAATTTATAATTTATTAAAATAATTATTTATGAATATTATTAAGTAAGTATATATATTATATATGTGTATGTTTAATTTATTTTAACATTATATGTATCAGTTTTTATTTTTAAATATTTTAAAATAATTTTAACTATGTTTCCTTTAATTATATGTATTATTTACTTTATTTTAGATTATTTTTTTAACATTTAAAAAAACCGATATTTTTTACAACAATATTTTTGACATCGATATTTAATTTTCGATATGTTTGTACTTACCATGATGTAGATAGGATGTCGATATTCTTGACTTCGATATTTTTGTCACAATATTTTGTACCACGATATTTTTGAGGTCGATATTTTGTCAGTGATTCATATTAAATATCAGTATGAATCAACAAATTAAAAAAACAAACCTTCAGTAAGAAGTGCATTAGTAACTTGAGCTAGATGCTAGAGTATCAGTATGCTCACGAAAGAGACACCCTCCGGGTTCTTGCCCTTGAGTCAGTGTATCATATTAGAATGCATTTTTCCGGCTAAGAACTACTGATGGTCAGAAGGTTCTTCAAAAAAGCTGGGTGCGTCATTAAAGATGATCTTAAATCTTGGCATTCCCACACAGAAATGCAGTATTGAGAAGTCACAAAGATGTTTCCATATGGAAAGGAAGCTCTTTATGCAACATGTGGTATCTTTTGCAAAGTCCTGTGCAGTGCCGATCTTAGGTCCTTGCCAAGGTATTTGTTGATGCTTTTTCATATATTGCAGAATTTCTTCAGTGTGTTTATATCTCAGGGGTCTAAATATCATGGCCCTGGGAATGTTCTAGCTTTCGCAGATTCAGCAGAGTGTTTACTAGATGGCACTCTATGGGCTCTATCTATTGCAAAGTCTTTGAGGAAAGAAATTCCCAAAGTGCGCTGGATCAAGGCTTCGAGAAATTCCACGCAGGAGTTTGCCAAATCCTCCACTCCGGGGAGGCCAAATGTTCTTATATTGTTTCTCCTGTTCCTGATTTCTAAGTCAGTGAGATCCAGGGATAGGGCAGGGACTTTAGCACTTAGGGAGTCAGAAAGTTTTTGACTTTTCATTCATTCATCTTCCAAATAGCTGATACGAGATTCATCCTCTGTAATTCTACCAGCTACATCTTTAAAATCTTTCCTTCAGCCCTGAATGTCAGCTTGCTTAAGATCTGTGCTTGTCTTAATGCTTTGAGCAAAGTCCTGCAGTGTTGAAAGATATTGAAGTATAAGATTCATATTGGCAGAGGGGTCCGATTTAGATTTTAGTGGATAATCCAGTAACTAAGGTGAAGATTTAGGTCTCTTCTGACTGGCTTTTCAATCATTGCTGTCTCTCATTTCTTTCTCCCTGGTCTCTGCCATAACTGGAAAAAGGGTTAATAACCCTATTTGCAATAGAGATACCAAGACTGAGGGGTGAGTGTCTGAAAACTTTCAGCGCTCCGTCCATCATCTCCTTGTGTTTGCTTTGTTGGCCCTAAGTTGGCAGGGTATGCCCAGACGTG
The DNA here is from genome assembly GCA_963921515.1 of Calotriton arnoldi. Taxonomy (NCBI): domain Eukaryota; kingdom Metazoa; phylum Chordata; class Amphibia; order Caudata; family Salamandridae; genus Calotriton; species Calotriton arnoldi. The sequence continues at coordinate 573,690 of CAWUFW010007507.1, read as the reverse complement.
GGTCCCTTGCTCACTTTGCCACTGGATTGAACCTAGCCTGGCTGATGAGGGGTGTTACCCCAAAACAGGTCCCAGGATGCCTGTTTCCGATTCAGGGAAGACCTGGCTTGGCAGTTCAGGCTGAACTGTTCCCATGAGGCACAGGGTCAAGACTGATTTGTATATAGCTGGGTCTGAACTGAGGTGGTGAAGTGAGCTAAAGAACGATGATGGATTCAACCCAGATCTGTGACTGACGGTGAGTGACTGAAAAGTTTCAGTGCTCCGTCCATCATCTCCTTGTGTTTGCTTAGTTCGCCCTTAGTTGGCAGGGTATGCCCAGACGTGGCTCCCTTGCTCACTTTGCCGCTGGATTCAAGCTAACCTGGCTGATGAGGGGTGTTACCCCGAAACTGGTCCCAGGATGCTTGTTTCCGGTTCAGGGAAGACCTGGCTTGGCAGTTTGGGCTGAACTGTTCCCATGAGGCACAGGGTCAAGACTGATTTGCATACAGCTGGGTCTGAACTGAGGTGGTGAAGTGAGCTAAAGAACGATGATGGATTCAACCCAGATCTGTGACTGGGGTGAGTGTCTGAAAAGTTTCAGCGCTCCGTCCATCATCTCCTTGTGTTTGTGATATTTTGACATTGCCAGATGCAGTCGGGTATTCCGATCCTGAGACCCCAGAATCTACAGCGCAGACAGAGCGCAAAACTTTGGCGGATATAGAGGCCCTGAAATCTAAGCAATAGACTGGTGAAGTTACAACAGCATCTCTGCTAAATCATGAATCAGAGCCAGAACAGCACACAGCCCTACTCAAGGAATATCCTTTGTTTCAGAAAGCGAAGACTACAATTGCTGCAGACATTTTAGATGTCTCTCAGATAGGAAGTTCACTTAATCCACCCTTGCTACTTGCTTCTGATATACCGGATGTACAGAAAGATTTTCAAACATCTTCACAAGACCCCCAAGCGGCGGCGGCTTTCTGGTTTCTGTAGCAAAAGGATCGGAATGCACAAGCAGTGGGGGCAGAAGGAGATAGAGCACAGCATCAAGTTTCCCAACAGTCTTCTGAAGGCCCCTCACTTCAACTGGAAGTTAAGGATATGTTGAATCTAATTTTAGAGGAGATAAGGCAATTGAAGATCTCTCATGCATCAGAAACCGCTGCCCTTAACGCCAGGTTAAATAAGATTGAGGAAGCAATAGCGCAGCTTACCGAGAGAGTAAAGGAGGCTGAATGTAGGATTTTGCAGCTAGAAGATCAGCTCACCACGAACCAGAAAGAAATTGGCCAATTTCTGAAGCAGCAGGTCCTGCTAGAAAACAAGATCAAAGAACTAGAAAATTACTCACGCCTCTCCAATCTTCGTATCATTGGAGTTCCAGAGGGCTGCGAGGGCCAACAAATGCTTCCTTGGGTGGAGACATTTATTAAATCTCATGTTCTGCCAAATTTTTCTGGCGATCTAACCTTAATGAGAGCTCACCGAGTTCCAGCACAACGCTCCGCAACATCGAAATTCCCTCGGACAATCCTTGTCAATTTTGGGGATTATTGAATTAAAGAGATGGTTCTGTCTAAGGCAATACAACAGAGACAGTTTTCTTCACCGGAAGTACCTTTGTGCCGGATTTTTTCAGATTTATCCGCTGCTGCAGCTAGATGCAGAAAGGATTTTGTTAATATGCACCATCTATATAAAGCACAAGGGGTACAGGCTAGCATTGCCCTGCAGTCGAAACTAAAGGTTCTCTCAAAAGGGCAGTTTCATCTGTTTTCTAAGGTTTCAGAAGCTCAGGAGTTTTTGCATCAGATTTCCAAAATATAGTCACATTTTGTTTCCCTTGTTTTTACTTTTTTGGATGGGGTTGAGGGGGGACGAGGGAGGGAAGTGTGCAAGTGTGCAAGGCCATGGCAACAATCTTAGATAGGTTTTCACTGGGAGGGGTATGGTGGGCTCTCCTCCTCCCATTAGGGGTGGGTTGTTGTTCGAGGGATAAGGGAGGGCACTTAGGGGTCTTAGAGGGAGGGCAATTAGGGTGGAGTGGGGGCATTTGTAAAAAAGAGCAGATATATTCAGGGCAGAAAGCATTGGTAAAAGTTGATAGTTACGGGCTTAGTGGCAGTAAGGGTGACAAATGTTAAAAAAGGGTGCTAAATGCTATAATGGAAAGTTTCTAGGATGATGTCTTTGGAGAAATGCAAGGCCAAGATCCTTTCATGCAATGTCAATGGGTTAGCAAGCAAATAAAAATCTAAAAGTTTAATGGGCTGGCTGGTATCTCTTTCACCAGAAGTTCTCCTTTTTCCAAGAGACCCATTTAAAAAGTAATAGTCCAAAGTTGTCAACCCCCCCGAAGATTTTCCCATACTTTTTTTGCATCTGCACAGGCGGCAGTAAGGGGAGTTGTAATTTTTTTGGGCAGAGGCATTGACTGGGATGTGAGGGAGGTGATTCGAGATCCACTTGGAAGGTGGATTTGGGTCAAAGTAACAACTAGCAGTCATAATCTAAATTTCATCAATTATTATGGCCCTACTAACGATAAGACTGATTCCCTCTCAAAGATCTTTGACATTGCCTTGGGGGCAACCGGGCCATTGATCTGGGGTGAGGATTTTAATTTTGTCCAAAACTTGGTTAAAGACACGTCAAATAATAATAAACAACAGCTTAAACCAAGAACGAAAAGACTTCTACAAACTTACATGTCAAGCTTTCAGCTGGTGGACCGCTGGAGAGAGGACCATCCAGAGACCAAACAATATACATGCTTCTCTCATAGATTTAGGACTGCCTCTCGAATTGATTTTTTTTTAGTTTCTAAATCATTATGTTGGGGGCAGTCCAAAGTTAGGGCAAATGCTTTTTCAGATCACTCCGTAGTCACCCTAGAATTAGTGATAAGTCGAAAGCATAAGGACAGGCTGGATAGATCACTGCTTTCAAATTCACAATGGGTAGCCGAAACAAAACAGTTCATCACTGAGTTTTTCACTATCAATCGAAACACGGCCTCTTATTTTTTCTATTTGGGAGGCTTTTAAAGCAACTTTAAGAGGGAGAGTGATAGCATATAAAGCAAGTGAAAGAAAAGAACGCTGTCAGCGGATAGCAAATATCCAGTCAACATTAGATAATGCCATTGATGCCAGGGAGCAAAGTGGAGGAATCGATCCTGAGGCTTTCCAAGTAGAAATGGCAAAACAAAATCTTAGAGTTTTTTTATTCTAGAAGAAATAAATAATTCTAATAGCTGCCAACAGAAAATATACGAGGAAACATTGGCAAGTTTCTGGCTTGGTCCACAAGAGTTAAAAAAGCTATAATCAGGTCTTTAGAGAATCCTTTACCAGGAAATTTAGTACATGATCAAGAAGAGATATCCAAACTTTTGGTACAGCACTATTCAGATATTTATCAGACTCAATATTCTGTGCCAATAAGTCAGATTCAACAGTATTACGAGAATCTGCCTCTTCCTCATCTATCAGAATCGCTCTTCCAGCTAATCCTGGAGCCCACAAGATCCACCGAGATGGAACACGCTTTAAAGCAAATGCCTACTGCCAAAGCATGTGGAAACAATGGTTTCCCCACAGAATTTTACAAAATATTTTTCAGCGAGCTTGGGGCATTTTAAGTAGATCTTTTCATTTTTATTAAAGAAGTAGGTGAGCTTCCTCCCACATTCCAAGAAACAACATTAGTTTCTTTCCTTAAGAAGGACAAAAATCCAACATCTGTTCATTCTTACAGGCCGATTAGTCTGCTTCAATCGGACTATAAATTGTTTACGAAGATATGGGTGGTTCGCATAATGCATGCCGCACCACAATTAATACATATAGATCAAAGTGGTTTTATAGCAGGCCGGTTAATGGCGTCAAACACCCAGTATCTAATTCAGGCCATAGATTATTTTGCAATGAATCATAGCAAAGCCTTAGTCATGATGATCGATGCCGAAAAGGCATTTGATCCGGTGAATTGGGATGCCTTATTTTATTGTCTCCAGAGGTTTGGTTTTCCCGCACAATGCTTGTTGATGCTATCTAATTTATATAAGGGAGCTCAAGCAAAGGTGTCGGTGAATTCCAAGATGGCAGGAACGATTGTGATTAAAAGAGGAACTCATCAAGGGTGTCCCCTTTCGCCCATTCTGTTCACATTTTTCATTGAACCGCTAGCAATTCAACTTCACAATGATATCAATATTAGGGCACCCGTAGAAGGCATGTCAAAGCTTAAATTATTCGCGGATGATATGATATTATATCTCCAGCCAGATGAAGATAATATAAATCAAACTTTACGGGTAATAAAGGATTTTAATTAGATTGGAGGATACAAGATAAATCAAAGTAAAACGGAATCACTGCTTTTTAACGTGACAGTAAAAGACCTTCCTTCCTCTTTACAGTCGGAAGCTAAGATAGCGTCTCCAATTAGATATCTGGGTATCTGGGTCACAAACAACTTTTCTAGTCTCTTTCATTTAAATTACGAAAAAATGTTAGCTAAAATTAAGGGACTATTAGAAAGATGGTCCAGGTTTCCCTCGACCATTATAGGTCATTTTCCATGATCAAAATGTCTATCCTCCCTCTGTTAATACTATTATTTTCTAAGGTGCCAATAAAAGTTCCCAATAGTTTCTTTCAGGAATTCGATTCAGCGTTTAGGAGTTTTATCTGGAATAAAAAGAAGGGCAGGGTAAAGTTAGAGGTGCTTCAAATGGAGAAAGAAGAGGGAGGGTTGGCATGCCCTAATATACGTATTTATTACCAGGCAGCTTTGCTTGATGTTCTCTCTCGATGCGTGAATAGTACTGGGGGATTAGATAATTTTTTTACTACAAGGATGATCCAGGAAGCAGATATAAGTGTGCCTGTGTTTTTAAAAATAGCGAAGCTTCCAAAAAAAGACAGATATAAGTTTTTGGGTGATATACACAGTCGGATGGGTGCCCTGGGCAACGTATATACGTCCTCCTTTGATGGATTCTCACTAAAGCTAGAGGAGGGTAGATACCTGGGCCTCTCCCTGACAGCTCATGAGATTAGGTTTTGGAACTCGATAGGTTTCAAAACTTTGGGTGACTTTATGGGACAAGGGAAATCTATCTCATGGGGAGATCTAATTGCTAGGGTGGGCTCGCAGGTGAGCAACACTTTCTAAGCTTTAACAAGATGAAGCATTTCTTGCAGATTCATTATAAAAATCAGACACAAGAGCTTCAATCAATTAGCAGGTTTCTCGATTTGGGTAAATTACAAGGAATAGGAAACTGGCATAGAATATTAAAGGAGGTTTCCACAAAGACAGAGCTAGCAGTCTTTTTTTCAAGGGTGCTAGAAAAAACACAATGCCAGCTATCAGTGGAAACTAATGGCAGAGTTAGGTGATAAATCTTTACGGACAGCCAACTTCAAAAGAATGGCATTTCTGTCAAGATGGCTGGCATATTCTACTCCGGGAATTCTCCACAAAATGTATCCAGCAGTTTCCAATAGCTGCTTTCGGTGCCAACATTAGGCGAAGGAGGATGGCTTCATGCATTTTTTACATGTCCACATATTACCAATTTTTGGTGGCAAGTGTTTCAGTACATAAGTAAGGCCATAGGATGTGCAGTGCTACCAGATTCTGATTTGGCGTTATTCGGTGTTTCTAAAAGAAGCCAACAATTAACAAAGGGTCAACAATATTTTATTTTTGCAGCATTGCTGATTGCATGTTCTTTGATCCTCCAGAATTGGTGAACTAGGAAGCCTCCAACAAAATTGCAATGGCAAGATAAAATGACTCGCACTATGAAGTTTGAAGAGGCATATGTAAGGCGAGTAGGCGGGCAGAAAAGATATAAGTCCATATGGCAATTTTGGGAGTAAGGTGAAGAAGCAACAATGAATAGGTTATACTTTGCTAGATGAATGATAGGTTCTTTTTCAAAATGTAATATATATATAAATATATATATATATATATATATATATATATATATATATATATATATATATATATATAATAATAATAATATGAGAACACTGGCTTTTGTTAGTGTTACCTCTGATCTGACAGTTTTCTGGTACTGAAGTCTCAGTGCACCCAAACATAGATTATTCGCTAGAAGCACTAACGCACTTTATATGGAAGCACTGTCTGTACATTTTGGGTATTGTACCCTAACACTAAGGCACATGTTTTCTGTTAATTAATTTGTTAAATAGACCAAAGGATAGAAAGTTGATATTAATATATTAAATACCATTGCACTCGCTCTTGACAAAGGCGAGATCAGGATTGAATATGTGGATCAGAGCAGAGGAGGTGGAGAAAAGAATAAGTAGATTTCAGTAGAAGCATCATCATGTCGGTTTACACTTCTCTAGTTTTCCTAAGTAATGAAATGATGTACAGCAGAAATGAGTTTTTATAAAAGTACATAATGAATGGAACTATTTGTGAAGGTTTTACTGTATATTTTAGATGATTGGTTTAGGTTAGCTTATTGCTATTTTCTGTACGATCTATTTTAATTGAATTTATTATTCAAGAATTGTGATTTATCTGCTATATCTGTTCATTAAAAATGTTTTTTAAAACAAGTCTAGGCACCTCCTCTCTACCACACTACACTCCATTCTGTAGCACTACACTGTACAACAATACACTTCTGTCAATGCCAATGTACAACACTCTACTTTACTGTATACTACTGTATGACACTCTACTCCACTTAACGACACTCTACGCAACTCCCTTTATGCCGCTCCGGACCACTTTACTATATTGTACTCTATGAGACACTACTCCCTGGTAGTCAATTACTGTACTCTATGCCTCTCCACTGTATGCTACTCTGTGAAACTCAACTATATGACAGTCTATACCACTCCACTCTACCATACTGTACCATACTCTACTGTACTCCACGCCACTCCACAGTACAACACTGTAACAGTCTACTCCACTTCACTCTACGAGACCTTAGGTCACTCTATAAGATGCCAGTCCACTCCACTCTACCACAGGCACACACCACTCCACTCTACAACACTTTACTCCACTGTACACTACACCAGTGCACTCTACTCCACACCACTCTATTTTAAAACAAGCTACTCCACTCTACGCTATGCCACTCCACTGAACTTCATTCCACGCTACTCCACTGCATGACACTTTACCCCACTCTATGGCACTGTACAACTCTCCACTCTGTACTACTCCACTCTACCACACTCTACTCCACTCTATGTAACTCCACTCTACAAGACTCTACTACACTCTGTGCGACTATACCACACTGTTCTCCACTCTATGCCCCTACACTACACTGTACAGCCCTCTACTCCACTCTATGCCCCCACACTCCACTGTAGAACACTCTACTCCACACTACAACACTTTCCAACACGCTGCGACACACCACTCTACTGTACTGTACAAGACACCGCGCCAATTTAAAACAGTTTATTCAACTCTATGTTACGCCTGTTCACTCTAGCGCACTCCATGCCTCTGTACTATATAATATGGCACTGCACTCTATGACGCATTAGTCCACTGTACGCTATGCCACTCCACTCTACTCCACTCCACTCTACTACACTGTACTCTACAACACTACACTATACAACACTCTCCGCCTTTCTACTGTATGCCACTCCACTTAACGACACTCCACTCGACGACACTGGACTCTTTGATTTGAAACACATATAAAAAAAAATTAAACATTAAAAGTCTATGAATAAACCAAAGGTTAAACCTTTGTTATAGTTAGGAAAACTTTATTTATTCTTTCTATACAAGCTAAACTTAAACTACACAGACATTAGAAATGCTAAAGTTATAGTTCTACCTTACATTTATTATTTAAGCACCACCTTTAAATTACTATAACTTTATTTATTCGTTCTATGCAAACAAAACTTAAACTACACATAATGTAGAAATTCTAAAGTTATACTTATACCCTTAATTTATAATTTGAACAATATCTTCAAATTATTATAACTCACGCACCTCCGTACATAGTGTATTCAACTTGGTAGCCCCAAGACATAAACTGTAACTCGCCACACTACCATGCACTCTGTTCTCACAAATGATGTGATTTGCAATGTCATAAGTATTGCTGTAAATGCTATAATTTTAGATGGCATAAATGATTTAGTGTGAAAGGGTATAAGCAGTGCATGGAGAAGGCATCTATCTTATTTTTAGGATACTTCAGTTTCTTCTGTAAATTAGCTAATCTTTCTATTGTAAAGGTCCCACTATGTTTAGATTGTCCAGCCTCATCACCTTTCATTACAGTTCACAGGATAGAGTCCTTTCAGTTATTTTTCTTCTAACTGATCTCATGAAGGTACCTTGGTCTTCGTACCTTCACCCGTCCCAATGAGGAACACACTTCTTGATGAAAGTGTGACTAAAGAGGGTGCCTCCTTCTGCTGAGGCCAGGTGGTCTGACCAAACCTGAGTTAGGGTGTTAACTCACACCTTTTGTTTCTTCAAATAAAACCTACTCTTTCCTTTGTATGAATGTACACACAGTATTTAGGGTAGGGACCTACATTGCCCTGTTGAAAGCTCAAGACCCTTTATTGCTATTTTATGGGGTGAAACATGCCAGCAACTTGAAAGATGAAAGAGACATATTTCTCTAGGTTCATCCACTTTTTTAAATTTTAATCCTGTCCAGGGTGTTTTAATCCTGCCCTGTGTACGTACCATTGAAAAAAGGAATTATTTTGAGTTTACACAGAGGCAGTTTTAAGCAACAATCTGGAACCCCAGTTTATGCAGCTACATTTACATTGAACTCCCTCTCACTGAGGTTGATGCCATCCTGATAGTATCACCTTAGCAGGATGGGATGAATCAGCCTATGATAAAGCATGCCACAAAAGTATGGGTGATGCTTTCTCATCCAATATAATCAATATTGTTCATTTCGGCCCTTTTCTTTACATTAAGGCCGATGTATCTGGGATATTATTGCATTCTTTGTGTGGTTCAGGTTTAGGAGGACTTGCGATAATTGTTACACTTCCTTCTCTCTTTTTGTGGTATACTCTTGCCTATCTTTTCCATTACCCAACTTTTTCTAAAGCCTGCCCGCTCTATTCCATGGGATCATACCTCATTCTCTATAATCTGGACTCCTCCCAGTCCTTCATACCCAACCAATTTTATATTCTCCATTGTCTCCTAACCGGATGGCATCTGTGTGCCCCCTTTTTTGTCAGTATGTTAGTAAGAGAACAATGTAAGCCATGTGAAATAAGGAAACAAAAAACTTAGAGCTAGATGTACGAACATTAGTAATATCGATTACCAAATAGCGATTTTTTGTGAATCACTATTTGGTTATTGCTTTTACTAATGTACTAAATTGAAATCTGGCCCTGATTTCCAAATTAGCAATTCCGAGTGGCTTGCAAAAAGACCTACCTAATGAATATTGAGGGAGGTCGAATTTGTGACCCACTAGAATTCGCTGCCATCACAGTGATGGTGGATTGCTGGCGTCAGCAGGCCATCATGTGAATGCTTTTAACTAAAGCAAACTTTTTTTTAACACAGCCTGTTTTCCTTAAAGGAAAATGGGGTGCGTTTCAAAAGAAAAATGAAATGTTTCATTTTTATTTTTTAAGAGTAGGCAGTTCTCTGTGGGACCACTGCTTGCTCTTAAAAAAAATGTTCAAACATTCTCAAAGGGGAAGGCATCCAAGGGACCCCCTTCTAATTTTCGAATGGGTTACCGCCAACTTTTAATCAGTGGTAAAGTGCAAATGTTTTGAAACCGCATTTCGTTTGCAAAATATTCGGATTCCCTATTTGGAAGGGAAACCCTGAACACGCCACTTCCAAATAGCAATTATGGTTTTGTTCACAAACCCAAACTGCATTTCGATAACAAGTTACTGAATCGCAATTTGGTGTTTGTAAATTGGAAAAAGTATTTTTGCATTCACAAAGAGCCCGATTCTGCAAATCAGGCCATTTGCAACACCAAAAATGCTTTGTACATCTAGTCCTTTTATCTGGTTCACTTTGAGCTCACACTTTTCGCCAATTCATCAGATCCAATGCTGAGCTATTCTCCACCCCAGTTCCCCTGAAGAAAATTCTCCTTTACCTCTAGCACCTGTGGTTGTTGTGAGGAGCCCAGTCAAGCGCTCCCCTGTCTTCTTTCTGTTGAACGATTTCCAGGTGCCAAATGCACGGTCTGTTAAAAATAAAATGCAACACATCGGGAAGCACACAAGTGTAAACTGTGTCTAATGCAAAAATAGCAAGTAATCAAAAGACAATTGTTCTTTCAACTGACCAGAGAAATTGCTCGAAAAAGGTCAATTGGAAACTTTAGAACATTTTGTATATGTTTTCTTTCAATAAAAGTCTATTGAACCTAATCATGTGACAGAAACTTGTTACTTTCAGCAAAAACCTTATGAGCAGATGGCAGGATCTTCTCCTTGAGGAAGTGCAAGAGGTCTTTGAGGGATGAGATATTATTCATGAATTTGTTATCCTCCCAAAATCTCGCCTCCAGTTGCCAACACTGAAAATTAGGTCACCCTTTGTAGAAATGTGCAAATGTACTGCTCTAAATAAAATGGCTTCTGCGACTACTAGAGCCATGAAACTTAGCAATCATAATTGAGGGTAAAGGACAGCTCATATCAATAAGAAACAACATCTATATAGAATATAAAATATTTAGGTACATATGTATAACCAATAATGCTGAAGTACAAAGGAATATATAATTAGGCTTTCACAGTGTTGATCTAGGAATATTGTTTGCAGACTACCCCCTTAAAAGCCCAAAGGAATCAAGCCCACTACGTAAGCATAGCACATACAAACAAGCCTAAAACATCAGACACTAGCACTCTAGAACTAAATGTCATTCAAAACGATAGCAACACAATAGTGCTGATGCTAAGCACATCAAGGAACAACTCAACAGGTCATGTAATGGACAAGAGTAATTCTTGGGCAGGAGGAAAATACATGTTAAAATGATAATATACATAGATTTCAATATGCACTCCAGGATGACTTTTGTGACTCTTCTTTAAGTAAGAAGTATACAACAAATTGCTAAAGATGGGATGACAGAGGGTAGATGCCCATTGGGAGAAAGGGTTCCAATTTAGATCTAGGTGCTGCAAGAGGAACCTACATAGGATAAAGGTTTGCGCCCGCTTAAACTGCACTTGAGCCAGTTTAGAAACAATTGTTTTGGAAGTTGGAAGCATATCTTTCTAATATATCTGATGTTCTGCAGATTCATACAGCTTCTCACTTCAAGTACTTCTTTAAGACCAGCCTAGTTCCTTCTCTGAAAAAAGAACATGGACACCCAAGAATCTGGCTCAGCAAGAATCTGTCTTACAGACAAATCTAGCAACTGACTCCACTTAACTCTGGATGAAACTTAAATGAAGGAACAGCTATGAGTGGGGTTGAAAATCGCCAACCTGTTCATCGCAGGCAGAATTCTTGAGCCAGGAGAGGTAATTCGAAGGAAAAGAAGCTACATTTTTCACCAAGCTACAGAGACTCTACCTAAGATCACTTAGAGCAGAAGAGGAGACTCTCTTGACCAGTGCAACACCAACCAGAAGCGAACATCCTGCACACACACATAACAAAATAATTTACCCACACCAGAGCACACCATAGAGATGAGCAGACCCTGGCTAGAGACAAGATAAGACTGCGCAATTACAAGGCCACACAGTACCAAACACATGACCATGGTGATAGCCCCAGATAAAACATAGCTTGCAAATAAATGTCAAATATATTCAATTTTTCTGGTAGATGGGGTTCTGTTATACATACAACAAAATGAAATGCAGCAGCCTACTGCCTGCAATTGATGCCCACCAAAAAACAAGTGAATGGGAAAATACAATGAAAAGCAAATGAAATAAATTAACCTTCAATCTGCACTAAAAGACATCTGGAACGCGAAAGGGGTTTGCTCAATCTGTAAAACATGCACGTAAATTAATTGACAGATTTGGGGCTGTCACTATTCATTACTCATCCATCACAGACAGGAGGCGAGAGGGATTGTCGTTTTGCAGCTCTTTGGACAGTGAGCTAATTGACAACTATGAAACATAGTTATTCCTTATGGGATGGTGCATATTTAGTTGAAAAATATTTCAATTAAGGTCTATGAAGACAAATTCTGCTGACATAGAAAAGGAGGCTTCAGGAGGATGGCTTTCACTTTACTAACCTAAGGCCAAATTGTATCTGTACTTTGTACTCAAATTCTTACAGCGTGGCTACTGGCATGACCCTTTAAATATGCTGCTTTTGCTCGAGGTGACAATCATGACTTAGGGCCTGATTACGATGCCGGTCGGACCGATTGTCTGACTTATGTCTTCGCGAGCCCTTTTCGATGGCTGAGGCCGGGAAGTGCCCCTGCCTTATTACGATGCCACCTCTGCAAGCGCGGTGGTCAAATCTATGGCGGTGCACAAATCCCCAAATATGTCACTGCAAGTGTGAACAAAATCACAGAAAACATGTCAATTGTACACACATGCATAACATGTGGGGATATGCCTTGTGGTCAATGTATCCCATTGCTGGAGTGTAGCGGAATGCGCACAGTCCAGTCAATGGGGATCCATATCGAAGAAGGTCTTACCTGGATTCCAGCTCCCGCAGGGTCGTACTCATCAGGGTGCAGCTGCTCAAGTGTAGGGGGACCTCAAGAAAGGGATCCATGGTGGAGACTGCTGGGGAGAAGCAGATTTGAGTGAGTATGCACCCCAAAACCTTTGTTTCTGATGACTTGAGGCAGTCGGCCAGACCGACACGGTCGGGTTGTCAGAAACCCACATCGTAATCCGGACAGCAGTCGGAGATCCTTGTACAGCTCTATGTCGTCTGAATTTCTGCTGCCAAGATAGCTGTTGGATAAAGGCTGTCGGAGTCAACGGTCTGTCAGCAGTCAGTCGAAGTACACGATGCATGCATCGTAATCCTTTGGTTGGACGTCCGATTCTGACAAGACCATGGCGGGCTGACCGCATCCGACAGGACCACGTAAGTCAGTCCGACCGGCATCGTAATCAAGCCCTTAGATTTATAGTACTAGCCAATGTCAATATGGTGGCCCTGTTAAGGGTCACCCTTTCGGTGGTATTTCAAACATGTCAGTCAAAAAAAGCTTTAAAATCTTTTATACTCCATACTTGAACTCTCCCAACATGGCCACTGTCATTACCATCTATGTCTCTTTTCTTTTGCTGTAGACAAACATCTTGATTTTAGCTTCTTTATACTTATAACTTACAACATGCCAGCCATGTAGTAGGTCATGCTTTTTGTAACCTTATGAAATGGGGGCCATTTTCCAACACAATATACCAGCTTGCACATTTGACAGACACTTCACTATTGAACTACAGTGACTTTGATTGTGATTGGTAAGCACACTGACGTCTGCACTCCTAGTTTTCTTATGTACTATGCTACCTGCATCAAATTCAGGCTTTATGCAATCTTTTGCCTTCCTTTAACAGTGACTTTTAACCTCCTTGAATTGATCGGCGGCTAGTCCTGCTTTTCCCCTTACTAATCACTTAATGTATCTTTCTATGGTAAATATATGCTTATACATTGGGATCCCTGGGATCGTCTTTGCACACTTCAGTGACATCTGCCTTCAACATTGTGCGGCAAGAGTGAAATGAGAAAAAACGGATTCAGAATATGCACTCTTTGTGAGTAATTGAATAAATGAAAACAAGCTCTTAAAGAGTGACACATGAAAACCACAGTTCCTCACCAAAGATTTTATTTGATTTAATTACAACCAAAAGATTTTTAACTTTTTGGATGGGCAGAGGTTTCCCGCCCATTGAAGAAGTCCAAAGAATGTGCTCCCAAATTTTAGTCTGTCTAAATGGTGACCGAACCTCAGGTCTCTCTCCATTCAGTTATAGCCATCCAAGCTTGCACATTAGCTAAGCAAAACCTAAGAGTATAAGCACTCAGACCTAGATTATCACAGATTCTAAAAAGAATATCAGTCATCTGCATACAAGATCGATGACAGTCCCTTGACAATTTAATCAATTCAGCCAGTGGAATCATATACTAAATTAAATGCCAAAGGGGGAAAGGACAGATCCTTGTTCAAGCTCACAAGTTAGTTGTTTACATCCGAAAGCTGTCCTTGCAAGTCCATGTGAGCAGATCGCTTGGACAGGAAACTGCAGGATTCATTAAGCACTATGCCTCGACACTGAAGTCCTCCATCCAATCTAACAGGATCTGGTGGTCTATGCTGTTGAATGCTGCTGATAAATCCAGGACAAATAGTACCACTTGGGTGCTTTGATCAGCACCTGACCGAAGATCATCTAGAACCTCAGTAGACACAGATTCTGGACTAGACCCTGCCCTAAAACCTGCCTGTGATGGATGCAAAAGCGCCTGAGATTCCACATAACTCGACAATTGATTGAAACAGCTTGTTCGCGAATTTTCAACAAAAAGGGTAAAAGACACAGGTCTATAGTTTTGTAGGAATTCTAAGTCAAACGCTATTCTGACGGAATATAAAAAAGGCACATTTTTCTTTGGAATCCACATGTCAAAGTAATTCTTGTCCAGAAATCACTGTTACATGGAAAGTGCCACAAGCGTTAACTAACAATACCATTCTGTAATTAGCTGTCAGTTGGTGTCCCAATGGGGCAGTCATCACCCCATGCACTAAATCTTCCACAAGGGATTTTGGACAGTTCTAGGCTGAACACCAGGTATAAACCCACTGTCTTGTAGATCGAAAGAAAGCAGTGAATTACAGCTTGAAGCCCACTCCAACAAGTTAACTGAAAATCTCACAGATTTCACTATTAAACTCTTAGGGGCCGATTACGATGCCGTCAAGAAAGGCTCCGTACGGGATTCGGATTCGGCAAATCCAATTCGGAACCGTTCCCGACCCAATCGGATTCCTTTCCGAACGACCAATTACGATGAAAGGAAACCATCCCGGCTGTCCAAATCGGTTCCGAACTGGATTTGGGCATCCCGGGTAGTTCGGAGCCAAATCGTACAGCTCAATGGACACGATTTTCGAACGAGCGATTACAATGACCGATTCGGACAGCCGTTCCGAATCGGTCTATCCGACATGGAACACCTGTCAGAATCTGACTTTGGGGGCCCGTAGCAGGCCCCCCTTCACCCGTAGGCCTCCGGATGTGGCCCGTGTGGGTACCTATGCACAGTGTGGCAGGCACCATGGGGTGCCTGCCACAGGCTGCAAGGTTATCCCCAACCACCCCTTTTTCATATGGGAGCCTGTGTTCTCGTTTGGAACACAAGCTCCCATTGAAGTCAGTGCGAGTCTGACCGAACGATGTTCGGAAGCATTGTTATCGGTCGGACGGACTTACAGAACCTGATTCGGTCGGAAACGATTCCGGAACCGATTTGGTTGGAAGAGTTTCTGGACGACATCGTAATCGACCCCTTAGTATTTATTCACTGCAAAACAGGTCTCTTTATTAGAGATGGACGGTGAAATGGGTAGCAAGCCTGCATGCAGTGGCTGCTCTCGATTTATTGGCAGCATCTTTGGGAGGATACTGGTAAGCCTGAAGATGTTCATACTTCTACAGACAGGATTTAGGTTTTTAAAGGAAACATTGATCAACAGCCCTCTCTCTCAAACTACACCCACCAAAGACCCCCTAGAAGAACACAATCACCTACTTGTTACACACAAAATTTTTAATTTAGAAATAAGAGAGGGAATAATAGTAGAAGAGCAGTAGTAGGAATATGGGTAATAATGGGATATGGGTAGGAATGTGTGTAGGGGTAGGAGTGGGAGTGGGACTACGGAATTGAAGTAATCATAGCAGTAGGGATAGGTATAGGGATGGAGGTTGGATAAAAGTCAGGGTAGGAGGATGAGTATCGATTGCAACAAGACTGAGGTCAGACTGTGAGAAGAAGTAGCTGTAAGTGCAAGAGTAAGCAGGAGAAAGTATTAATAGATAGGAATAATTGTGACAGTAAGATTAAGTGGGAGTATGAGAAGGAGTAAGAATATGAAAGAAAAAGTAAAAGTAGGAATATGAGTAATAACAGTGGACAGGGGTAGAAGTGGAAAGGGTGGGAGAGGGAGTGGGGTAGGCATAGGTGGGGAAGTAGGCATAAGGGTGTTATGTTATTTTATGTTATGGTATGTTATGTTATGTTATGTTATGTGAAAGCGATGTATTGAGCGCTCAATTACCCGGAGGGGTCTTGGCGCTAACTCTGCTCAAGAAAAAAAGGATCATACCATTAGTTATAAAAAAGCTACGTTTTCAGCTCCTTTCTAAATGATATTAGGGAGGGCAAGGCCCTAATGTGAGAAGGAAGAAGATTCCACATCTTGGTCATACCTGTTGTAAAACTTCTTCCTCCCCGGTTCATCCTCTTGAAACCGGGGACCCCTGTTTTTTGGGTCCCAGAAGATCGCAGCTTCCTGCTAGGTTCATACCATTTAAATGCTTTCTTTAGAAATTCAGGGCGGATATCATGCAGTGCCTTATAGGCTATGCAAAGGACCTTAAACTTGATACAGTTCCTAACTGGTAACCAATGCAGCTTGTAGATTGCACAGGAAACTGATGAAAGGTTTGCAATTTATTAAGATATTGTTCCTGCATATTTAAATACAAACAAATTGCAATAGTTGAGTTTTGATAGGACTAAAGCCGTTATTACTGTTTTTTGTGCATTTAATGGAATAAAGGGAGAATTTCATTTATCATCCTTAAGGTGTAAAACAAGGATGAAAAAACTGAATTCACCTGCTTCCCAAAATTCAGCTTGTCATCAATAAGAACTCCTACATTTCTTGCCTTTCTCACTGGAATGGGAAGTGATCCCAATTCCTCCAACCACCAGGATGGGGACCACACAGAAGTAGAGTTTCAAAAAAGGATCACCTCTGTTTTTTCAGAATTTAACTTTAGGCAGTATTTGCTCATCCATTCGCTGATTGCTAGCATGCAGTCATGAAACCTAATGCCAATGTTATTTTCGTTGTTATGTACTGACAACACAAGTTGTGTGTCATCTGCATAGGAGGTAAGGGTGAAACCAAAGGATTTAATCAAAATTACCAACACTGTAACATATATGTTAAACAGCGTTGGACTAAGCCAGGATCCTTGTGGAACCCCCATGGCAGAGAGAAAGGTTTGGAGACAAAATGATCAAGAGCCACAGTTGGGTCTCTACCAGCAAGAAAAGAGCTCAACAGGTCAAGTGCCTTCGCTTTGATCCCTAAACGGTCAACCAAAACCTTATAGTTGACCGTATCAAAGGCCGCCGACAGACTGAGGAGAATAAGAGCTGCAGTGCCTCCCTTATCCAATGCAGCCCTTATCTCCTCAGTGGCTTTAATTAAGGTCATATCCGTGCTGTGTCCCGGTCTGAACCCAAATTGAGTTGGGTCCAGAAGTTGGTTATCTTGTATAAATTGTGTCAGCTGTTGATTCATCAGTTTTCTCAATGATTTTTTCAGGTAATAGAGGGCGAGAGATAGGACAATAGTTGTTTGGGTCTGCAGGATTCAGGCTAGGCTTTTTAATAAGGGGGAAATGTCCAGTCATGAACATAGAATTAAAAATATTGGTAAGATTAGGAGCTATTAACTCTGGAACAAGCTTAATCACTGAAGGTGGGCAGGGATATAGTGGAGAACCAGATTTTGCTGTTTGAATATATATTTCTATCCTGCTCCGAAGTGATGGAAGAGAAATCTGTGAAGGTCACTTGTTCTGAGCCTTCCAAGAGATACTTTTTTCAGTGGGAATTGAATCTTTGTCTGGATCAGATTTATTGTAAATCTGTTCAACTTTGTCCAGAAAGAAATGTGCAAGCGAGTCACAAAAAGATTGACTACTGCTTACCACTTTGTTACCAGGTAAAGTGGTTAATTTTGTAACTATCTGAAATAGTTCTTTGGAAGAATTTTTGCGGACTCAGTTTGCTTCGTATAGTAGGCACATTTTTCTTTTGTCAATAAGAATTTTCAATTAACCATTGTTTGTTATACTTTTCTTTTTCAATAATGCAGTCGCCATTTTGTTTTCTGTCTTCTACAGCTTTGTTTTTCCTTTCTAAGCGCCTCCGTAAACCATGGCGCAGATGATTTAGTTCTATTAGCGTGGGTAATCTTAAGTGGAGATAGGTTTGAAAAGGCTGAATTTAGCCAGTTAGAATAATTTGACGTGGCCTGACCAAGATCCTGCAAAAGTATTGGCTGAGACGGTGTCAGATACTGAGTGAGTTGATCTCTATTTACTTTATTCCAGGTACAAAAGCTGTTTGACCCATAATGAGAATTATTAAATTGGAGATTGTGTCCTATGTTTATTTCAAACATTACTGCATGATGATTAGTCTAGATCAGAGGCAAGACCCCTTTGACAGGAATATGGGAATTATTTGAAAAGATTCCGTCCAGCGTACGGCCGGCCTGATGGGTAGAACTATGAATTAGTTGAGAGATGCCTAAGGTGGTCATATTTTCCATAAAAGCCACAGTGTATTTATCAGTAGAGGCATCATGGTGAAAATTAAAATCACCTAATATGGTGAAATCTTTTGCACATAAATTGGCTTCCCATAGAAGCCAATAGCTTTTAGAACATTGTTCCTTGGGCCAGGCGACCGATAAATGAGCAGTCCATTAAAGGATTGTTTTTTTGAAAGTTCAAGGCGAAAAGAAAGTATTTCGCACTCTGGGGATGAAACTGGGTCAAATCTAGCCATGAAGCTTTCTCGATATATAATGGCTAGTCCGCCGCCCTTCTTAAGGGGGTCTATCTAATCTATAGATCAAATATCCTAATGGGACAGCAACGGCCAGGTCAGGACTCGAGGACACGTTCGTCCAGGTTTCTGTGATATAAACTAAATCAGCATGGTGATTATCTATGAAGTCGGCAAACTCAATTCTGTGTTTAACTAGTGAACGCATATTTACCAGCGCGCACAACAGTTTCCTGCTTGAACCATTAGTGTTGACTGGAGGGTCAATTGACTGGTTAGTCCCTTGACTCGCGCTAGTTGTAGACTTAGAATCCTATGTTTGAAATCCACATTTCTGACAGTTAAGGCTGGTTTGGAGAGGAACTGTGTCTAAGTTAAAGCTAGCACATCCCACTGTATGGCCTGAAAGTTAAACGCACGAAGTTCTTTACCTGAATATCATCTTCTAAGTGGGTGATGGGGGACAAAACAGGCGCTCGGCGCGATCTGGGCGCGGACGGGAGCAATAGGGGCAGGGCCTGCCTTGAGTGTGCCAGCGGCGCAGAAGCGCAGTCAGTGGATATAAATAATCTTCCACTCGGGGGTGGGTTCAGAACACCGGTGCTTTGCAGCGCGATGCTTAAACAGGTGGGAATGGTGGGCCCCGGGTGAAGCAGAGTCGCAGACTAGTCTTCCCCCGGGGTCTTTTGCGCAGGAGGGCCAGCCTGGGGTCAAGGGGTGGGGTTTGGGGGTGGGTATAAGAATGCAGGGGAGGAAGGTGACTTCCTCTTCCTGCATTCTGGCACCATCGGGAGGGTTAGGTTTATGAAAGGCCACCCGCCCACCCTACATTTTATTAGGGTTCGGGAGCTGGGTAGGCTGAGCGTGCCAGTTTAGGACAGGTTGCAGGGTTTAGCGGTACTTGGGAGGGGTGGGGGAGTCACTGAGGGGCGCACCCATCCCTCGGGGGGGGAAGACTGAATGATGGGTGGGCTGGAGGCATGAGTGTAATGCCAGGTAATACAGGGGAGGATGCTAGAAGAGAAGTGAAGAAGTGGATGAAGAACGGAACGGGTCATGGAGTGGAATGAGAGGGGAGTTCGGAGTGGTGTGAAGGGAGTGAGTGGATGAAGAGGTTGATGTTGGGGTGGTTTGTTATTGGTTATTTGATGTTATTGGTTATTTAATGTTGTGCAGCCTGGTCCTAATAAATGGCCTTTTACGCTTAAACATCAGCGTGGACTGTTTATTGCGCGAGAACTGAAAGGTGCAAAACCAGGATCCAGCAACCCCCAATCACTCACAAACTCCCCTGTCAGGGAAAGAATACTGGTAAATAAAGTGTAACTAAAACAAAAGGTGAGAACATATAAAGCATAAAACCAATTAAAAAGGGAACATTCCCTTCCAGTATGGTGCCCAATGAAGTGGGAGCCAGGCACCTCCTCAGAATCCGGCCCAATGTGCCTACAAGGAAACAACAATAGGAGCCTCCAGTCGTACCCGGCAGAGCTACGCGGACGGGCTGTTAGCGGTTTTACTTTTAAATAACCCTCCATGTGAGGGGGCATGACTGAACGCCGGCGCTTTGCAGCGCAATGCTTAAATAGGTGGGATTAACTAAAAGGTGCAAAACCAGGGTCCAGCAACCCCGCAATCACTTACAAGCTTCCCTGTGAGGGAAAGAATACTGGTAAATAAAGTGTAATTATAACAAAAGGTAAGAGCATATAAAGGATAACATAAAATGGGCATAGGCGTAAGGATAAGAGTCAGGGTAGCAGTAGGAGTAATTATATGAGAAGAACTAGTGAAAGTGCAAAGGGGGAGGAACAGCAGTAGGTTTAGTGTGGAAGTAGGCAATGGAGTGTGCCATCGTTGCAAGACATAGAAGCTTCACTGTCCATAGAGTTTAAGGAAGCACCTGTTTGATGGACTGACACATGCAAAAGCCAAAACCATGATGATGTGAAAGATATACTCTTCTGTGTTAACCCCTTCGCTGCTTCTGTCGGCCAACGGCCGTCGCGAGCACTACCTCCGTAGTGCTGCGCACGTCCGTTGGCCGACGCGGCCCCGCCCACTCCGCTAAACTGCCGCACCGCGGCGGAATTGCCGCCGCGGTTAAGTGGTTAATGTAAAATGAAAATGACATTTTCTTCAGGCAATGGCGGGAGAGGTCTGACCCAAACACAGTTTTGGCTAAAGGAGGGTCAACCAAGGCCTCTTCCTGTGTATCCTTTTGTGTTGATTAAATGAACTCTGGCAGACAACTACATCTGTCTGTTGCACGACCCACAATGGTTTCAACCATCTTCACAAGATGTGCAGTACTTCCGTATTGCTTGAATATTTTTTAGGCAACAAGGATGCTTTGTTGAGATTTATACTGTCAATACTGCCAACAAGCATGCCTTAGTCCCAACATCTTAAGAAACATTTTCCATGATACACTATACTGAGGGGTATTATTTTGTTGCACGTACAGAATTATTAATTGGTAACTATCACTAACACCCTTATTTTCCACCGAAGGGATGCAAGGAGCACCGAATAGAGAATGAGAGACAACCTTGCTTTTTCTATGATGTCACCTGGATTCCCAAGGAGAAATGTTTCACACTATTAATAGTTAAAATAGCTGCATCAGGCCCTCTCCCCCAAGAGGACCCTCCTACCCTGTAAGCTGATCTTATGGAGCAGCTGTCTGGGGGTAGAATAGTAATGGGAAGTCTGCTCCCTCTGGTTCTCTTCCAGCCCCCCCTACCAACTCTCCTCACCAAAAATATTAAATATTAAAAATAACAATACCTGGCATCATGCTCCACTCTTAAAAAATACATTATCTGATGTCCTGCCCAAACCCCCAGGTGAAGCAGCTGGGAGGACTGACCATCATCTTCCATTCTACGGCTTCGGTGTGGTCTTTGGAGACCTTTGTGAAGTGAGGAAAACCAGGAAAGTGAGTGTTGCAATGGGTAACATTACAACCGTGAAAAATCAACTTCTGTTCTACAGTCTTGTGATGTCATACCAGTGAATGCTTGATTTTGAGTTAAGTATTCACACTAAGGGCTTCTAATAAAAGCTGTGCATACAGGTACTATTGTGCGGAATTATTTGCACTGACTGCACAGTATTCTGTATGACAGTATTTTCTTGTGGTGTTTTGGTCCCATGACACAGTATATCTGATGTCCATAATTTCTCCTGCCATTGTATTTGTGATGTTGGCTAAAACGTTTCAGATAAATAAACTTTGGTGTTACAGAAACATTTTCTTGAAGGCACAAAATGCTTCTGATAGGCATTTAGTGATTTTCTTAAATTCAAAGGGCTACTACATCCCACTCGCTTTAGAAAATACGAACTTCATGAATTCAACAGGTGCCTGTGAGATATAGTGTTTGAACCGGCAGTGCCGGGTTGGCTGAAGGAATGCCCCCGGCCAGGCAGAACTTACTGCTCCTATCAAGGGCAGGTGATTACGCTCACTGTACAACCCGTGCTCACCCATGGGTAGCTTGGCACTGAGCAGTCAGGCTTATATCAGAGGCAATGTGTAAAGCAAAGGCACAACAGCCACACACAATAAATACACTGAACGCCACAAAAGAGACTTCACACAGGATTTATGTAAAAACATTTGTATTCAACACATATATTTAATCCTTAGAACATGAACATCATATATTTTTGGGGCATAAAACACATTTGGAAATATTACTAGCAGTACTAGGCCCACTCGTATTGTTATGATATCAATAGTATGCACACTGTGGACAATTCTTAATCTAACTCCCCCCGAATTGAGAGAGAGCAACCTTATGCTGTGCACAATATCAACAATATGTACATAACCGATCACAATCAACGTATGAAGTGGTACCACCGGCTAGTGTCGTGATTCACAAGCGGTCCACACATGATCACCCCCACTCACACACACTCACACCACATTACTGCGCAGTGCAGCAGGTATCAGCTAGTCCGTACGGAATGCTCTTACACACATACGCACTCAGGACCCTAATGAAGTGACACTGGTACCTAGCAGGTCAATGGTTCACCCTCTGCAGACTCCGTGGCCCAAGCCTCCCTCCACCCTTTAGTTCACCCCTATTGTCCTATACCCCCAGATAGAAGATAACCAACTCCGCCTCCTGGACGCTGGGCTGCACGCGGCCGAAGTTACACTTGGTCTGGGACCTCAGGAAGGTGGGAATATGTAGCAGTTTTAATGAGGAGGTAGACGTAAACAAGAAAAGGTTAGCAGCCACTTGGGAAGTTCACCCACAGGTCTCAAAACACAAAGGAGATATGCAGTCTCTTGACCCGCCTCTGAACTGTCTTGGAAGCGTTCCTTCAACCCAGTCAATCTCTCTCGCTACTACCTGATGCCAAGATGTCTTCGGGAGGAGCCAGGTGCGGAGTGGGCAGTGGTTCCGCCACAATGAGGGTTAACAAGGGAACAACCAATAAATGGGGAGTAACACAGGGGAGCCTCTCGATAGGATGAGGCGCCCCGATCAGTACATGATGATTCGGGTGTGCCCAGGCAATCCGGGCACAGCACCTGATGACCCTAGGTATGAGTCGCATCAGGCACTTCAGTTTTCAAACACGATAAGTTGCAAATTCTGCACCTCCCTAGAAATGAGACACAACGACCGGTGACCATTGAGATGGGTTGTACCAGGCTATTCCGGTCGCAAACATCGAAGAGATGCAATTTTGTTCCTCCCTGGAAATGAGGCACAGCATTCGGTGCTCAATGATACAGGTTGCACCAGACCAGACCAGTCCGGTCACACACACACACACAGGCGCAAGTTCAGAAGAGCTACATGAGGTACAATTAGGCACTAACATGGCTAAATCCCCTCCTCTGAGGGTCGTAGCCTGGGAATCGGACACCGCACGCAATGAGCATCTAGTCACCGTGCCGCATGAGAGAGATGCAGCACGATCGATGAAATGGACCACGCTTATGAGTGTCAGGGTCCCTGCAGTAAGGGAACCACAAGCCTTAGATGCGGGAAAGATTTCTGTGGCAACACTCTAGGCAATCCGGTCTCCAGACACAAGTCTTAATTTCACACTCACACCACGCTACCAGTTGAGATTCTGTAGCCTAAGTGGGCACTTGAGGGGACACCGCTCTCCAGATGTCACAGGTAGATGGTGTAGGTCTCTCGCGGGAGATCTTTGATGTCCCTGAGATTTCCAGGAGAACAGGAGGCCTGCGTTTGGGCCCTTGGGGAGCACACTTTAGAGCACCATACTTCAGCAGGTCATCGGCCCAGGTCAGCCAGTATTCGGAGAGTTTTCTTCCATGTGCACAACAGAGTCCTCCGGCAATGTGCACCACGCAGTCTGGGTTCTCCGGTCCACGTCCCCACAAGCGTATGTCACGCCTTGCTGAAGGATGGCACCTGTAGTCATACTGTTGTGTGTCTTTGAAGTTCGGGGTGGTGTAGGGGGTTTCCCTTTGAACCACAGATTTCTCCCCTAAATTGTAGTTCGGAGTGGTGTGAAGGGAGTGAGTGGATGAAGAGGTTGATGTTGGGGTGGTTTGTTATTGGTTATTTGATGTTATTGGTTATTTAATGTTGTGCAGCCTGGTCCTAATAAATGGCCTTTTACGCTTAAACATCAGCGTGGACTGTTTATTGCGCATGAACTGAAAGGTGCAAAACCAGGATCCAGCAACCCCCAATCACTCACAAACTCCCCTGTCAGGGAAAGAATACTGGTAAATAAAGTGTAACTAAAACAAAAGGTGAGAACATATAAAGCATAAAACCAATTAAAAAGGGAACATTCCCTTCCAGTATGGTGCCCAATGAAGTGGGAGCCAGGCATCTCCTCAGAATCCGGCCCAATGTGCCTACAAGGAAACAACAATAGGAGCCTCCAGTCGTACCCGGCAGAGCTACGCGGACGGGCTGTTAGCGGTTTTACTTTTAAATAACCCTCCATGTGAGGGGGCATGACTGAACGCCGGCGCTTTGCAGCGCAATGCTTAAATAGGTGGGATTAACTAAAAGGTGCAAAACCAGGGTCCAGCAACCCCGCAATCACTTACAAGCTTCCCTGTGAGGGAAAGAATACTGGTAAATAAAGTGTAATTAAAACAAAAGGTAAGAGCATATAAAGGATAAAATAAAATGGGCATAGGCGTAAGGATAAGAGTCAGGGTAGCAGTAGGAGTAATTATATGAGAAGAACTAGTGAAAGTGCAAAGGGGGAGGAACAGCAGTAGGTTTAGTGTGGAAGTAGGCAATGGAGTGTGCCATCGTTGCAAGACATAGAAGCTTCACTGTCCATAGAGTTTAAGGAAGCACCTGTTTGATGGACTGACACATGCAAAAGCCAAAACCATGATGATGTGAAAGATATACTCTTCTGGGTTAATGTAAAATGAAAATGACATTTTCTTCAGGCAATGGCGGGAGAGGTCTGACCCAAACACAGTTTTGGCTAAAGGAGGGTCAACCAAGTCCTCTTCCTGTGTATCCTTTTGTGTTGATTAAATGAACTCTGGCAGACAACTACATCTGTCTGTTGCACGACCCACAATGGTTTCAACCATCTTCACAAGATGTGCAGTACTTCCGTATTGCTTGAATATTTTTTAGGCAACAAGGATGCTTTGTTGAGATTTATACTGTCAATACTGCCAACAAGCATGCCTTAGTCCCAACATCTTAAGAAACATTTTCCATGATACACTATACTGAGGGGTATTATTTTGTTGCACGTACAGAATTATTAATTGGTAACTATCACTAACACCCTTATTTTCCACCGAAGGGATGCAAGGAGCACCGAATAGAGAATGAGAGACAACCTTGCTTTTTCTATGATGTCACCTGGATTCCCAAGGAGAAATGTTTCACACTATTAATAGTTAAAATAGCTGCATCAGGCCCTCTCCCCCAAGAGGACCCTCCTACCCTGTAAGCTGATCTTATGGAGCAGCTGTCTGGGGGTAGAATAGTAATGGGAAGTCTGCTCCCTCTGGTTCTCTTCCAGCCCCCTACCAACTCTCCTCACCAAAAATATTAAATATTAAAAATAACAATACCTGGCATCATGCTCCACTCTTAAAAAATACATTATCTGATGTCCTGCCCAAACCCCCAGGAGAAGCAGCTGGGAGGACTGACCATCATCTTCCATTCTACGGCTTCGGTGTGGTCTTTGGAGACCTTTGTGAAGTGAGGAAAACCAGGAAAGTGAGTGTTGCAATTGGTAACATTACAACCGTGAAAAATCAACTTCTGTTCTACAGTCTTGTGATGTCATACCAGTGAAAGCTTGATTTTGAGTTAAGTATTCACACTAAGGGCTTCTAATAAAAGCTGTGCATACAGGTACTATTGTGCGGAATTATTTGCACTGACTGCACAGTATTCTGTATGACAGTATTTTCTTGTGGTGTTTTGGTCCCATGACACAGTATATCTGATGTCCATAATTTCTCCTGCCATTGTTTTTGTGATGTTGGCTAAAACGTTTCAGATAAATAAACTTTGGTGTTACAGAAACATTTTCTTGAAGGCACAAAATGCTTCTGATAGGCATTTAGTGATTTTCTTAAATTCAAAGGGCTACTACATCCCACTCGCTTTAGAAAATACGAACTTCATGAATTCAACAGGTACCTGTGAGATATAGTGTTTGAACCGGCAGTGCCTGGTTGGCTGAAGGAATGCCCCCGGCCAGGCAGAACTTACTGCTCCTATCAAGGGCAGGTGATTACGCTCACTGTACAACCCGTGCTCACCCATGGGTAGCTTGGCACTGAGCAGTCAGGCTTATATCAGAGGCAATGTGTAAAGCAAAGGCACAACAGCCACACACAATAAATACACTGAACGTCACAAAAGAGACTTCACACAGGATTTATGTAAAAACGTTTGTATTCAACACATATATTTAATCCTTAGAACATGAACATCATATATTTTTGGGGCATAAAACACATTTGGAAATATTACTAGCAGTACTAGGCCCACTCGTATTGCTATGATATCAATAGTATGCACACTGTGGACAATTCTTAATCTAACTCCACCCGAATTGAGAGAGAGCAACCTTATGCTGTGCACGATATCAACAATATGTACATAACCGATCACAATCAACGTATGAAGTGGTACCACCGGCCAGTGTCGTGATTCACAAGCGGTCCACACATGATCACCCCCACTCACACACACTCACACCACATCACTGCGCAGTGCAGCAGGTATCATCTAGTCCGTACGGAATGCTCTTACACACATACGCACTCAGGACCCTAATGAAGTGACACTGGTACCTAGCAGACTCCGTGGCCCAAGCCTCCCTCCACCCTTTAGTTCACCCCTATTGTTCTATACCCCCAGATAGAAGATAACCAGCTCCGCCTCCTGGACGCTGGGCTGCACACGGCCGAAGTTACACTTGGTCTGGGACCTCAGGAAGGTGGGAATATGTAGCAGTTTTAATGAGGAGGTAGACGTAAACAAGAGAAGGTTAGCAGCCACTTGGGAAGTTCACCCACAGGTCTCAAAACACAAAGGAGATATGCAGACTCTTGACCCGCCTCTGAACTGTCTTGGAAGCGTTCCTTCAACCCAGTCAATCTCTCTCGCTACTACCTGATGCCAAGATGTCTTCGGGAGGAGCCAGGTGCGGAGTGGGCAGTGGGTCCGCCACAATGAGGGTTAACAAGGGAACAACCAATAAATGGGGAGTAACACAGGGGAGCCTCTCGATAGGATGAGGCGCCCCGATCAGTACATGATGATTCGGGTGTGCCCAGGCAATCCGGGCACAGCACCTGATGACCCTAGGTATGAGTCGCATCAGGCACTTCAGTTTTCAAACACGATAAGTTGCAAATTCTGCACCTCCCTAGAAATGAGACACAACGACCGGTGACCATTGAGATGGGTTGTACCAGGCTATTCCGGTCGCAAACATCGAAGAGATGCAATTTTGTTCCTCCCTGGAAATGAGGCACAGCATTCGCTGCTCAATGATACAGGTTGCACCAGACCAGACCAGTCCGGTCACACACACACACACAGGCGCAAGTTCAGAAGAGCTACATGAGGTACAATTAGGCACTAACATGGCTAAATCCCCTCCTCTGAGGGTCGTAGCCTTGGAATCGGACACCGCACGCAATGAGCATCTAGTCACCGTGCCGCATGAGAGAGATGCAGCACGATCGATGAAATGGACCATGCTTATGAGTGTCAGGGTCCCTGCAGTAAGGGAACCACAAGCCTTAGATGCGGGAAAGATTTCTGTGGCAACACTCTAGGCAATCCGGTCTCCAGACACAAGTCTTAATTTCACACTCACACCACGCTACCAGTTGAGATTCTGTAGCCTAAGTGGGCACTTGAGGGGACACCGCTCTCCAGATGTCACAGGTAGATGGTGTAGGTCTCTTGCGGGAGATCTTTGATGTCCCTGAGATCTCCAGGAGAACAGGAGGCCTGCGTTTGGGCCCTTGGGGAGCACACTTTAGAGCACCATACTTCAGCAGGTCCTCGGCCCAGGTCAGCCAGTATTCGGAGAGTTATCTTCCATGTGCACAACAGAGTCCTCCGGCAATGTGCACCACGCAGTCTGGGTTCTCCGGTCCCATGTCCCCACAAGCGTATGTCACGCCTTGCTGAAGGATGGCACCTGTAGTTATACTGTTGTGTGTCTTTGAAGTTCGGGGTGGTGTAGGGGGTTTCCCTTTGAACCACAGATTTCTCCCCTAAATTGTAGGCCTGTCTGCCATGGGACCATGTAATGCAGATCTTAATCTTTAGTGGGGCTATGATCCGGCCCTTAGAGGCTAAGTGTCAAAACCTCCAATCTACCCCATTCAGCCCTCAAATGGCAGAGGTCTGCCGTTACCGTAGGATGCCCATGGTTTATGATTGTTGCTTGGGAAATGCACAGATGTGCTCCCCCTGATCCCTGGCGTCCAATGGAGCCAGCCACCTCTGTCCCCGAGATGCTTGGAGGATATTAATGTCCATATTCTATAAGGGGCATTTCTAAGCGAGCTATGCCGAAACCCCCTTTACCAATGAAAAGCGTTGGGCACTGTGAATCCACTGATTTGAAACTTCATGAGACTGCTCCACTGCAATACACTATTGCAGTCTAAAGCAATGTCAACCACTTCCCCATGTTAATCGATGGTAAGAGCAGGCCTCATAGGTAGTGAAAACACACTTGGGTATTCCTCACTACCTGGGCGCACGTGCGCTCGCACACACACTGACCTGCGATGGCAGGTGGGACACATAGTTTCCAGCACAAGGGGTGCAAGTGCGCCCACCAGAGTCGGCACAGCAGACTGGACAGGGGTTTAACTAATACATGTGTTGGTGCACATGCACCAGGCTATGCTGGCAGGTGGCATGCTCAATCAAGGGCACCATAGGTGCAGGTGCACACTTACAGCGACCTACAATGGCACGCTGCTCATGTGTTCACTCACGATAGATGCCAGTGCACACCCACTGGTCTACAATGCCCGATCGGCCCATGTTTCAGAACACCGAATGAGCGCCACTTCCCAACATGGACAGGAAGGGCGCAAGCACTTCTGCACCGTCTTTACAGTGGGAAAGTGCCCAGAGCCCTAGGCCACATAAGGGAATCAGCAAAAAACAGGCAAAAAAGTTCAGGGAAACGCCACCTGACTCATATCAGGTCCAGCACATAACATTAAAAAGGACCATGGCAAATTGTGAAAAGCAATAAAGACCCGGCTCTTACACATGTAAGCAGCTGCTCAGTGACTACTTCTCAGAGCTGGACTGAAACCAAAATCAGGCCTGGCAAAAAATGTCAAACCATTCACATACTACAGGAGGCCATGTCTTACACCGGCCATGGGGGCATGTTTTGATCATTGTAGCTCCTCTTGCTCTGAAAGTCCCTCCTCTAGCCAGAGTGTCAGAATGGCCAATCCGGCCCTGCTGCTGTTGGTTATTTATGAGCATAGACACACCATATTCTATGGGAAATGTGCTCGCTATAAATGCCCAAACACATTCCTACAACTCTACTCATATATTTAGGGATATGTGCTTCAAAATTCACCAGTGGTACCCATTTTTACCCAAATGAACCAGTTCTAGGGCAAGGATTTTGAGGACACTAATTACAATTTGCCTTTGTAGGTCGAAGTCTACTAGACAGTATAGCTGTCTCGTTGCTAAATACGTCTTGGGGACATTCTGAAAGCTGACCTAAGAGTGTATTCCGCTCATAGTGCTTACCATTGGTTTTGTGGTTTGTAACTCACCTTTGCTTGCTTTCTATTTGCTACCTTTATTTGTTTTAGGCTGTCCAGCATATCTTTGTCCCTCCTGCGGAGCATAGCCTGTTTATTGTATTCTTCCATGAGTGCTTGCTTTCTGTAATCAGGCCCTTACATTTTGTTTTTATATTGTCACATTTGCTGTGCATTCAAAGAGAGAAGTCAAATGTCAGGCTCTGTCTTTTGAGGGAGCTTGGTGCATATGTTTCTTTCTTTGGCTTCAAAGTGAGAGGATTTATCCAACAATCTGGGGGTGTGAAAGGAAAGGCTTTTTTTTCTAGGACACAACAAAATATAAATATATGTAAATGAACTGTGCAAACATTTCAGATTGTATCAGAATCAGGAAAGGACAAATGAAGCACATTTTTTGTAATTCTGAAGTGTGCTGGCAACAAATATTTTAATACAATCAAAACAAATCGATACACTAGGTGATGGCATTTCCACACATTGTCATTTGTGCACTGTATAGTTTTATGAGTAAGACTGTACGTCTGTGCAAATGTAATGGTGATTTCAATTGAAAATGTGTTGTTTGTAATGGCAGTGCACTACTACACCATGCATACTCCACTCCATGCTACTCTTCTCTCTTCCACTCTATGCCGCTCCACTCTACTCCACGCCACTCCACGACACTCTGGGTCACAGTTCGCCACTCGAAACCACTCTACTCTACTCCGCTTTACTCCACACTCCACCACTCTCCTCCACTCCACTCTATGACACTCTATAACACTCCACTCTACGACACTCCACTCTACTCCACACCACTTTACTCTATGACACTCTACAACACTCCTCTCCAGGGCACTCTATGACACTCTACTCCACTCCACTCTACGACACTCTACTCTGCTCAACACCAATTCAGTCTACAACACTCTACAGCACTTCACTCTATGCAAACAAAATCTTATTCTGAGCAAATGTCCATTCCAAAGTAAATCCAGCAGTCCGTAGTTATGGTAATTTCTTTGTTTTATTCCAAACGTCAGAATTCCAAATAGGTAATATCACAGCCAGTCTGAACAGAATGCAGCCAACACGTGTTTCGTCTCATGGATAATCTCCAACGACTTCATCAGGGCTACAAACAATCATTGGCATTTCAATAGGTCTCGCCTTTTTCGACCTTATAAGTAAAAAAAAACTGAAGTTATAGGACTTCACGTTTACATTTTACATTTACTTCACATTTAAGATGCAGTTGGTAGTTACATCACATTTACGTCACATTTAGGATGCAATTGGTACAGAAAAGGGAGGTAAACCGGTCAATGCAGAAAGGAACCTTTAAAAGAAGTTCAGACAGTGTGCAGTGCAAGTGAAGGGATTAAAGCCTGCAAGTGAGGTGGGATGGTATTGTTACTTTTTGTCCTGGTGTACAACATGGCTAAAACACATTAGTAAAGCCAATAGCTCTTGCATAATCGAGGCCTAATGGTGTTGCCAATGCTTGTTATTTTTTAAGTGCCACCTTGCACAGAACAATAAGGCCTGTTTTAAGGCCACTTGTTGCATTATGGCGCCCTCTAGTGGTGGCACAATAAGTCAGCTGCCTACAGGGTCTTAATGCAGCCCCGAGCTGGGTAGAACCTCTACTTGTGCAACTGAAGGGCAGGCTCATTAGCTACACTGACTGCTAACTCAAGGATTTTCCTACACCGGTATGATTTCAGTGAGCTGACGCCACTGACCAGGGGGTCTCTCTGAATTTGACTGCTGAAGATAAATATAACTGGCAGTCTATCCATGTGAGACTTGCTCAGTCATCGGTGGACTGCGCTTTTCCACAATGCTCCAAAAACAGGCAGATCTTCAGATAACAACATACAGTTTGCAGGATTCCCCTCAAATACTTGCACTTATATATTTTTTTTTAATTTAGACAGGCGAGCTTTTGAAACTCCAGTATCCTGCGTCTTTGTACGCAGAAGCGTGGCGCCCTCCTCACCCTGCCATGTTTCCACCGATGACACGTCTGTCTGCGTCGCTCACCTTCTACCTTCACCACGCGCAATAATGAGTGTATTGAACCCAATCACGGCATGTGGCATCTCCAATTGATATTTCTGCTGTAGGAGGAACAGCGTAACAATGTTATAATTACGTGCGCTCCTGTTCGGCAGTGACAGCCTGTCATTTCCTATACTTTACCAGAGATTTTGACTACACAATGTACGTAGGTGGAACTGAGTTGCCTGGTAACCATCTTTTTAAACTTTCTTAGCAGTAATTACTTCTCTGTTGGAAAAAATGCACATTGATCAATTTAATTGCTTTAGATGTTGATGCAACAAATTTGCATTTAGTTCCTAAAAGAATTGTACAAGATAAATAACATAAGCACAGTTTAAGATGAACAATTCATGGGAAGGGAGCATTTTAAGGCAAACCTGATTTATGTTAACAAAAAAAACCATTAAGAATGAATCAAGGATTCACGTGTATTCGGTTGTTATTACTAATTCCTAACGCTGATGTAGTAGTTTACAGTTGAATTCAATTTAAACGGATTTTCGAATATCAGGGCCGTTGGTGAATGTTAAAGACGGTTTTTACCTCCATTTTTATGCCATTATTCATAGTTGTGCTCACACACACTCATTTTGGGCCTCCCTACCTATCTATCAGATACGGCGCATTCCTGTCCTTTTTGCCCGCGTTGCAGGGATGATTATTTTTCTGCAGGAAAGCAAACCTTCCTGCACAAAAACAATCACTAGAGGCTTTTTCCTCTTTCTATGTGTGCTGCAGAATGCAGCACAGATAGAAAAAGGAAAAACGAGGAAAATAAAGATATTTCTCCTCGCTGTGCCTCTCTGGGCAGGCGTAAGTTTTTGGCGCTGCCTCAGATTTACAATTTCTCGTAAATCTGAGGCAGTGTCAAAAATCCATAGATGTTGCTGGGAACGTCCCCAGCAACACCCGTTGTACGCCCCTTTAACGCAGAAAACTGCGTTAAAAGGAACGATATTTACGAGGCAGCATTAAGCCCAAAAATTTGGCTTAGTGCTGCCTCGTGAATATGGAGCAGGCTCCTGCACCATGGAATGTCACAAAAAGTGACATCCCAGTGGCACAATCGGCCTCATAAATGAGGCCCTCTGTATGATCACACATCTGGGAGCACTTTTGAGTGGCAGGGTCTGATTACGCAGTAGACTAATGGCTCCACTGACGGATAGGTGCTTGTGCTCATAGTCACCAATTTGACTCCGGTGACTCCAGGTCTTTCTCCCACCTGAGATCGATAAAGTAGGTGACAGAGAACAGGGTAACAACAAACGCTTGCTATACAGCACAAAGAAATCTCACACAGTGAAGCTGTGCTTTACAAAAGACCTTATAATATAATGTCATATACTATTTAACCTTTGAATTTTTTCAGTGATTTTCTAGGGTTTTTCTAACCCTTTTGCTGCTAGGCCTCCCCCCGCCACCATGCTAAGTTTTTTTACTGGCTATTTCGGGTAGTTCGCGCTTAGGCCCCCATAACCTTTTGTCCAC
Source organism: Calotriton arnoldi (assembly GCA_963921515.1). Classification (NCBI taxonomy): domain Eukaryota; kingdom Metazoa; phylum Chordata; class Amphibia; order Caudata; family Salamandridae; genus Calotriton; species Calotriton arnoldi. The sequence goes on along the minus strand of CAWUFW010007507.1, from coordinate 540,023 downwards.
ATGAGGTATCCATGCCAAATTTGTGTCCTTTTTTCCAAAATCCTGGCAATTCTAAAGGTGTACAGGGTTTGTGGTTTACCTTGGAGGGGATGAGAAATTAGCCAAAATACATCAACATTTTGGGGTTTTGTGAAACAAGTCCCTTAGAAGAAAGCCTCTGTGTTTTTTCCTGCAAATGGCATGAACAAAGGGTTTGCGGTGCTAAAATCACCATCTTCCCAGTTTTCAGGAACAGGCAGACTTGAATCAGAAGACCACATTTTTCAACAGTTTTGGCATTTTACTGGGACATAGCCCCTTTTTCCTAATTTTTGTGCTTTCAAGCTACTTCCAGTTAGTGGTAAAAGTGGGTGTGAAACCCATGGTGGATCCCGGAAAGCTATACATTTCTGAAAAGCAGACAGAATTTTGAATTCAGCAAGGGACTGTAAGAACCTGGCTCTCTATATACTATACCAAAAAGAGGTATTGTGTGCAGAGAGTCCAGTGGATCCCCCGAGGCATTACAGAGGCTAAAGTAGATAATACTAATGCTCTCTTTTGTGGTAGTGTGGGCGAGCAGTTAGGCTTATCAGAGACAGTGTCATTTGTTGTACACACAGTGGCAATAAATGAGATGCACACTCAATGAATAAATCCGAGATCAACGTATAAAAATAATACTTGGTTATATTTATTTCATAGAACCACAGAACTTCTTCTTAGGTAAATACATTTTGCAATAGAAATACTTTTCAATATCAAAAGTGGACAAAGTGCAACTCTCAGACTTTGCAATGTTAACCTACAGGAGAAAGAAAACATTCAGCATACAGATAGGTAACATTGGCTTACAAAACCAGTCTTCGGGAGTTAAGATCAGTATTGGGCATAGCTCAGTTCAGCACCGACAGTACACCACCAGCGGCACATTTGCGGGCAGGTGAAGGGTGCAAATACGGTGTCGGGCGCCCAATACAACTCAATGAAGAATGGGGCAATCGGACAGAGGCTGCTTACAGGTAAGTAGCAGCGACTTGGGGGACCAGTCTCTGGGGGTTGAAACAAGAACTGTCAGGGTCCAAAAGAGCGCCAGCAGTACACCACCAGTGGCACAGAGACGGCTGGGTGCAGGGTGCCAACACAGCGTTGGGTGCCAAATGTTAGGCAATGGAGAAAGGCCAAATCGGAAAAGGGCTGCAGGCTCAGGTCAGGAGGCCGGTCGAAGGAAACCAACAGGTGGAAAGGGAATTTACAATGCCCAGGGACGTAAGAACACCTTTGGTCTGCTTCACCAAGGCCCAGGGCCGGCGGGTGCAGGGGTGTCTTTTGATGTCGGACAACGGCTTACCAGTGCAGGTCGCGGTTGAGTGGGTCTCTATTCAGAGGCTGCAGGCGATGTCTAGGAGTCCGAGAGGGGTCAACCCACGATGGACTCGGGTTCTGGAGCGCTGGGGAACCTCACAGGGACTGGTGGGCCACTTGGACTCAGCCGGAGGCATCGGGTGCAGAGGTGCAACCCTGAGCAGGGTTTCACGGTTCTGCAGGTCACAGAGGCCTTGTTTGAAGTTTGTTGCTGTTGGATAGATCCCCTGTTCTCAGGAGATCTTTATCGAAGGCAGTCACTCCTCCCAAGGTTTTGGAGGTTGCTGGGCTGCAGGACGAGTCGTCTTTGGGCACAGGATCATCAAGGGCTGCAGAAGGTAAGGCTGGAACCAAGTCAGTAGTTCTCTGCGGTATTCTCTGCTGGTGCGACTCTGTGGTGTCTGGCTCTTTTTAGGTTGTCAGGAACTGAAGTTCAGGGTCTGGGAATGCCATCTAAATACTAGATTTATGGGTGTCACAAGGAAGTGACAGGTAGTGGCCAATGGGCCCCTTACCTGGGGTGTCTACACTCTTGTAGTAAACACGATAACGCAGGTGGACGATATAGTCGTAGTTTATTGTATAAAAAATTCCACAGCAATCGGGAGCAGACCAGCACACATCCAGTCAGTACAACAGCTCCCCTCCTCACGCTCCCACCATTTTATTGCATCATAGTATTCTCATTCTACCATACTCAGGTATGGGTCCCAGAGTAGGACATCTTAAGATGAAACATGAGCTAATCAGTAAATGTATATACAACAACTCGCAATTATGCCAACCTCCTTTGAAAGGAGGACATAGCCCTAGCCTTAGTGGATAAGTCCCACCATCTTCAAGATGGTGGGCACTGAAAAGTGTACTTCACCTCGCCTCCAGCACCTGAGGGATGGAGTTGGCAAAGGGGGGGGCACGCCTCCCATTCTTGCTGAGTTTCCTGCTGTTCTCCTGTCAAAAGGGGTGAGGACAGAAAGAGGGGCCTGCTCCTTCTACTAGAAGAGGCTGGGGTAATGTTAGAAAGGCGGCAAAGCCTTTTAAGCTCCCCTCCATAGATGGCTCTTTCTGACCAGGGGGAGGTGTGAACACCTCCACCCAGAACAAGCGTTGTTCTTGACCTCTGAGCGTGAAGGCACTCACCCCATGAGGTCAGAACACTGTCTGGTGGTAGCAGGCTGGCTTAGGCCAGTCGGTGACCACACTAAGGGTTGGCAGGTTTCAGGGTACCCCTTGTAAGGAGTGCTCTGTGTGCAATTTTTAATAAATCTGACACTGGAATCAGTGCGGGTTTACTATGATGAGCTGTTTGGTACCAAACATCCCATACTTCAGTGAAGCCATCATGGAGCTGGGGAATTTTTAATGACAAGTGTCCAGCCCATGTACTTACTATGGCTTCCCTGGTCACTTACAATATCCAGGAATCGACAAGGATATTGCAGGGGCATATCTGCTCATGCAGATCTGCTCTCCTTTCTTATCAAAACCGCACTTTCCTCAAGGTTCTATCATCTCACCCATGCTTTTCAACATCAACATGAAGTCATTACTGGCACTGATCAATCAATTTCACCTCACATGCTATAACTATGCAGATGACACACAAATACTCCTTAAACTGGAAAGCCCCAAAGACATTAAAAACTCACACATTTTCGGTTGCCTCAGAGCCATTGATCAGTGAATGACATGTAGTCATCTCAAATTGATTGCTTCCAAAACAGAAATACTCACATGTGGTGATTGGAAAAATTATGACCCGTATCCCGCCTGGCCTGGCGATCTGGAAACACTGCCTAAAGTATCAAAGGAAGTAAGAAACCTCAGAATTACCATGAGAACTCCAAGCTATCAATGAATTCCCAAGTGGACAAACTAGCAAGATCAAGCTTCGTTAATATAAAAACTCTGCGACGCATCTTCCCCCACCAGGGATTTCCACACAAGGTCCAGGCTACTACCTCTCTTGTTCTGTCTAAACTCGGTTACACCAATAGCCTTGTTAAAAGGTGAAACCGCAGAGACAGTAGTTCTTTGAATTATTTGTTCTAGTAACAAGTTAACAGAGACCCCAGGCACAGACAGGGCTTTCATCAGTCTCTAACCGCTTCTCTAAGGTCTGCCTCAACCTCCACTTTAGAACCTTCAGCTTGGTTACCCTTCTGTGCATCACTCCCAGGTTACAGAACCTGACATACAAATGGTTCTGTAACCTAAGATACCACATCACCTCCCTCATTTACCCTAAAACAAAGTCTAAACTGGGAGCGCCTCCCAACTAAACAGAAGAAAATATAATATGTTACTATCATTTAAATAATAATGAATCCAGAGCATAGAAACAAAGTTACACATAATCACAAAACCGAGCCAGTCTCTTCCTTACACGTTGGGGTCAGCTCTTAGGTTCTTCTGGTAACTCCTTGCCTAGAGAAATTAAATTTTTTCTTAGAACAGAGCTGCATTTGGCAACTCTATTTAGATTGCAAATTTTATTAACATCAGTTTTCACCACATTTCTTAACACCATCTTTACTCTGCAAAGCTGACTGTATTTGGAAATCTTTCCATCTTTTTTCAGAGATTTAATTTGTATCCAATCACCCACCTGCACTCTTGTTTCTTTGACAACCTGCCTCTTGTCATAAAACACTTTAGCTTTCGGTTTCTTTTCTTTCCTCTCTTTCTCTCCAACCTATTAATTCACCAACATGCTCATCCACCTTCACTCTTTTCTTATTGGCCCAAGCCGGGATAACCTCACAGCTAGGCAACCTTTCTTTGATAAGCTGAAATGGAGACACCCCTGTTGTCAAATGTGGGGTTAGTCTGTAGTCTCTCATTTTTTTCTCACACTTTCTTCCCAGTTCGTTCCACACATAAGGGACTGTTGCAAACATTCTTTCAAGACCTTTATAAAGTGTTCTACAACACCATTAGATTCAGGAAGATATAGTGCGGCCATCTTGTGCTTCACACCTCTCACTCTCAAAAATTCTTCAACTACAGCTAAGGTCAGTTGAAGTCCATTGTCTATAGGAATGCTGGTAGGAAAGCCCCATCTCTCAAATAGTTCCTCCAAGAAACAAACAACATCCTTTGACTCAATCGAGTTCACAACCTTGATCTCTGTCCAGCAGGAAAACCTATCCAAACGTACCAGCACGTACTTATCATGTGAGCTTAGTTTTACTGGGCGAAGTATGTCTAAAGCGATGTCCACCCACAGTCCAGAGGCCTGCTCCCTAATCACCACGGGTTGCGTTCTGCACTTTGGCACGTTAGCACTTTGTCACATCATGCACATTCAATGCAATCTCTTACCTCCCTTTCGATCACTGAGTCCATCGATGCCCACCAGTAGCACTCTCTCCGTAGTTTTAGAGATACCCATGTGGCTAGCATGAGCATTTCCTAAGTCTACAGGGGGTATGAGTTTGTTCCCTCTCAAGAGTAATCCATCTACCACAGATAACTCGTTGCGAACTTCCCAGTAACCTAGGGCATGCTCTACACACCTGTTTATGCTCAACCAACCCTCCGAAACTATTTTTATCATATATTGCAAACACACATCACTTTGTAATATTCTCTTCCATTCTTCTTCTTGTACAATTCCCTCAGTTACAACACACACATTTACTTCCTCATCATACTCTTCCCCACCAAAGCTTTCTTCTTGCAAGTAATCGTCCTCCTCCAAATCAACATGCAACCTAGAGAGACAGTCTGCTTGCAAATTACATACATTAGTTCAAACTCAAACTCCTGAAGCGCAACAACCCACCTACAAATGTGACTTGAAATCTGGTTAATACCTTTCTTTGCAAAGACCTGTTTGAGAGACTTATGATCCGTTTTTATCTCAAACTTGCGTCCCCAAAGAAATGTTCTTAGTTTTCTCACAGCCCAAAATACTCCCAGGGCCTCTTTCTCAATAACTGAGTAGTTGATCTCGGCACCTCTTAGACCGCGTGAAATAAATGCAATGGTTCTATACACATCTCCTGACTAATGTATCAACAGAAACCCCAGCCACTTGGAACTGGCATCGGTCATTACAATGAAATCATCCTTACTATCGAAACTCCAGAGGGCCAAGGCTTTCTCTGAAGCAGATTTCACATCCTTAAATTCATTCTCTCAATCATCACACCATAAGAACTCTTTACCTTTCTTTAAAAGCGACCTGAGAATAACTATTCTCCCAGCAAATTTAGGGACAAATTTGTTACAAAATGTTGCCATACCTAAAAATTTCACTTCACCAATTCATCTTAGCACATCGGGTGAAGCTAAATTCTTTATTGTGTCAACCAAGCCTTTATTTGGTCGAATCTCTGATCCAGTGACTAAATGTCCCAAATAGTCTATCTCAGGGACATTACATTTGCATTTTTCACGTTTAAGAGGCAATTCACTCTTCAGTAATATCTCCAGCACTTCAAGTAACCTTCCGTAGTGTTCTCTCATATCTGATCCCACCACAAGTAGGGCTTTAAGTGGGCCGGGTCTCACCGGTACTGAGCACCAGCGGTTTTTTAAAGGGGGCCTCGAAACGGGTCTCTATCGGGCTCTGTTTTGTGCCCTGGCACAGGCGTACCGTTTTTTTCTGGACAGCAGTGTCAGCAGGCACATCGATGTGCGTATGCTCACACTATTCACTTCTCACTAGTGGAGAAGTTACGGCATGACGTCATGGCAGGTGAGCGTTGTAGGGGAAAGGAAATCCTTTAAAGAGAGTCATTTTCTCTCTGGATTTCCCTTCTCTTTTTGAAACTTAGGAGCAGAAACACTGTCGTGGTGTCACCAGGGCTTTAAGTGGAAGCTTTTTTCAATATTATATAATAGCCATAGTTGCTACTTATTTATCTTATGCAACTAACAACCACTGACAAAGCCAATAGTCGTGACTTTTTGTAGGTATGATGTTAATTGCTGTATCATATATCTGGATGCAATGACAGAAACAGCAAAATACAAGTCGGGGGCACACTACACTAAGCACAGATTTTTAGCTTACAGATTTTTAAGCCACACCCCTAATTACATTGGCCACGCACCTTTGAGAGACCCGCCAGTTTTTTCATCCCACTTAAAGCCCTGACCACAAGCATATCATCTTGATATACTTTCACGCCTGCCACTCCCTTCAATATCTTTTCTATTGCCCTCTGAAATACAGAGGTGGCTGATATAAGCACAATTGGCATCCTCAAAAATTTGAACGTACAAAAGGGAGTGGCAAAGGTAGTCAAATCCTGCGAAGCATAAGTAAGTTTTATTTGATGATACGCAGAACTCAGGTCTAAAGACGAGAAGTGCTTGGCACCAGTCAATGAGCTCACCATCTCACTAATGTTGGGAAGCAGGTAGTGATCCACAATCACAGCCTTGTTAAGCTCCCTCAAATCAACACATAAGCGAGCTTCGCCATTGGCTTTGCGAGCTATAACCACAGGCGCAAGCCATTCCGAAGCGTCTACTTCTTTAATTATGCCATTATAACCAGTCTGTCCAGTTCAGTTTTCATACTCTTCTTGATTGCTAAAGGGACATTCCGCACCTTCGCCACTTTCGGATGTGCATTGTCTTTCAATCTAATTTCATGAACATAGTATTTCAAGCACCCCAGCATATTCTTAAAAACACCTGAAAACTCATTCAGCAGATCATCACACCTCTCTAAGACACTACTAACAGTTGGCATTTCTCTCAAACAGACAGCAGGATTAGCATTGGGGTCGAGATACACATAGAGGTCGCGTTGATGAAACCAACTTATTAGAGAATCCCCTTTCACAGACACATACATTTTCCCAGGAATGATTTGATTCTTAAATTCTATCGACCCCCCCAAAAAATTTCCTACCAACTTTATTGGTTCCCCAGCATATCCCCTGGGTTTGATGTCTGGCTTTGAGAGCCTCACTTTGTTTTCAAGTTTCTCTTCATAAAAGGTGCATGGTATCAATTTGATTTTGGCTCCTGAGTCAAACAACATTTTGACAGCTTCTCCATTGACCTGTACAACTTCTAAAGGCCAAACCTTCAGTAATGTTTTGTACAACTACGATTTCTACCAGGTCATCTTCCCAATCCACCTCTATGACTTTTTTACTGTAGATTTACAACATTTAGACACATGACCCCTTTTTCTGCAATTCTTACACTTGCTTTCCCCCAGGCCTACCTCACCACACTGATAGCATTTTCCTGGGAACGTTTAACCTGTTTTGTCTTTTGTGTCACTCTTACTTTGATAAAAATTTGTCATTATCTTTCTCAGCTACCACTTTGACGGATGTATCATCAAACTTGCTTGCATGTAATACCTCTTGGCGAATAACTTACACACACGCTTTAGAGTGTTCCTGTGTTTTGCTATGGTCAATACCGCATGTAATAAGGGATTGTCTTTCTGCCACATTGTTTCTTTAGCTTTTTCTAAAGTGCAACCCAGCATAAACCTATCTCTCAATCGTTCATCAACTGAATCTTCAAAACTACATGTTGAGGCCAACTTGCTTAGCTCTGTTATATACTGCTCAACACTCTCATTTTGGCGTTGCATTCTCTTACCAAAATTATATCTTTCAAGCACAGTGCTCAACTTGGGAAGATAATGCAAATCAAGTTTCTCAATACTCATTTAAATCAGTCAAATCATCACCAGACAATTCTGGTAGGTGATCAAGCACTTCTTGCCCCTCTGACCCCAGACAATGTAACAATAACGAGGTCTTCCTTTCGGCACTAAGAGAAGCACCACACACCCTTGCATAATGTGCAAAGACTTTCTTCCATTTTATCCACTGTATTGGTGGCTCCCTGGCAGAGGTCAAGAAAAATTGTGGCGCAGCAACATTCTGCATATTGACTGAATTTTACAGCAAATACTAATTTAGAATATAGCAAGGGTAAACACGAAGATCACTTTAACAATGATACCAATGTCAAAAAGGAAGCTTTTGTTCACCCAAGATACATGCAAGCCAAATACTGTAAACGTGTGTTACCACAACACACATGCAAAACTGCAGCAACAGAAAACACTTTGTTCAAAAAAGCCAGTCTCAAGTAAAAAGATGAGATGAAAAATACAGTGCAAAAAGTAATTGGTAATCACAGAGCAAACCAAGGAGTAGTTCAAGGTGTGCATGTCACCAACACACACACGTAATGCTGTAGCCAAAAGCAAACTTTTTAAAATAAACAAAAAAGAATGCTTGAAAATCTTGTGTACCGTAAACCTCTTACTTACGTACGGCTACTGATGTACACCTCACTCGTACGTGCGCACTCAGGCTAGGGCTCCTGCCCCACAAAGATGCAATTACTCTTTAGCGAAGAGGCGATGTGCACATCACCGAGACACGTTATGTACACCTGGCACCCTTGCTCGGCTCCTGATTCATTTGCAGAAAAAGCGGTGTGTGTGTCTCCAACACTAGGGCTCCTGTCACACAATGTTATAATTAATGCCCAAAAAGATACGGTGTGCGCATCACCAACATGCGCACTTGAAACTCTTTCCACAATGTTGGCAACCGCTTTCCAAAGCAATATGGCCACTGTACATCTGTACGCAGCATAAACGCTGATGCGTTTCACCTCTCCCACAGGAAGAAGTCCCGAAGGAGTTCCCGTCCCCTTCGACTCGATGTAGGAGCCAGCACGCAAAGCACTCGATTGTTGTGCTCAAGACACAGCTTCTCCGGCTTCACGAGCGCATAAGCCCCTCAAGAGTACGCTCAAGGTATCAACCGTCACACATTAATTTGAAGGTAACTACTCCAACATACCTTCTCAAAATTCTCTTTTTTTAATGTCCCAAAATACTGTGTTGAGGTCTCTGATGAGTGTGACGGCTGCGGTGACGCAGAACTGAGATCCGTGCTATCCCAAAATGTTATCAGTTGATCAGAAACTCATCACCATGTGTAATCTGAGTAGTCCAGGGAGCGCGTGGATTGATCGTCGCCGATGTTAAAAGGTGAAACCGCCGAGCCAGTAGTTCTTTGAATCCTCAAGTTACAAGTTAACAGAGACCCCATCCACAGACAGGGCTGTCATCAGCCTCAAACCGCTTCTCCAAACACTGCCTCAATGTCCAATCTAGAACCTTCAGCTTGGTTACCCTTCTATGCATCACTCCTAGGTTCCAGAACCTGACATACAAATGGTTCTGTAACCTAAGATCCCACAAGCCTCTACCACTGATCATCTTTAACAGCTATGAAAAGACTACAATGGATTCAGAACTCTGCTGCCAAACTACTCTTACATATAAAGCCACAAGCCCACATCTCCCCTGCCTTGAAGCCCTATATTGGTGACCAGTTGCCAGAAGATCCACATTCAAGCTGCTTTCTATCACCCACAAAGTGATACATGGAACAGGACCACTCTTCATCAGGAATAAAATCATCAAATACATTCAACAAAGGAACCTCCCTCCACTCTAGATTGGCACCTCTCCTCAAAATCCCACCATACAAGAAAAAAACCATAGGTGGCACATCCTTCTCTGTTCAGGCAGCCAAACTAGGGGACTCTTTACCCCCAAACATAAGATCCACAGATACCTGTCTTATCTTCAGAAGTTAATAAAAGACAAAGAGGTGCCCCTTATTACCAAAGGAATAGGGCACTATACAGTGAATAAAGAAACAGTATCCTTTGGACCCGATATCACACTTATAATATTCAACCAGTCAACATATTCCATTCAAGCCAATACTTCTTCACTCTTATCTCACATACACACTTGAGGGAATATTGCCATATAACTACCACAGAGGGTCATGAACCATAAAACATACAAGGATGTACAAAGATATATAAATTGATTTATTATAAAAACCAGTGTATCAAAAAAGACGTTAAGAAACTCAAGGGCAATGAAACCCTATACTATATGAACACAATACATTGCATGGTAAATAGACAGAAATCACAAAGGTTTCAGAGCAAATAATCACATGTTAAAATACAATCTATTTAAAAAACCAAAGATAAAACAAATTAAAGAGAGTACATAGCTCAGACAGGTTCAATTTATCATTAGTTTTTACACATCTGTTTTACACCAATATTTAAGGCAAAGATCCTGGTATGTGTTACTCATAGACCTCCGCCTTTCTAACAGATTGTGTATTAAGATGAGCGTCGACGCGTTTCGATGGATGAAAATTTTTAAACCATCTTTTTCAAGACCGAACCAATTTGACTCTCCTTAAATAAAACAAATTTTTCTCAAATAAACAATATCAATTTAACCACCACCTGAATTAAAAACTAATTTCCCAACATCCTAAATTGATGCCATATTTTGAAGCTAAAAATGGTTTTGTAGTCTTCCAAACAGGTCTATAGCATACCGTTTATAAGACCTCCGCCACAGATAATTTATTGATGTATCAGTGGTTCTCAAGAAAGCTCCTTAAAAATGGAAGCAGAATTGCTGCTGTCATTGGGCGAATTATTTCAATTTGTCGTCCTCTATAACTCCCTCTTTGACATTAGGGTATCATCAGATCCTCTAACGGTCATGTGTATAATAACCCCGAGCTGCACCTCGATGGCGCCTAATTGGCGCCTGAGTTCAAAATAACGTCTCTTCTCTCACTTGAAGGGGTCAATCTATCGTTGTGAACCAGTTCGTCTGGTGTTTTAAATCTCAACACTGCCTGCCGGTCAGCTGTAAAGTCTCGAGCCGATAAGTGCTCTCGGGCCTCTTTTCAAAAATCAGCGTGATTTCTGTCTATTTACCATGCAATGTATTGTGTTCATATAGTATAGGGTTTCAGCGTCTTTTTTGATACACTGGTTTTTATAATAAATCGATTTATCTTCAGAAGACCATTCAAGAGTTGGCTCTTCCCTACATAACCACCACTCTCAAACATAAAGACACAGCATATCACTGTGTATATAAGCATTTAATTGGACTATATATGTGAACCTAGATATGTATATTGCTTTGTGTAAATGGGTGTAGTAGTTATGTTTATAACTATATAGATATTCGTTAATTCTGCTTACAAATGTATTACTTATGGTTATATTATTCTATGTTTAACATGTATATAGGTCACTGCATAAATGAGTAAATCTTTATCATAACTATTTATCTACAATTGCTTCTTTATTGAATTACAAAAAACAAATAAATTAACTTAAAGTACAGCAATACTTGAAAGTCTGAGTTTATTAAATACAACTTAAAGGGGGCGTGGCCAAGATGGCGAGCGGGTAGGACGTGCATTGCTTCGTCTCCCCGCTCCTGTGCGCCCAATTCTGCCCCAAAGTGTGTTCTTTCTCCCCTTCTTAGCGCACAACCGAGGGAGAATCGTACCTCCAGCCTGGTCGAAGCTTTGAAGCGGTGTGGGACACTGCTGGGGGACGGAGAACCAGACTGCTCTTCCAGCGAGGGGCCGTAGCGAGGCGCCGAAGAAATGGCGCCCGGAGCCATTTTGTCCTGCCGGAGTGCCTGAGATGCAGTGAGCGTATCGCCTGAACTAGAGCCCCAGAGGCGGATTTCCCGGCGGGAGTGCAGCGGAGACGGCGTGATCTCGACGAGACAAGCGTAGAGGTGGTGAGGGCGGAGATTGGCTGCCGAGGAGCTACCGGAGGAGTCCGTGAGGCCTGAGCCAGGCGGCACAGGGCCGAGACGGAGTAGTTGAAGCCGACGGAGGTGGGGCTTCGGCCAGGGACATCGGCTGGCATCGCCCCCGCTCAGACACTACCGGCCAAAATCGGGGCTCTCACCCTGGGAGCCCTGGGGACCCCGGAGCCGAGCTGAGACGGGCACACGCACCTCCAGAGTGGCGATAAGAGGGACGCTAGGGAGCCCGACGGGGGAACTACGCGCCACAGGGAGGCATCGGCCAGACGGCTCGGCTGTCGCCCTCGAGTGATAGCTGAGTACCCACAGTTACCTACCTCGGGGGTAGAGACGCCCGCTGTTCCCTCAGTGGATGCGAGGTCCACGGCTGCCTGGTGCGACCTGCGTGGGGCGGCATGGAGCCCGGCCGTCCGCAGTCAGTGGCGGTCCAAGAAGCATTCTCCGACTGGGTGCAATCAGGGACTCAGCGTAGCAGGGCCGCGCGGTGGGAGAGGCGTGTGCAGCGAACGCGGCGAGGGAACAGGGGGAGCCACAGCGCATTTACACGCGGCGGGAGACATCGGCCAGATTAACCGACTGGCGCCTGCACTGGACGTGAATGCAGCTGGTAGCGCACACCCCAAGCACGGTTGCGGCCCATCGTAGCCCAGAGCGGTTAGAGCGGAGCGGCGGCGGCAACACATACAGTGCTCAGAGGTACACCGGCGCAGAGAGAGGCCGGAGGAAGCGAGCATCAGGAGCCCTGCGGGGACGGGGCCAGGAGAGGCGCGGAGAGGAGAGGCCCGAGAGCTAAGGCGTCCTCAGAAGGGGCAACAATACGAACTTAACCCACACCAGTGCAGCCCAAGAGTGTGACAACAGGGCAGGAGTCCGGAGCCGAGGGGCTACACGGTGCACCTCCACACGAAATAGGCACCGGCCAGACCTACCGACGGGTGACCGCGCTGACCACTCGCCCAAAGTGGTCCAGTACCGCTCAAGCTGGAGAGCCCCACCACAGCAGGGGCATACACGGCGCCACGCCGAGCGAGCTGACGGGGAGGGGGCCAGCGGCTGTGATCTGGAGGGGGTGGCACGGCAGAGCGTACCGAGGTGAGCAACACCGACTCTGAAAGGGGTCCCTGATCGGAGCGACTCACACTCATCTCTTCAAATAGCGGGACATTGTCGTGGGCCTCCTGCGGGGCGAGTGCGGCTCACAGAGGAGCATACGTTAGGGAGTCAACGCTCTCCCCACCACGCGGCGGTCCCAGAGCTGAAAGAGTTAACACCAGCCCTGCACCGCAATGAGGGAGGGCACCCGGCCTGCACCCTACGCCACTTGACGCCAACATGGCAGCGCAGAGGACCAAAAAGGACCGTAATTTAAAAGACATGCTTACTAAGCCAGCACTGTTGAGCTCTAACACTGAGGAGAGGGAGGCCCCAATTACTAGGGAGTTCCTAGAGTCGCTCTTCAACACCCTTCGGGATGACTTCCACACCCTGAAGAGCGAAGTGGCAGGAGACGTGCGAGAGAGCCGGAGGGATGTGGAAACGCTAGGAGACCGAGTGGCGGCGATTGAAGATCAAGATCAAGCCAGGGAGGAGGAGATAATGCAACTCCAGCAGGAAGTGATCCGTTTGAAGGAACAACAAATCGACCTCCAGAGTCACACGGAAGACCTCGAAAACCGCTCGAGGCGGAACAACATCCGCGTTCGGGGGGTTCCATCAGACGCGGAAGGGACAGACATAGTCAACTACCTGCAGGGCATGTTTTGAGAGGTCCTGGGGGAGGCGCCGGACTTCGAGATCCGCATTGATAGGGCCCATAGGGTCGGGCTCCGTAGGAGGGCCCCGGCGCCCCCACCGGATATCCTTGCCTTCCTGCCAGATTACCCCCTCAAGGAACGTATCCTCCGAGAGGCCCGAGCGAAACAACCAACACAACACCAGGCCACGCTATTGCGCTGTATCAAGACCTGGCAGCTATCACACTACAGAAAAGACAGGCCTTCCGAGAAGTGACAGCTCACCTGCGCGACAAAAGAGTGGCATATTCCTGGGGTCACCCATTCCGGATAATATTTAAATTGGATGGACGGCTGCACCAGATTCGATCATTACAAGAGGCCTGTAAGTTACTGAGCTTGCCAATTCCAGACCCCGATGGGAAGAGCACCACCAGCCAGAGGTCGACACGAGAGCGTTGGCAGACAGTGGGAAGGAGGCGTCTTTCGGGATCCCCCATGGGGCCTGACCCCGCAGCTATGGCACAGGAACGTCGGGCGGCGTTGAAAACAGTCCTTAAAGACACGGCGTCTCAAGACAGCTCCTGAATGCAGGGGGGACTGATTTAGTATAGCATGAGGAGAGGGGCGGGGGGGCGCATGGGGGCGGGGGGGTGGTTTCTCCTGCCAGGCCACGGGATGCTCCGATTTACTTTTTTTTCCAGATGCGTGCGACCAAGCCCAGTGGGCTCTGGACATTTGGGGGGGGTTGGGGAAGATCAGTTGGGGCTAGGGAGGGGGGGAGGGGAACTGGTGTGCTACAAGAGGGTCCACACAAGCTTAGGCGACAAAAAGGTTTTAATTTAGGTCTGACGGAGAGGGACACAGATCTATACCAAGGGACGGCCTTTAGGCGGCTGCGATTACAGACTCCCTCCCTTTTACCATGACACACTCAGAGTTACGTATTCTCACCCTGAATGTGCGAGGCCTGAATAGCCCTAATAAACGGAAGTCGTTTTTATCCTACTTTGAGCACTCGGGGGCGGATGTGTGCCTCCTCCAGGAGACTCACCTCTTGTCCAAGGACTGGCACCGGATGAGGTCCAGAGCATTTCCCCAACAGTTTTTCTCCTCCACACAGGATAAGAAAGCGGGAGTAGCTATACTGGTGGGCAGGTGCTTTACGGGGAGGGTGTGGGACAAGGTAGCGGAAATCAAGGGACGCTCATTAGCTCATACTCTATGGGTGGGGGGCTCCCCTCTGGTAGTGGGGTCCCTTTATGTGCCCAATGCCGGGCAAGAGAAGTTCCTCAGGGCAGCCATAGCAGACGCCCTCAGTGCACAAGAACATTGGCTAATTGTAGGAGGGGATCTGAATTTAGTAATGGATGCGTCAGCAGACAGATCCAGCTCTCGGTATACTCAGACAGGGGCAATATCCACGGAGTGTCGACAGTGGTTACTGGACAATGGGATCATTGACATTTGGAGGGCGGCTCAACCCCACACCTCGCAGTTCTCCTACTACTCTCATGCCCACCATACATATGCCCGTCTGGACCACCTGCTAGGTACGACAGAACTGAACACATTAGTGAGGGACGTCACCATTACGCTGGCAGCTCTGTCTGATCATGATGCAGTTCAGGCAACCCTGTGGGTGCCCCAGCCACGTAAGAAGGGGGGGGGCCTGGAGATTGCGTGGGGGCCTGTTACACAAGCCAGCAGTGCGGGAGCAGGTCCTTAAATGCATAACAGACTACCTCGGCACGAATGACTCCCCCGACGTTTCCTTGTCCACATTATGGGGGGCTCTTAAAGCGGTGGTGCGAGGGGAACTGATAGCAATCTCTGCTGCCGACAATTGAGAGCGCAAGACTAAACGGGAGCAGCTTACGACCCAGGTCCTGGAATTGGAGAGGGTGCATTGTAGGACAGGAGCGCCGCGGGTGTGGCGCCAACTGAAAGCGGCACGTGCCCAGCTGGCGGGGCTGGATCTAGATAGGGCAGAATATGCAGCGCTTCGGCTTAAACACTCCTACTATATAGGAGGGGACAGAACGGGACGTATGCTTGCGAATAGGCTACGAGCCCGTACGTTACAGTCGAAGGTGAGCTCTCTTCGACTGGCGTCGGGGACCATAGCTGAAAAAGACGAAGAGATAGCACAGGCTTTTCAAACATTTTATGTGGAGCTTTATCATAGGGAGACTCCTTTACCCTCCCAAATTGATACTTACCTCCAGGGTGCCCACATAACCACCCTAGATCCAGCCGACGCAGAGTCGTTAGATTCGCCCATACGCATAGAGGAAGTAATAGGAGCGATCTTGCGTCTCAAACCACTGAAGTCACCGGGCCCGGACGGGTTCTCGGCCGGGTTTTATAAAACCTTCTGCACAGTTTTAGCTCCATTATTGTCTTTTACAGGACCGGGGGCGATTCCCGCGGACATGCTCGCGGCTTCTATCACTGTACTACCAAAACCAGGCAAAGATAAATCCCTATGCAGTTCTTATCGACCGGTGTCGTTGCATAATGTAGATTTGAAGCTGTTCACAGGCATCTTGGCAGCGAGGTTGGGCCCCCACATGCCGGGTATTATCGAGCCTGACCAGTCCGGTTTCATCCAAAATCGGCAAAGCAGTGACAATACCAAACGCATACTGCATCTCATTGATAAGGCTCATCGTCCAGATATGGATGCCCTCCTTTTATCGATAGATGCCGAGAAGGCATTCGATCGCGTTGACTGGGATTTTTTAGATAAAGTTTTAATTCATTTTGGCCTCGGGGAGAGGCTTAGAGCTTGGGTAGCGAGTTGCTATAACAGACCAACAGCGACCGTCAGGGTGAATGGGGTGGACTCTAAGCCATTTGAGATTCAGAGGGGGACCCGTCAGGGATGCCCGCTTTCACCTCTTCTTTTTGCCCTCTATATAGAACTGCTCGCCCAGAGGATTAGAGAGAACCCAGAAATACTGGGCATCCCGTTCAGGGGCGAGAGACAGACATTAAGTCTCTATGCGGACGACATTATCGCCTCCCTCGAGAAACCAACGACATCGGTCCCGGCCTTTTTGCGGGAATTAGAGGCCTTCGGTCAGGTCTCGGGTTTCCGAGCTAACGTCGGGAAGTCTATGGTCCTCTGGCTGAATCAGGCTAGACAGCCGCTTGCCCCTGGGGGAATAACTTACGAAGGTATACCGGTGATGGCTTCCATCCCATATTTAGGCATTGAGCTGGCCCCGTCGGTGGCTCAGACGGTCACTCTTAACTACTCTAAGCTGTCATCTCAAATAACACACGACCTGCACCAGTGGAGACACCATCCATTATCCCTATTGGGTAGGGTAGCGGCGGTCAAGATGTCCACCCTCCCTAAGGCACTATACCTTTTCCAGACACTGCCGATCTGGCCTCCACCCGCTACTCTCCAGAAACTACAACAGGCGATTCATCAGTTTATTTGGGCGGGAGCGAGACACCGCTTACAGAGAGAACTGGGCTACTTACGGACTGATGAGGGGGGTCTGGGGATCCCGAATGTCTTTGAGTATTTTAGAGCGGCTCAGCTCCGATATTTGGTGGAGTGGAACAGACCTGAATCGGAGAAGAGGTGGTTGTTCCAGGATAGGGCGCTGGCCAAACTCTCGCTCTGGAAGGTCCCATTCCTTAAAAAAGAAGACCGACCCCCTAATCTCCGGGGTTCCCCTATCACTCATACTCTGCTAAGGGTTTGGGAGGGAGTCGCGGTTAGAAAGGGATTGTCCTCTTTCCCTTCACCCCTGACTCCCATTCTCGACAACAAAGATTTTTCCCCGGGTGCGGATGAAAGAGCGTTCCCGCGTTGGAGAGAGACTGAGTGCAAGTCAGCGGGACATTTATTTGACCTGGAGGGGATCCTTTCTTTCCGGGATCTTCGGGCAGAATATGGCCTCCCGGAAACCGAAAGGTTCCACTATATGCAAATTAGACACTGGCTACACCACACAGAAGTGCTCCCCGGGGTCTCTCGGAGGCTAACGAAATTTGAAAAATGGCTGTACACAAAAAACACAGACAAGAAGATGATCTCGGAGCTATACAAGATGTTACGCTCTCAGGCCCCGAGGGACCCCACGGCAGGACAGAGGCGGTGGGCGGGGGAGCTGGGGAGGGAACTCACAACTAAAGAATGGTCTGACATCTACTATCGCGCTGCCCACACAGCGCGCAACATGGCGAGCAGAGAGACAGCAGTTAAGATAGCCATGTATTGGTACTTGACCCCGGTCCGTCTTAATAGGGGTAATCCTGATCGAAGCCCAACCTGCTGGCGTGGTTGTGGAGAAGACGGAACACTGACGCACTTGTTATGGGACTGCAAAGAACTGGGGAGCTATTGGTCGGTGATCTTAGACGATGTAGATCGCCAATTCGACACACAGATCCCGCGATTTCCGGTATATGTGGTGCTTGGTTTGCCGAATCCGCTGACGTATCCACTGAGATCTAGAAGAGGCAAACAAATGGGGCTAGCATTGGGGGCGGCTCTCCAAAACATCTTATCGCATTGGGGGACACGGGTGAGACCGATGCATCTGGGGTGGCTACACAGGTTATGGTACATCCTGGGAATGGAACGCATCCAGGCTTCCCTGACCAACTCCATGACTAGTTTTAACGAAATCTGGCAACCGCTACTTTCACTTTTATCCACTGAGATGAATGAGATTACGTGCCCCAGGTACCTTCGCTTACTCCGCCTCACGACCTCTGAAACGCAGTCCTCGTGAGGCTCCACCGTGCCTGTACACAGGACAAACGATTGATTAGCTTAACCGTACCCAAGCACACCAGTTCGAGGGAGGGTGGGGAGGGGGTAGGGAGTTGTTTACATTTATGGTATTTTCTATCCTCTTTTCTATTAAATGGCATTGTAAGACAGGACTTGCAGCTAGATCCCAGGAAATGTAGAGACCCTAGAGATACAAAAGCTCGGCCCCGTGGGGTGCTACTGGGGACACCCGTCCATAGCTGATTAAGAACACTTGGGTATCGTATCAGGATCCGCTCTGCGGACACATTGTACAGAGCTCTGGAGATGTATGTCGCATTATTGCTGAATGCCAATAAAAACAAAGTTAAACCTAAATACAACTTAAACATCTTAAACATACATATATTACCTTCCTTAGGCATATCCCTATATCTCACCCTATACCTCTCTCAATATATCGTCTAACTCCACTCTCTGACTCATCTCAAACCTCATTATACTACTCTCTCCAATGCACTACCCTATCTTTCACCCTATAACTCTCTCGATATATCCTCTACCTCCACTCTCTGACTCATCCCAAACCCCTTTCTACTACTATGATCCCCAAAATAACCCTTTCTAGTCTCTTCCCTTCTCTACCCCTTCTTGCATTATCTCATACCTCTTTTACTATTCAGATCTCCTAAACCAGCCTTTCTAAATCCTCCCCTCTGACTCTTCCTCCGCCACCCCCTTTACTCATCCCAAACCTCTTCCTACTGCTATGAGCTAAAAAACACTTTCTAGACCCTTCCCTCTTCTATCCCTCCACTATTCTTGTCAATTCAACTAACATGTCCACCGCTCAAATTAATTTCATATTTCCCTATACTAATTCCCCACTAATCCTGTTTGGGTTCCGAAGTAGCGTGCTACCCACCGAAAAGTGATTCAACACCTCATCAGGAGTAGCAAGCACTATATAAATGCAAACACTTCCCTCTTCTATCCCTACACTATCCTTTTTCAATCCAAACAACAAACTCACATGTCCACCGCTTAAATTAATTTAATATCTCCCTATACTAATTCACCACTAATCCTCTGGGATTTGGAGTAACCAGCTACTCACCGAAAAAGCACTTCAGTGCCTCTTCAGGGGTAGAAAGCACTATATAAATGCAATTACAATTACAGGAGATATAATGCACCCTGCCTTAGGCCTAAGGCCTGCTAGAGGGGTGTCTTACCTATATCCCATGCAGTGACTGTGGGCATGGCACACAGAGATGTTAAGTCCAGCCCACCCAACACCCCCTCCCCATGGGCGTGCCCAGGAAGCCCATTCTCCTTGACTATTAAGCCCCCACCAAGTGAGGGATTATGGAGCCCTGGGGAAGACAAAAGTCAGAGTTAGCCCTGCAGGCCTGCCCACCAGCCATCTGGTCGGCCAGCCCACCGGGCCACCGGGCCGGCCAGCCCCGGCGACCAGATGGCCCAGGATGACCCAGTGACCAAATGGCCCGGGACAACCAGAACAACCCGGCCCCCTGGGATCCAGACACACGGTGTTCCACTGATGACAAGAGTAGCCGTGCACTCCAAGGCCGGTTCTGGCAGAAGGAGGAGGCCCCCATGCTGAGTGGCACATGATGAAAGTGGCCTCCTGAGGGCCCGCGTACTGCTCCACATGCCTCCTGCCGCCATTACCTGTGGTCAACATGGTAGACACAGAAAGTACCATTGAAGGTTGATAGGGGAGACATCCGAATGTATCGTCGCCATCACAGGGAGGTGAGTCAGCCCAAGGTTATCTAGAGTCACCAAAGCAGCCAGGCGAGCCCGGATTGGTCTTGGTCTAATAAATGCACACATCCTAGGAGGTCGGAACTCAGCTGCATGTATTGGCTCTAGAATTACCAGAGTTATCCAAGTAACAGATGGAGCAATCAAAGGAACCATAACTAATTTAATGAGCCATTTGCAGTTTTACTGGTCTGGCCATGTGTACTTACACATGCCTGTCTTATTCTTTGAGAGAAAAATATGCTACTGGTAGGCTCAAACAGTTATCCACACCAGCTGGACGGGGTCGGCAGCCGCGTACCAGCCCCAAACCGACCTTCGCACACCTCAGGAGGCTGCTGGGAAAGTCCACCCGCCTTCGGGGTTTGCTGAGGGGACAGATGCGATCACACAGGCACCAAAGGGCCCAGCCGTCTTCACAGAAGGGAGAGGCGAGCCGAGGCGCAGCCTGAGCAAGACACAGGCCTGGGCAGTGGGAACACCCCACGGAGCAGTCATTCCAAGCAGCTGAGGAAATGCAATAGGCGGAGGAGGGTGACAGCATGGTGCGCAGGGGCCTGGACAACAAGGCGGCATCGGGGACCCGGCACAACCCAACCCCCTTCCACTCTGGTCGGACCACTGGGAGAGCGCAAGCTGCCAACGCTGCCCGGCCTTGGCTCTGCTGGGTAGGCCTTCAGTGAACAGGAGGGCTTTGAGTCAGCCAGTCCCTGGCGGGTTAGAAGTTTTTTGCTTGAAACAACAGCCGAGGCTGGCCAAGTAGTCCATTCATAAACAGTCCAAGCGTGCCAAATCAATCGGAGTGTATGCCGCTAGACGGATCCTCCCCAGGAAGGCAGCCCTGCGTAGGGATGTCAACTTGGTGTTCCTGGCTGCTCTTAGGGAAGGCAGGCTCAGAGGAAAGGCCCTTTGGACAGGACTGGGAGACAGGTGCAGACCCGGGCCCTATTGTGTCCCGTCTTGCCAGTCAAGGCCCTGGCAGCACCTAACTGAGAACCGCTGGACCGCAAGGGGGTCCTGATTACCCTGCTACTAATAATCTGGAGGAAGGCTCTTGTAATCCATGTGCACTGAGTGACAGAGGGGACCACTGGTGCAAATGCACCCGACTGCCTGGAGCCCTGCCAGGGCTCAAATAAGCAAATGAGCCCCCATCGGGACTTCCAGTGCAGCCCAGCCATCTTGTCGCCCCATTGGAAGGCATGGCGTGTGACCGAATGGCCAGACTCGGGGGACCCTGTGGCCCGGGTGCTCGGAGCTCCAGCTGGGCCTCAGGCATCGGGCTGTGAGAGGGCCCTGATGGAGCTCCAACTCGGGGCCCACAGGCACCTTACCACGCAGGTGAAGCAGGGACCAAATGACCTAGGCCCCAGGACCCAGGACCATGCCCCAGGACCTATGAACCAATCCCCAGGCCCCAGGATCCAGGACCCATGATCCCGGCCCCAGGCCTCAGACCCCAGGACCCAGGCCCCGGAACCCAGGACCCAGGAACTAGGCCTGCCCGGGAAGTCCATTTTCCTTGACCGTTTGCTTACGGAACCCTTTTGGGAGACAAAAGTCAGAGTTGGCCCCGCAGGCCGGCACATTGGCTATCTGGTCGTCAGCCCACCGGGCCATGTGATTGGCCAGCCCGCCAACCAGGTGGCCCCGGATGACCTAGCAACCAGATGGCCTGAGAAGACCAGAACAACCCAGAACCCATGACCAAGGCCCCAATCCCAAGGCCCCAGGCCCCAGGATCCATGACCCAGGACACAGGACCCAGACCCCAGGCCTCAGGACCCATGACCTTGGCCCCAGTACACAGGCATCAGGACCCATGCCTGCACAGGAAGCCCATTTTCCTTGACTATTAAGCCCCTACAAAGTGGGGGCTTACGGAACCCTGGGAGAGACAAAAGTCAGAGTTAGC
Source organism: Calotriton arnoldi (assembly GCA_963921515.1). NCBI lineage: Eukaryota > Metazoa > Chordata > Amphibia > Caudata > Salamandridae > Calotriton > Calotriton arnoldi. The sequence goes on along the minus strand of CAWUFW010007507.1, from coordinate 517,869 downwards.
CCTGCAGGCTGGCCTGCCGGCCATCTGGTCGGCAACCTGGCAACCAGATTGCCCGGGACAACCCAGTGACCAGATGGCCCAGGATGACCAGAACAACCTGGACCCAGGCCCCAGGACCTATGACCCACACCCTAGGACCCAGGTCTCAGGACTCAGACCCCAAGACCTGTGACCCATGATCCCGGCCCCAGGACCAAGGACCAAAGTCCCAGGTCCCGGGATCCAGGACCCAGCCCCCCCCAGGCAGCAGTCACAACGACAAGAGAGACCGGTGCTCAGGAGGATTCTTCCTGGTGCTACTTGCCTCACAGCAACTTGTGCGGGGCAGGGATCCTGCTTCGGATATCTGGTCGACATGCTGTATCGATCTTGGTCTGATAAATGCACACATCCCGGGAGGTCAGCGCTCGTCAGCGTGTATTAGAACTAGAATTACCACAGTTATCAAGGTAACAGATGGAGGGATCAAAGGAACCATAACTGAGTTAATGAGACATTCACAGTTTCACTGTACTAGCCATGTGTACTTACACATGCTTGGTTTAATCTTTGAGACAAGTATATGCTACTGGCAGGATCAGTCAGGTAACTGCACCTGCTGGACGGGTTTGGGAGCCAAGTGCCCGTCCCAGTTCGATCTTCGCACCCCTCAGGAGTCTGCTGGGGAAGACCACCCACCTTGGGTGGCTTGCTGGGGGGACATGTGTGGTCACATGGGCACTGGCGGGTCCAGTCATCTCCACGGAAGGGAGAGGCCAGGCCAAGGCGCAGCTTGAGCAAGACACCGGGGGTGCCGGTATGTGCGCCATGGACACCCTACATAACGGTCATTCTGAGCTGCTGCGGAAATGGGCTGGGCGGTCCAGACTGCCAGACGGCATCCAGGACCTGGCGCCACCCACCCCCTTCCACTCTGGTAAGACCGCCGGAGGAAGCATGCTGCCAAGGGTGCACAGCCGTCACTCTACTGGGTAGGGGAAAGGCCTCCGTGAACGGCAGGCACTCGAGTCAGACGGTCCCTGGCAGTGGAAGCTATCTGCTTGAAACAATAGCCGAGGCTGGCAAAGCAGTTCATCCCTAATTAGACCAATCATGCCTAATTGATCGGAGTGCACGGCGCTGGCCGGACCATCCCCCGGCAGGCTGCACTGCGCAGGGATGTTGGCACTGCGTTCTTGCCTGCTCTCAGGAAAGGTAGGTATGAAAGAAAGGCCCATCAGGCAGGGATGGCAGGCAGATGCGGACCTGGGTCCCTGGGGTCCCCGTAGGGCCGGCCTGGGCCCTGGCAGCACCTGGCAGCACCTGGCTGAGTACCGCTGGACCACAAGTAGGTCCGGAGTAACCTTACTACCCTAATAACCCAGAGAAAGGCTACCCCCTTTCTTGTAATCCGTACAGACAGAGTGACAGAGGGGCCCACTTACGCAAATGCACCCGACCTCCTGGAGCCCTGCCCGGGCTCGAAGAAGCAAATGAGCCCTCATTGGGACTTCCAGGCCAGCTTGGCCATCTGGTCACCCCATTGGAAAGCATGACATGCGACCAGATGGCCGGGCTTGGAGGACAACCATCTGGTTGTGCTGTGCCTTAACGAAAAAGCTTCCACTTCTCCTTTGGAGGGGACAGGGACCCTGAGGCCCGGGTGCTCGGAGCCCCAGCTGGGCCTCAGTCATGGGGCTGCGGGGGGGGCCCTAACGGTGATCTGACCTGGCCAGCACCTTAGCACACAGGCCTGATGGACCTAGGCCCCGGGACCTTGGTGTTGCAGCAGGCTGTAGGACAGAGCCCAGGTCGAGACCTCCTGTCCCAGGGCCCAGCGGGGCCCCATCAGAGCTCCTGGATCTGGCCGTGCAGGGGAGGCCTCTCCAGGCTTGCAGGACCTCTTCCTGGGCACTGCCACGCAGCAGACCCAAGGACAGATCCCAGGATGGGAGGCCCTTCCAGGGCCCAAGTCAGTGCTTCTGAACCAGGCCAAGCAGGGAAAGCCAGCCCGGGGGCAATGGACCCCCGTCCTGGGCACTTGGCGGTGCGGCAGGCCGGAGGATGGAGCCCAGAGCGGGAGCGCCTGCCCCAGGTTCCGGGGGATCCTGGGGCCCAGTCAGAGCTCCTGGAGCCGGCCATGCAGGGGAGGCATCCCTGGGACTACGGGACCTTGTCCCAGGTGCATTGCCACACGGCAGACCCGAGGACAGAGCCCAGGATGAAGGTACCACACCCCAGGGCCTGCCAGGGTCCCAGTCAGAGCTTGTGAACCCGGCCACGCAGGGGAAACCTGCACAGCTCCTATGCACCCCCATCCCAGGACCTTCGCGGTATGGCCAGCTGGGGGACAGAGCCCAGGATGGGGTCTCCCACCCCAGGGCCCATCGGCAGCCCGGCCAGAGGTTCAGAACCCGTCCAAGCAGGGGAAGCCTCCCCTGGCCTGATGGACCCCCTGTCCCAGGCCCTTCGCGGTGCGGCAGGCCAGAGCCCAGGATTAGGGCTCCAACCCCAAGTCCCAGCGGGGGGGCCCGGTCAGAGCTTCTGGACCCGACCAAGCAGGGGAAGCCTCCCCGGGCCCGATGGATCCCGTCCTGGGCCCTTCACAGTATGGCCAACTGGAGGACGGAGCCCAGGATGTGGTCATTCGGAATTTCTGAACCCGGCCAATCAGGGGAAGCCTCCCCAGGCCCAGAAAATTGGTAATGACACTTGTTCTACTATTCTGTGACCCCTTAGCCCTTACTGCGCAGAGGACAGAATGGCATAATCCTCCACCATGGTGGGCATGTGCAGAGGGCAGAATCGTTCATCCTCTGCACACGTCCAGGAAATCCCTCTGCTGTTTACAGCAGAGGGATTTCCTTTTATTTTTCAGCCTCTGGAGCAGGGGATGAGCTTTGCCGATTGCCCGAGGCATTTATTTGGGGGGGTTGTTTAATTACGATCAGTGCCCATGGCGTGCTGCCGTCATTACAATGAAAGTGAAAGTGAATTGAGCCAATCGGCTCATTGGAAAAAAAGAGTCAATTTTCAGTGGAAAAATGCGCTGTGTCCATGTTGCGTTTTGGGCCGTTTCCTGTCGCAAGCACTACGTCTACCCAAACAAGTGAGGTACAATTTTTATCGGGTGACTTGGGGGAAAGCCAGGTGGAAGGAATTTTGTGGCTCCCTGCAGATTCCAGAACTTTCCATCACGGAAATGTGAGGACAATGTTTTTTAGTCAAAGTTTCTGATTAATAGAACCTGGTGAGAGCCATGCAAGTCAGCCCACGCTGCATGGCCCTAGGTGTCTAGTTTTCAATAATGTACAGGTTGGCTAGATTTCCCTAGGTGAGGGTTGAGCTAGGGTCCAAAATGTAACCCTTTCACTGCTAGGCCTTCCTCCCCCCATGCTAAGCCTTCTTTAGGCTATTTGGGGTAGTTTGCGCTTAAGCACTGTTGGAACCAGCCATGTCTGGTTGGCTGAAGGGATGCCTCCAGATGATTACACTCACTGTATAACCCGTGCTCCCCCTTGGGTAGCTTGGCACTGAGCAGTCAGGCTCACTACAGAGGCAATGTATATAGCAAAGGCACAGCAGCCACTTGTGATAAATACACTGAGCATCACAAATGAGACTTCACAATGGATGTATGTAAAAAAGGTTTATATTTAACACACATATTCAATCATTATAACATGACCATCAGATACTTTTGGGCATAAAACACATTTGTAAATATTACCAGCAGTACTAGGCACACTCGTATTGTTATGATATCAATATTATGCACACTGTGGACAATTCCTAATCTAACACCCCCCAATTGAGAGCGAGCCCCCTTATGCAGTGCACGATATCAAAATTATACACATACACGAAAATAGAACACTTCTTAGCAGCACCGTGAGATGGAGTCATGCGGGAAAACCCAATGTCTAAAGATGTGCTTTTGGCAGCAATCAACGTGTAATGCGATACTGCAGCCCAATATGTCAATGGTTCACCCTCGGAAAGACTCTGTGGCCAAGCCTCCCTCCCCCCTCTATTTCACCCAGATTGTCCTATGCCCCCAGATGGAAGATAACCAACTCAGCCTCCTAGACACTGGGCCGCACCCTGAAGAAGTCACATTGTCTGGGTTCTCAGGAAGCAGGTCGGAATGTGTAACAGTTTTAATTAGGAGGTAGACATAAACAAGGGAGAGGTTAGCAGCCACTCGGGAAGTTCAGCAGCAGGTCTCAAAACTTAAAGGAATCACGCAGTCTCTTGACCTTCTTCCGAATTGTTTCAGAAGAGTTTCTTCAAACTAGTCAATATCTCTTGGTACTATCTTTTGCCAAGGCATTTTCGGGAGGGGCCAGGTGTGGAGAGGGCAGTTGGTCCACCTCAATGAGGGTCAACAAGGGAACAGCTGATGAATGGGGAGTAACACAGGGAAGCCTTTCTGTCATGTGCCCGAGGTAGGCCCTGTAGGAATTATTGCCATTTTTACATGTACACAGTCCTTTCCTGAAGTTGTCTTCTCTTTGCCACATCGACTTTTGACACACATATGCATTTGTGACTCTTGGACTCATTTCTTGGAAACACTGAACTTGCTGACACGGAACACTTCGTGAGAGCACTAACGTGCTACCTTGGCATTATGGACAAGGCCCTCACGTGTGTGACACAAATGTGTTTTATTATTACGTCCATAGGGCGACTCAGCTATTTGTGAAATGCAAACACTGACAGCCTGATCACAATCTCGGCCCAAGGCAAGGATACCGTTTTCTATATATAACCTTTTGTTTCCTAACATAATTGGAGGAGACACTTTTACTGACTTTGAGGGGTCCCTGAATGCCGAAGCTTTCACCTAGAAGCTGAGCGACATTTCTGTGAGGGGTGTCTAGTTCCTAATCAAGACGGGATCTTACACTCTTACCTACCAAGTAATGGGGTTAGGCCATCCAGAAGGGGGTTTCTTGGCAAAACATACATTTGCACCTTAGACATGAAGGTTAGGGTTCTGCATCGTAGGAGTACGCTACATATTTATATAAATGTATATGAATGCCTATATAAGTTGCCTCAACAAGATGGTTGAACTATTCATTTTATTCACTGTTCTGACATTCATTATGACTTTTGTCTGCTTCTGTCTGTTAATAATCGCAGCCCACATTTTCTATACAAGAATCACTATGGTTAAATAAATATTGAAAACACCCCTTTGTGTATTCTTTGTATATTTCTCTGAGCAAAAGAAGGCATGTGTGACTAAGTGAAAACTTTGAAGTCTGTCACCACGGTTCCTGAGGGAACAGAGTTGTCAAGTTCAGTGGTTGCCAGAACTGTTCGCTCCCTGTTTGCGTTTAGGGGGGCTAATGGTGGCACTGCGAGCTAGCTGGTCCAAGGTGCAAAATATCCTGCTGGGGTGCATGGAATAAATCTGGCACCATCCTAAGTGTATGTTGTCTGCAAATGCGTAGTTCCTACTAATTGGTGGAAACTACACAACATGGCGCCACCAACATTGGTTGGTTTCTTATTTTGTATGGATCAACTGAGTAGTTCAATCGTGCTTCCTCAGAAATCCCTACACCTATTAACAAGAAGACGTCCATGGTGGTAGGGAACATCCTCCTCAGCTGAGTAGGTATATCCTATGTATTAGCTGATGGTAAATTCAAGCTTAAAAGGATATTGTTTCCATTGTGTTAGCCAGATTCTGTAATCCTTCATTCTCATAACATGGCACAAAATATATCTGAGAACTGCAGACAAGCGGTTACTCAAAAACTACTACAACATGCACTCACCCTCGATGGTAGGGATGTTACCTTCGTGGTGGAGGCACACAAAGCATTTAAGATGGAGGTATTTTAATCCTGGGTTAAATTCCCTGCTGCAGATGATGCTACACGGGTGTGACGTAAGTGAAACACCAGAAGAACACACTCCTTACGAGGAGATAGAAATATCATTAACTCACCAAGAACATATTAATTGGTTTAAAGACGCCCTTCCCCATACTATACCAAAAATAGGACTGAGCCCACTCAGCAATGAGGGGAGACATGGCCAGTCCTAGCTGGTTACACACAGTACATAAATGTTGATCCTCTGGCCACAAGTCAAATAAGAGGATTATTGAATAATCTAGTAACAATATACAGAAATCTTACACGATACATGGTGCAGACATTGCACTGGCTCCTGCTCAGACTGTTCAAGCGGTAGCTCCCCAGTTAGCTACACCAGGCATTAGCCCACAAACATTGAATGCAGTAATGGGGAAAATCCCCACCAAATTGGAAGAAATTCCATTTTGGATTGCACAAAAAACAAACCAGCTTGAAGCAGTATTTCCCCATATGGGCCCATAGGAGAAACATAGGATACTAACAATTTGCTTGCCAATGTGGATGGCTCCCCCGGTAGAAGATTGTGCCACTTGGGGCACAGTCTTTGCTGCAGTATATACCAGACAAATGGTACCCCTTCACTGGCAGTTTTACCTGAAGTTCTGAAACAAGTGCAGAATGAGCATTGGGCAGCACCTGCCCTAGATTTAAGGATGAAAATGATAGCCAATTTTGCCGCAGTATCTGCCATAATGTTGAGTAACATTAAAGGGGAAGCAGCAGCGTTAGCTCTACGCCAGCACCTAAGGGATTTGACTCCTGCCCAGCAGGAACGCGAATTGGCTGAAATTGTCGAACAAACTTATGCCACGCTGGGTCGAGATAATTTGGGAGCCAGACCAGGAAAACCGAAAGTTAAGAGTAATTCTGAAAAGGATAACTCTAAGCAAGCACCTGACTCTTCAACAAAGAAGAAGTGGAACAATAAGAATAACAAGGATAAAACAAAATCATGGGGTGGGTCTCCTACTCAGGAATCTACCGATAACCGTTACAATCTATGCAACCGTGATAATACTAAACCACCTGATAGGTATCAGGTACCTTTCAGGATACATCTGATAGATGATCAGAGAGAGGAGGGCGGTCAGAGCGGAGATCAGAAGAGCACTCAAAACCAAGGAAGGACTCACAACACTTGTCTGACTACATAATTAAAAAAGAAGACAAACCAAAAATATCAAAACTTCAATTTAAAAAGAAGGTGGTCGAACTAAAACTCAGGCATGCCACGGATTTTGAGGACTCTGCTTCTCAACAAAGAGTGGTCATTGACGAATCTGGACAGCATGACAGAAGTCACACCAGGTTTCTCCAACCTCATTCCAGAATCAATTAAACACTCATACGACAGGGAGTGGGCGTTAGCGCTACCTCCTGCATTATACCGCAACCATGTGGGATGGGATGACGGTTCACCTTATCATGATATAGCCCCACAACCTCAAAGACAATACCCAATTAAAACTGAAGCTAAACAACAAGCCATAGAAATATTAGAACAACTTGAATATCAAGGTGTAATTGAAACATGCCCCATTTCCATGAATAATCCTTTGTTTCCTTTAATGAAACCAGATCAATCATACTGTCTAGTATTAGATTACAGACATCTGAACACAGCTACTCGCAGATTTGCAGTACAAAATGCACACAGTGCCGCACTAATGAATGACATTGTGTGGAAAAAATTGAAAACAACTCTAGATATCTCAAATGGATTCTTCTGCCAAAATATAGTGCCTGGAAGCAGATATCTGACCACCTTCACAGTGCTAGGTTTACAAAAACAATTCTGCAGTTTACCCCAGGGCTATAAGAAGAGCCCCAGAATTACTAGAGGACTTTGATGATCAGGCATTGTCATATGTTGACGACATATACTTAACGGGTGATGACCTGATGGAGCTCTTGACCAGAGCGGACTGTATAATTTTGAGGTTTGCTCACATGGGCTACAGATTCAATTTCCAAAAATCTAAAATTGCCCACCTTGGTGTCTTGTTTTTGCGATATGAATTGTCAAGTGAGGGCAAAAGCCTGCCAACTCGTTTTTAGAAAAATGTGCTTGGCTCCAACCTCTAAAAACTCTGAAAAGATTGAAATCCATATTAGGATTTCTAAATTTTGGTCGAACATACATTCCTGATTACCTAGAATGGGTAAAACCATTCTACGGCCTTATACATCCAGATTTTTAAGGGACACATTGGACACAGGAACACACACAAATCTTACGTTCGATACAAGTTTACATGATAGCTTTCAAACACCTCTAAATACGTGTAAACACAGCACACCTGGTGATCCCTGTAAGCTCGGATACATCAGGATACACATATGTTGCGAAGTTGACACAGTACCGATTGCATATAAATCACATCTCTATACAATGCTGAAATGCGTTTTGCACAGACTGAAAAGATTCTGACAGCAGTTCAGACTGCTGTAGTGAGAGAACGTGCCCTGGCACAAGGGAAACTAATTATTGTTGTGACCCCGCTACCAACCTTAGAGGAAGTTACAAGAGCTAGTGTACCAACCGCAAAAGCTCCACATCCAAGATGGCTACAATGGGCAAACTCCCTCACTGCAACAAATGTAGATTGCAGATTTGACTCTAAATTACAAACACAAGCATTCCTCCAGTATGAGCATGAGTATAATGGTTCTGCTCAACCTTGTGTAGGGTCAAAACAGCAATATTCAGCCACATGCGCAGTCGTAAAAGGCCATATGCATGATGGAACATTCCATCCTGAAAAAAACCTACACACAGTACCTTGGTGATTGCGCGGCACAGTTGGCAGAACTTCAGGCTCTAGTGCTGGCACTACAGAATTCGAATGCTGGATTCCCCACACTCATTGTGTGTGATTAGAACTCTGTGTTCAGTCATATAATGAGTATCTTCATTATTGGAGTCAGAATGGATTCAGGGATTGAAAAGGCTGCACAGTGAAGCACAAGTTGCTTTGGGAACAGGTGGCAAAGCTGAAAGAATGCTTGCCACGGGCTCATGTCATTCATTCATTGAGTCATCAATGTGTTGGCGTGCACGTTGCAGGGAGCTCATAGGGTGATGAAGCTGCAAAGTCGACAGTTCATACTGCCACGGTTGCTGCAGTAACTCATTCAAGTACGAGGATAGACAGAGACTAAGAACATCACTTGTCCCTTTTATCAGATGACCTGGACTTACGAGACTTCTTGTTAGGTCCTCGGAAACCAAATCAAAAGTGATTCCTGTATGCTGTCTATAACAAAATATGGAAAATATCTCAACAAGAAGCTGCTGAAAGACTGCGTCAGATTGACAGGGCCAACTAAGAACAGGCTCTTACTGTAGTGGACAATGGTATGACTATGTTATCATCTAGAATTTATTCTTTGGGTAACATTGTCTCTTCTACAATAGACGTACTTCAACAAGACTTGTCGGCATTACAACATGGGCAGTCACAACTACGTTCAATCTATTGTTAAGCTGGACACTGCAAACATTAAGGTCATGCCACGTGCCTTGGTGGCACATTAGCATCACAAATCTGTTCTCACCTTATCACCTTTCTGATCAACAGATAGCTTTGGCACGAAAAGATGTGAGATACATGATGTTACACATTGAAAAGCTTGATAAGTTACCTTTTACCATTCCTGAGATAGCATCCTCAGATTGGAATATCCATGGGTACATTACATTGCCAATTTAAACTTTCCACTTTCAGTACTGTCTACAACACCATCACGTGGGCAGATATGAAGCATTAGGTGAAGGGTTCATACATGAACAATGGGATATTCCTTTCACATTCCGGTGTAGGAATAGGGACACTGACGTCTTTCTCAGCGGCATAGACTGCGAGAATACTTTAAGTGGGTCCCTAGTGTGCAAAGAGGTTTTGTTGCACCTGGCATGTAATGCGCTGGTAGCGAACCTGTCTTGCTGCTTGAAAGGCTCTCCAGCGGCCAAGATACGTCTCACTTTCAGATTGCTCTTGAATGGGAGTTACCTGAGGTTGAACAGTCAGGGTTGCTGTGGGATGAAACCAGGGGTCGCATATGTGGTGACCGTCTCTTCCCTTGTAACATGTTGTCCACAAGTCCTGTTTCCGCCTGCTCGTGTAGTTGGGAGGATAAGCTGCAGCCTTCAATTCATCTTTCTAACGTTCATTTTGACTCCCTGAGCAAGCTGAAAGCCTTATTGTTTCAAAAAGATGTGGCCTTAACTTCGGCCAAAGAGACGTTTGATCTTCAGGTGGCACGTTCCTCTTCAGAGATGCAGGTGCTCCTCCGTACTAACTTCCCACGACATTTTGGAGAGATGGTCTATCATATTTTTAATATGTCTAATATGACTGGAATTGTAGGGTTTTTCAGGAGCATAGTCTCTGGGTTTGGTCAGCACCTTCCAGATGGTGTTTGGAGTTATTCCGTCGTTCATCCACTCCGTTCTCGTAAGCATCTTTGGAGGTCCTCCGCTGGTCCTGCTCCTAATTGCAGGGATATTGCTTTTAGTATTTTTTATCCGCAATGGATGTCCCAGTTGAGTTCTAATGGAGCTGGCACTGCCTCACGTCCACTGTGTCATGAATGCATGGTGCATTTTTTTGGCATACTTTTGCTTCAACAACAGGATTAGCATTGGTTCCTATCTTTCCGGCCTGTATGGCTTCATTGTGTACAGCCTGTATTCCACTGCCTCTTGTGCACTTACGAGTGAGCCCTAGACTTGTGCTTGGGGTTGCAGTTGGTTGAACCTTCAGACTTACACGTGCTGGTGGACCCACTGAAAGCCCATCTGAACAGTAATCCCATTCAGACACCTCTGCTCCTGGCCACATTCTATGAGCTACCCTGGGGTTGCCTCCACACCTAGTGGTTTGGATCAGAGCTCTGCTTCAGTGGAACATCAGGCACCTGTATACACTCCCTCAAAGCCTGTTTTGGGGGTTGGATGGGAACATACTTGCTCAATCGACTTGCTCCAAGGTGTGCCTCTGGGAACGTTGTCTGCGGACCCTGGGAACAGCAATGTTTTGTCTGCCACTCGGAACATGTAAACATCTGGATCTCCGTGTGGTGGGAACTTTTTCATTTGCCTATTTTTAACTTCCAAATTTGTTTTAAATTGCCACTCGTTTTAATGCTTTTATATTTGCAACACATTTAGTGTTCTTCATACTCTGGGCCTCCAAATTTGGGCCTGATTTTTAAATGAGATTTCCATATCACTTTTTATCATATACACTTTTAGCATTTTACATATATGCTGATGTAGTTTTATGGTAGTGGTATTAGTTTGCTTTAGATAACCTCTTAGCCGACATTTGTACAAGGAGTGGGTGTCATGTGCCCGAGGTAGGCTCAGTAGGAATTAGTGCCATTTTTACATGTACACAGTCCTTTCCTAAAGTTGCCCTCTCTTTGCCACATCGACTTTTGACACCCATTTGCATTTGTGACTCTTGGACTAGTTTCTTGGAACACTGACCTTGCTGACATGGAACACTTCGTGAGAGCACTATCGTACTGCCTTAGCATAAGAGACAAGGCCCTCACATGCGTGACACAAATGAGTTTTATTATTACAGCCATATGGCGACACAACTATCTGTGGAATACAAACACTGGCAACCCGATTACAATTTTGGCCCAAGGCAAGGATACTGTTTTCTTAATATAACCTTTTGTTTCCTAACATAATCAGAGGAGACACTTCTGCTGACTTTGAGGAGTCCCTGAATGCCAAAGCTTTTGCCTAGCAGCTGACCAACATCTCCATGAGAGGTGTCAAGTTCATGACCAAGTCGGGTTCTTACACTCTTAACTACCAGGTAATGGGGTTAAATCATCCAGAAGGGGGTTTCTTTGCAAAACATACATCCGCACCCTAGACACGTAGGGTAGGGTTCTGCATCGTAGGAGTGCGCTACATAGTTATATTATTGTATATGTATGTATATACAAGTTGTCTGAACAAGATGGTGGAACTATTCGTTTTATTCACTGGTCTGGCATTTATTTTGACTTTTGTCTACTTTTATCTATTAATCATTGCAGCCTACATTTTCTGTGCAAGACTCCCTACAATTCAATAAATATTGAAAAACGCCCCTTTGTGTATTCTTTGTATATTTATCTGAGCGAAAGAAGGCATGAGTGACTGAGCAACAAGTTTGAAGTCTGTCACCATGGTTCCCGAGGGAACAGAGTTGTCATGTTCAGTGGTTACCAGAACTGTTCGCTCCTTGTTTGGGTTTAGGGGGGGTGCTAACAGGGGCACTGCGAGCTAGCTGATCCACAGGGCAGCATGGAATCAGTCTGGCACCATCCTACGTTTATGTCATCCGCAAACTCACAGTTCCTACTGATTGGTGGTAACTACATGACATAGGATCAGTACACGAAGATCTAGGTTGTGCCCAGGCAATCCGGGGAGGGCATTTGGGCACCCCAAGTTGGGATGAGTCGCACCAAGCAATTCAGATTTCAAACACAATGAGTTATAAATTCCGTGCCTCCCTGGAAAGGAGGCTAAGTGATCAGTGCAGGTTAAGATGGATTGCACCAGCCAATTCTGGTCAGACGCAGCAGCAAAGAGATGCAATTCTGTACCTCCCTGGAAAGGAGGCACCTCGTCCAGTGCATGATGATATAGCTGCACCAGACCAGTCAGGTCACACACACAGGCGCAAATTCAACAGAGCCACATGAGGTAGAATGAGGCATTGCTCAGGGTACACCCCCACCTCCGGGGGTTGCACCCTGTCAATCAGACAGCGCACGCAATGAGCATGCATTCAGTGTGTTGCACGAGAGAGCTGCAGCATGATCGATGAAATGGGACATGCAGGGTCCCGCAACCATTGAATCTGCACACCACCAACTAGACACTTATGAGTGTTGGGGCCCCTGCAGTACTGGAACCACACATCTTAGATACAGGCATGATTTCTGGGGCTCCGCACTAGACAATCCGGTCTCCAGACACAAGTCTCAGTTCCACACTCCCACCACGCAACCAGTTGAGATTCAGAAGCCAAGGTGGGCACTTAAGAGGGCACGGCTGTCCAGATGTCACAGGTACATGGTGTAGTTCCCTCGCAGAAGATCTTTGATGTCCTCGAGATCTCCAGGAGAACAGGAAGCCTGCAGTCGGACCCTTTGAGATCACAATTCAGGCACCACACAGCACGTCCTCGGCCCAGGCCAGCCTCTATTCAGGCAGTCATCCTCCATGTGCACAACAGAGTCCTCTGACAATGTGCACCATGCAGTCTGGGTTCTCCTTTCCCACGTCCCCACAAGCGTATCTAACCCTTTGCTGAATTATGGCACTGTAGTTAAAGTTAAAGAGGGTCCCTAAGGGCTGCAGCATAAATTGTGCCACCCTACGGTACCCCACAGCAAGCTCATGCAAACTTTTATTGCAGCCTGCGTGTCTTGGTGCAGAGAAAACCGAAGAGTCGACATGGCACATATCCCTGTGGGCCATGCCTGCCAGAACTACATGTGGTATAGGTAAGTCACCCCTACTCCAGGCCTTACCGCCAAAAGGCAGGGTGCACTATAACCATGTGTAGGCATATCTGCGAGAGTGGACATGTCCCGGTGATATCTAAGTTCACCCTTAGATATTGCCAGTCCATAGGGAAGCCATAACGAGTACATGGGCTGGACACTCGTCATTATGAGTTCCCCAGCTATGTGATGGCTTCACTGCACCCCAAGGCGCTTGGTACCAAATACCTCCTCTCAATAAACCCAGACCGATGCTAGTGCTGTATTCATTAATAAATTTACCCAGAGGGCACCTTAGAGGTGCCCCCTGAAAACCTACTAGTGTGTTGACTGACGAGTCTCAACCAGCTAGCCACGATAGACATGTTTCTGACTTCCTGAGGTGAGAGCCTTTGCTCTTGGAGGTCAGGAAAAAAGCTTGCCAGGGGCAGAGGTGTTCACACCTCCTCCAAGCAGGTTTGGCATTCCAGAGCGGGAAGCTTTAAAGGCACTGCCGCCTTTGTTATGTGACCCTGGACCACTCCAGATAGTGCTTTTTTTATTTTTTATATATATATTCTTTATTGTCCGATTAATTCAAATCATTACAGTAAAACAACACAGTTCATAAAACAAGGCAATTTCTTACATTCCTTAAAGATAATGAGGAAGTGTTAACATATCTTTATAACTGTTAGAAATACATAAAATATCATAAAAAGGTATTTTGTTCATAACTGAATATAAAAAACAAAGAAAGGGGGGAGAGGAGGATATAGCTAGGTTCGTCCTCCTAGGTACTTCGTAAAACAAAGAAAGATCCGAAATCGTGGATCAGGGAACCTAGCTAGAAGGGAAGAGGAGGGGTCTACTAAATGAGTAAGACGCACCTCAAATAAGAGAAAAGAAAAACTCTTTTCTTTTCTTGAGTCCCCTCACTCACCAAAGGTTTCCCCTAGGTGACATGCTTCATCATTGGGGCCATCCCGAGCATCTACTGCTCGGGGCGTGCTGCGACTTGCGATAGTTACGTAGGAGCACTGTTTATTAATATATGACTATGTGTAGTGCAGTGATGGGGGAGTGGTGTGAGTTGTGATTTAAAAAATTACCTAACTAGTGAACGTAAGTGAGTTTATTCTTGCTCCTAGTTGGTAAAGGATAAAAAGGGGTTAGTAAAGGGAGAAGAATTAAATGTTTATTTAATAATAGTCCCTATTACTTTTAGTCAACATGTTTCGAGGTATCCCCTAACCTCTTCTTCAGGACCGCATGGGGACCAGCCCCATGTGTACCACTCCGTGCACAACCTGTAATAAAGTGAAAAATAAAGAAAAAAGAAAGGGGCGCGCACCTATTGTGTCAGCGCTGATAAATTACATACGGTTACACTGAACACGTAGTATCTATTAAAGGAATAAAAACAGACAAAATTAGTATACACTGCCTGCCCATCTAAACTAGTGGGCAGGTGAAAACAAGGTTATTCAGGGATCAAATCAATCCAATAGTGATCGTGCTCTTGACTGTAACATTAAACTTGTACTTAGTTCTGTTCGATCTAGTAATCGTGTGTCTCTATAATGAAAAAACACATGTTAAAGGAGTAAAATGTAAGCATAAAAACACTCGTGGAAAAAACATCAGACATAACAGACATTACATAAAACATATAACATATAAGTGCGTGTTGCCTCATGGACCTACTTAGTAACTGGCAAAAGTAAGCCCCATGGACCGCTCGGGTGGAGGAGCCTGAATAAACCCTAGAAAGGAAGGTAGAAGTCTTAAGTCAATTAGATCTATCAGAAGGTCGAAAAAGAGAGACCCTCATTCGTAACTCTAGAATGGGCTCCCGGTAAAGGAATCTTACTTGACTCGGCTAGCCTCCGTCAATATGACCTATTCGTTCCCGTAAGCGGACCGCATCTTAGCGTGTCTAGGGTCCGAGAGGTCTAAATAGGAAACAGGAAACTGCTTGCTCACGGACGTGTTTGCAAAGACTATACCGCGTACGCCATTGAAAGCGGTGGGGGCCATGTTGGGTGTCCTAGTGTGGCGCAAAAACTCATAAAACGGACACAAAGAAACCTACGGATCATTTTGAAATAGTATATGTCGGCTACATGATAAAAATGGGAAATACTCTGTATTAGGAATACAGGTAAAACAACAGTGAAAATGGGTCTCGAACCCTGCGGTATTTAGGCTATTCTCTGATAGAAGCCGGACATCTCTATTGTGAGGGTGTCACAATAAGACGGCGGCCATCTTAGACTGGGAAATACTCTGTATTAGAAATACAGGTAAAGCAACAGTGAAAATGGGTCACGAAGCCTGCGGTATTTAGGCTATTCTCTGATAGAAGCCGGACATCTCTATTGTGATGGTGTCACAATAAAACGGCGGCCAACTTAGGCTGGTGAAACCGGGTCCAGATAGGACCTGGATCCTGTGTATTCTGTATCCAAAAGGGGACTTAACATTAGCAGAACACTGAAAACCTAAAAACTAAAAACGGAGTAAGGATAAAGGTACAAAAAAGTGCAGTAAGGGAGGGGTACCAGTAGCTCTAGTATAACTTAGAATACACTACATTAATCTGGCAAAAAATGACCCCACGGGATTCTTAAACCTTAGAGTACACCATATTTATCTGGCAAACTGACCCCACGGAATATTATCGTTTAACCCTTTGGTATCAGAGCATAATTTAAAGACCCATCTCTGTTCTTTTTCAAACAGCCTTTGCTCAAGGTTGTCACATGGTTTGATATGTTCCAACACCACCCATTTCATGTCGTTGGGTGTGTGTTTCATATCATTGAAATGTGCTGTCATCCTGGTGCTCGCTCTGTGGCACCGGATGTTACTGCGGTGTTCACAGATTCTTGTGCCCACCTTCCTGGTGGTCATCCCCACATAGTGGAGATTGCAAGGACATGTAATCAGATAAACTACACCTACTGTGCTACATGTGGTGAAATTTCTGAGTTCCCATGACGTGCCTGTATTAAAACAGACCTTCTTTGTGGTTGAATATAAACATTACATTTCATTATTATTCACCATACGTATTAGTAAATCCATCCATACAGATAATCTTTGAGTCCCCTCTCAGGTTTTTAAACAGCCCCTAAAAAGAAGCAGAGCATACAGTAACACATGTTTGGTCCAGTTGTGATCTTAGTACTTAAAATATAAAGTGCATCCACATTTCTTAAAATTACCCCGAACCTCAGATACTTTATAAAATTTATCAAGTTACATTGTCAGTATAGGGGAAAACAATATAGTTGGAATCATAACCGCTTAATATTCTTATTATATGACCACAACATCATCCTGAGCCAGTTTTTTCTCAGCTATAATGATAAATTTGACAAAGTTAACTGTTAAATTGATGATACGCCCTTGGAGGCACAGTATTATTGCTTGGCGACACGTTCTCACCCCTTGTTCGTTAAATATTGGTTTTAAAAGTGTTAATCTTTCTTGACACAATTTGGGGCAAATACATACAATGTGCAATAACGTTTCATTAATATAACCACATAATCTACACTTTTGTGATTGCCAAACTTGTACCCATCTAGGTGTACCATCTTTTGTTGGGTAATGTCCAAACCTAAGCCTAAGCTTAAGCTTAAGCAATATATCCCTTACCGCCGGTTTCAAGCAAGAAGTTAGATAGAATTGCGGTTCAATTTTATTATACGAATTAATAACCGACCAGGCGTGCTTTTTTTTTACAGTCTGCTCCAGATAGTGGAGATGCCCACCCCCCTGTCCTGATCCCACTTTCTGACAGCAAGACAAGTAGGAAAATTAGTAAGATTAGGAGGTGTGTCCACATTCAGGCAGCACCACCCCTAGGGCGGGCCAGCTGATGTGGACCCAACTTTTCAGATTCCTCGATGCTGTTTTGGACAAAATTAGCCTTCTAGGGCCAGTATTATGCTCACTTCCCACAGGAAGTGTTCATATAGAGGATGTAGACACCCTAAAGGTAGGTAGTTAGCCCATTGGCTACTCCCTGTCCCTCCCTTTAAAACGCCTCTAAATTGAGTATTTAGGTGGCACCCCTGAACCAAAGAACGGATCAACAGAAGAAGGACAAAGAAGAGTCACTGACTTGCGAGAACTGCAGCAGAACTTTGGCGCAAAACCATGCCGTCCTCAGCCCTCTCTCGACAATCAAGGCAAGGTTTTGCAGGCCTCACTATTAATGCATCCAAATGCCAGATAGGGAAGGGCACAGTTGTATATTTAGGCCACCTGGTAGGTGGAGGCCAAGTTCAACCCTTACAACCCAAAATCCAGATCGTTCTGGATTGGGAAAGCTCCAACCACTCAGAACTTAAGTCAGGGCATTCCTTGACTTGACTGGGTATCACAGGAGGTTTGTGAGGGGGCATGGTTCCATTGTGGCACCCCTCACAAAATTCACCTCCAAGAAAATGCCTAAAAGGATAAACTGGATAGTTAGATGTCAAAAGGCTTTAGACACCCTGAAAGAGGCAATGTGCTCAGCACCCATTCTCAAAGCTCCAGATTATTCTAGAAAGTTCATTGTGCAGACTGATGCCTCTGAGCAAGGGATGGGAGCGCTCCTATCCCAAACCAATGAGGATGGCCATGACCAGCTTGTTGCTTTTATAACCAGGAGGTTACTCCCCAGGGAACAGTGTTGGAGTGCCATTGAGAGGGATGCCTTTGCTGTGGTTTGGTCACCGAAGAAGCTGAGGCCATACCTGTTTGGTACTCACTTCCTTGTTCAAACTGACTACAGATCTCTCAGATGGCTTATGCAGATGAAAGGTGAAAACTCAAAACGTTTGAAGTGGTCCATTTCCATATAGGGAATGTACTTTACAGTGAAACACCAACCTGGGACTGACCATGCCTATACGGATGGCCTTTCCTTGTTCTTCCACTTAGACAATGAAGACTCTGTTGGGAAAGGTTAGTCTCATACTTTTTCGTTTGGGGGGTTGTATAGGAAAATAGCCCCTTTGACATGGTTGCCCCCTAATTTTTGCCTGGTATCTGGTGCAACTTTGAATGAGAGTGTACTGGGTTCCTGCTAACCAGGTCCACAGTACCAGTGTTCTTTCCCTAAACTGTACGATTGTTAACTAGGGGTTACAACAGCGAATGGAATTTTCTCATAGTATTGGTACCAAAACCTGATTGCTCAATACGTTTCTGTATCGATTTTAGGGTAGTAAATAAAATATCCAAATTTGATACCTATCCCATTCCACGGATTGATGAAATGGTAAAGAGGCAAGGCAAGGCACAATATATCTGCACCCTGGCTTATGCAAGGGGATTGGCAGAGCCCTTTAAAACCCAAAGACAGGGAGAAAACTGCCTTCTCCACTCTGTGTGGTATATATCAATTTACCATCCTGCTTTTGGTTTACACAATGCCCTGGTGACATTTCAAAGAATGATGAATGGTCTACTTTGAAAACACTGCAGATAGGCTGCAGATTATATTCATGATATAATTTTATATGGTTTATCCTAGGACTATCTAGAGCATTTGAAAGGGGTATTAGAAACATTGAGGACAGAAGGACTAAAAATAAATCCTAAGAAAAGTAATCTAGCGGCTACACAGATGAAGTAATTAGGATACTTGTTGGTTAAAGGAGTCATGAAGCCCCAAGAGGAGAAGGTGAAGGCTAGCTTTGTTTTTGTTGACCCCTCTGAGAGAAGTTGGCCTGGTATATGCTGTCCACTAATTAAAGTGGGCACCTTGCACCAGTCCAAATGACCCTTATGATGTATGAGGTCAAAGATAACCTTTAGAAAGCTATCCTAGTGGTAGATGTGGAGAGCAGCCTTCAGGCTTAATCTTGAAGGAATGTAAAGAAGCTTGTTATACCAGAATATCACCTCCTGATTGACTAAATGAAGGAGAACCACACAGTAGTTATATAAAAAGATGTATTTATTAATATAACACTCTCTACTATCCTCTACATGAGGATAGAACACAAAGCACACAATACAAGATCAATAGAACAGTTGTAAGTAGCACAATACACAGTGGGCTCCGGGGAGAGACCAAACCATATACTAAAATAGTGGTATAACAGTCACGACTCAGATCAAGACAAGGTCTGGAGCACGTAGAATCGCTGGGACCCCAAGGAACCACTCAAGGTGAGTAGACAGGGACCCCACGATGGCCGGGTGCAGTGTGGGAACACGACCGCGGGCTCCGTACAATTCTATGGGGAAGTCGCCGTTACACTTTTAAAGTTTAAGGACCCTTCTAGGAGGACTTCGAGCGAACCCGTTGGAACTTAAGAGTTTGAAGAGCCACCCTACCCGTGGATACTGAGGTACCCGAGTTACCTATCCCAGAGGAGCCGGGTGCATAGGTCTGAAGTGGCATCAGAAACTGCCGTCGTTCTCAATGGAGAGCTGCAAAGAAGTACTGCTGCCGTTAAGGTGAAAAGGGTCTGGTGGAATCCAAGCCTGGATTCAGGAAGGAAGGAATCTGAAAGCAGAGGGGACAGAGTCTGGGTCACTCCAGAGTGACTAGGGGCTCAGTAGACGAATGCCCACCGATGTTGGGTGCTTCAGGTGCGAAGAAGGGATGCTTGACTCTGCAGCCACAAGGACCAGGAGATGTTGAGGATGACCAGGAGCCGGAGGTGAGCTGTCCCATGAAGGATGTCGAGTGCTGAGGGGTCGGTGTCTGGCCGGAGCACCAACAAGCCTTGGCAAAAGCAACCCACGCAGGAAGGTCAAGCAGGTTACGGTGTGGACCAGCAAGGTCCAGGGGACTCCCCAAGTGATGGAGAGTCAGGGCACATCTGGCGCAACCAGGAAAGCCCAACAGAAATCAAGATGACCCTCAGGGGGACCCACAGGCCGAATGACCAGGAGTCGCAAGGGGACCTCAAGCAAGATTGCAAAGTACCAGCCCATGGGGCACTCGGTGTGAGGAGGCCAGTGTTCTTTGGTGCAAATACTGCTCAGGGTCAGGACTACACGGAGTCCAATGCACAAGCTCAGGAATAGCCAGCAAGCATATGTACTGGCAAATGGATGCGGTGCACAGGGGTTTGGGTTATTCAGTCCCCACGAGGGATACTGGCCTCAAACTCAGTGAGAGGTCAGATCAACCTCAGGGACTTTCGGAAACCCACCTCCTGTGTTGCTAAAATCTTTGGAGTCTGCAGGAGCTCAGGAGCAGCAGACCGGTCAGTTGCGGTTAGGTGCTTGCGAATGCAGGGAAGTGACTCCTTCACTCCAAGGGAGATTCTTCAGTTGTCTTTAGTGCACCACAGGTCCTGCACGGAGCTTGTATGGAGCACAGGTACAAACTAAGCTTCGGACGGAAAGGGGGACGAAGTCGAGCCCAGTCGAGGTCCAGCTTCTTGTAGAATCTTGTCCATGTAAAATCTAAAGTCTTACAGCCAGGTAAGCCCTTTTGTACCCACGGGAGAGGGTTGGACAGATTCAGGGGACCGTCCTAGGGGAGGGGCAGGACAGAGGGGTGGTTACACACATGTCATTTGTCCAGTTTCGCACCAGAGCAGGAGCCAATGGCTCTCAGAACTGGTTTGAGCTGTACCATGCACAGGGATATCAAATGTGCCCCAGGTGCAGACTTTCAGGCACTCTCAGAGTGCACCCACCCAGCCCCAATACACTAAACCCTGTCTGGGAAGTGGTCACACCTCCCTTTGACAGAATGCCTATTGTGCTGCCTTCCTCTGCTCGAGCTTGCCTCAGCAGCAGGAGGGCAGAAATGTGTCTCTGGTCGGCAGCATCCATTTTGTGCTGTCCGGGTCGAGAAGGCTGGCACCGGTTAGACCAGTGACCCCACGAAGCTCGCTTCTGAAGGGTGGAATCATACTTCCCACACCAGTTACTAGTGTGGAGGTATGATTCCAAGGTGTTTGATACCAAACACAATATGTTTCTATGCCGCCGTTTTCGAGATAGCATTTACCGCGAGGTTATAATGCACCTCTACCTATATGTCCGGCTGAGTCACAGACAACCTGGGAGAATGGTCTCCGAAGGCTGCAGAGGGGCTCTGCTCATGCAGGGGCACCCTCTCACTAAAAACCCAGCACCCTGCCTTCAGGATTGTTAAGGCCTTCTATAGGGGTGACTTATAAGTTTTAAGTGTAGTGACCACTAGATATAGTGAACCTATATCTAAAGTAAGTGGTGCAAGCACCAGCTTACACAGGGTGCAGTAGCAGACCTGGAGTTCCATTTTGTATGGCCTCTCATAGGTGGCATAATACATGCTCCAGCCCATGGGAGGCCTCTGGGGTACCTATGCCCTGGATACATGGGTACCATATACTAGGGACTGATAAGGGTACCCCAGAACCCAATCTGGAGTGTGCCAAAGTACATTTATGTCAATTTAAGGGAGAAAGCAGATAGACTGGGGTCCTGATTAGCAGGATCCCAGTCAGACTAGTCAAAAACAGTGAGACATCAAGCAAAAAACGTGGGGGGAACCATAAGAAGCAGATCCTACTTTCCTACACCCTCTATTCCATACTATAAGACCCAATCAATAAACACCGTAATTTGCAAATCTGACAAGCCTCTGAAACCTTATTTCCGACCATTTCTCCGACACACCAGCTGCCCCCTCAACCACTGAAAGTGTATAATGAGGAGCTGGAGAAAGATATACTCCCCCCTCTTTCAGGGAAGTCACACTTGTCTCATTATTAAAATCAGGCAAACCTTCCACACAATGTGACTCCTACTGTTAGCTGTCGTTCGCTGCTGACAGATCTCAGCCTCCCAGACCAGGCAGGATTGATTCCTGGTAGGTCTACCTCTCACAATCTCAGCTCTTTATTTGCCCTCATGCACCATCTAAACCTGCAATTGAGTGCTGTTGCAGTCTTCCTGGACGCCACAAAGGTGTTAAACTCCTTAGAGTAGCCCTTTCTATTTGCCACCCTTCCCAGGGCAGCTATGTAAATTGGATAATATATATATATGTATCCAACCACTCCGTCACTCCTCGGCATTCATACCATGGACGGAGACGGACCACGATGTCGTGCTGCAGTATTTTATTGCTGTTACTCAGTCTGACGCGTTTCGGCTCAGAAGAGCCTTGATCACATGACACGGAAGTGAGTAAACTTTTCATTTTTAAAGTGACGAGTGCTCAGTGTATACCATCACATGTGCAAATCAGCAAAAGACATAGAAAAAAAATATATATATAAATAGTAGGAAATATGCAATCATAATAGTGGTAATACAAGTCGTGGCAGGTGCCTTTAAATTCCATGTGGTAATACGTTAAAATCACTTCATTCATTTTGATTCTAAGTGCATAGACCTGTTGTCCCACGTGACTAACATTTTTACGCATCATTTCTGTCCTATTGGTTCTTTTGCTGATTGCTGCATAAACGGATGTGCAAAGGTTGGAAAATATCTATATGTATATATTCACTAAAAAAAACAGGTTTCAGGGACGTTATAGTTTGTTGGGCATTTCACTCGTACAAAACCAGAGAAATTCGGCCGTTGTAGTTAGTTGAGCTAACTATAACTCGCGCCCCGCAATGCACTGCTGATGACGTCACATATTACATCACTCATGACATGGTCAGTGATATCACTGATGACATCACTGATGACATCTCAAATGACATCACTGATGACATCATCCAGTGACTGTGTGTTTCTGAACATTTTAAATCTCTTTTATATTTATAAATGCCAAGGTGTATTGAAGAATTTGTGTGTGTATAAGTGTCTGAATGGATGATTTAGTAGGTGCGTGACTGACTGTATAAGTGAGTGACTAAACATGTCTTACTGAATGCATGGGTTAGTGAGTAAACTGTGTGAATGTCTGTATCAGTCTTTCAGTTGGTGTGTAAGCGGCTCCACGTGTTGGTGAGTAGCTACATGAGTGTATATATGGGTTATTGATTGGTTGTCTGAGCATCTGTATGGGTGCCTGAGTGTCTGTGTGGGTGGGTGGTAGGTGTGTGACTCTGTGCATAGATGTGTGAGTGGGTGATTCACTGGGTGTATGGGTTCAAGAGTGCATCTGTGAAGGGCTGTATGGGTGGGTGAGTGTGTGTATGGGTGTATTGGTGAGTGAATGGATGTCTCAGTGGTATATGTGTGATTAACTACATATGTGAAAGGCAGTATATGAGAGTGTTGGAGTATATAACTGACTATATGTGAGAGTGAGTGATTCTGAGAGTGACTGTATGGATGAGTGTGTGCTTGTGTTATTGATTGTATAAGAGAGTAAGTATGTGTAAGTATCTCTATGAATAAGTGAGGTGGTCTGTGTATAACTGTATACGTGAGTAAATGGGAGTGTGATTGATTTTTTGCATGACTGACTAGGTGTGTGACTAACTCTATAGGTGAGTAGCGGTGTGTAAGTATCTGCATAGGAGTATGAGTGCATATGATAGTTCTGTATTGGTGAGTGACTGCATGTATGAGTGACTGTATGGGTGAATGAGTGGACGTGTGTGTAGACCTAGGAATCAGTGAGTGGGTATGTAGTAACTGGTATTGGTGTGTCTATGGTTGCGAAAATGGCAGTCTGTATTTTAGAGTGGGTGTATCAAAGGTTATATTAGGGTGTGAGGAGGTGCATCAGATTTTCACGTGGATGATGTCGTCAGTGATGTCCTCAGTGATGTCATTTAAGATGTCATCAGTGATGTCATCAGTGATGTCACTGACCATGTCATGAGTGATGTAATATGTGACGTCATCAGCAGTGCATTGCGGGGGCGCGAGTTATAGTTAGCTCAACTAACTATAACGGCCGAATTTCTCTGGTTTTGTACGAGTGAAATGTCCAACTAACTATAAAGTCCCTGAAACCTATGGTTTTTTCAGTGAATTTGTATGGTTTTTTAAATGCTAATTTCTAACTATAACGTCCCTGAATCTATGGTTTTTTCAGTGAATTTCTATGGTTTTTTAAATGATAATTTCTAACTATAACGTCCCTGAAACCTATGGTTTTTTCAGTGAATTTCAAAGGTTTTTTAAATGATAATTTCTAACTATGCCTACAGAGGTAGGACATGTGAAGAAAGAGGAAGAAAGGCACAGAAAGAAACAAGAGAAATGCAGAAAGAGGCAACAGAAGTCCAGAAAGACGAAGAAAAGTGCAGAAAGAAGCAAGAGATATGCAGAAAGAACCGACAAAGGTGCAGAAAAAAGCCTTGTTGCAAAGTAAACCTGTGCCCCCAACTTTTTACTGACTGGTATTGGTGGTAACTGACTCTGCCTAACCAGGCCCGGAGCCAGTGCTATGCTGAAAGACACTTAGAATACAGTGAAAACACCTACATACACTAGAGTACACTATGGAGTGGGGTACCCCTGTGACTGGCATGACCTCCCCTGTAAGGCCCTAGTACATAATAGGGCAGGGGGAATAAAACTACCTCTAACTCAGAGGTGCAGAAAGAGGCAAGAGAGGTTCATAAACAGGCAGGAAAGGTACAGAAACAAGGAACAGGGGTGCAGAAAGAGGCAAGTGAGGTGCAGAAAGAAGTAAGAGCAGTGCAGAAAGAACCAACAGAGGTGCAAAAAGAGGCAAGAGGGGTGCAGAAAAAGGTAGGAGGGGTGCACAAAGAGGCAAGAGAGGTACAGAAAGAGGCAGGAGGGGTGCAGAAAGAAGTAAGAGAAGTGCAGAAAGTGGCAAGAGAAATGCTGAAAGAAGCAACAGAGGTTTAAAAAGAAGCAAAAGAAGTGCAGAAAGAGGCAAGTGAGGTGCAGAAAGAAGCAAGAGCAGTGCAGAAAGATCCAAAAGAGGTGCAAAAAGAGGCAAGAGGGGTAAAGAAAGAGGTAGGAGAGGTGCACAAAGAGGCAAGAGAGGTACAGAAAGAGGCAGGAGGGGTGCAAAAAGAAGGAAGAGAAGTGCAGAAAGAGGCAAGAGAATTGCTGAAAGAAGCAACAGATGTGTAAAAAGAAGCAAGAGAAGTGCAGAAAGAGGCAAATTAGGTGCAGAAAGAAGCAAGAGCAGTGCAGAAAGAACCAACAGAGGTGCTGAAAGAGGCACGAGGGGTGCAGAAAGAAGGAAGAGAAGTGCAGAAAGAAGCAACAGAGGTGCTGAAAGAGGCACGAAGAGTGCAAAAAGAGGGAAGAGAAGTGCAGAAAGAAGCAACAGAGGTATAGAAAGAGGCAAGAGTGGTGCAGAAAGAGGGAAGAGAGGTGTAGAAAGAGGCATGAGAGTTACACAAATAGGGAAGAGAGGTGCAGAAAGAGGCAGGAGGGGTGCAGAAAGAAGCAACAGAGGTGCCGAAAGAGGCAAGAGAGGTGCAGAAAGACGCAAGAGTGGTGCAGAAACAAGCAAGAGAAGTGCAGAAAGAGGCAAGAGAACTGCTGAAAGAAGCAACAGAGGTTTAGAAAGAAGCAAGAGAAGTGCAGAAAGAGGCAAGTGAGGTGCAGAAAGAAGCAAGAGCAATGCAGAAAGAACCAACAGAGGTGCTGAAAGAGGCAACAGAGGTGCAAAAGGAGGCACAAAGGGTGCAGAAAGAAGGAAGAGAAGTGCAGAAAGAAGCAACAGAGGTGCTGAAAGAGGCACAGAGGGTGAAGAAAGAGGCAAGAGAAGTGCAAAAAGAAGCAACAGAGGTACAGAAAGAGGTAAGAGTGGTACAGAAAGAGGGAAGAGAGGTGTAGAAAGAGGCAAGAGAGTTGGACAAATAGGGAAGAGGGGTGCAGAAAGAAGCAGGAGGGGTGCAGAAAGAAACAACAGAGGTGCCGAAAGAGGCAAGAGAGGTACAGAAAGAAGCAAGTGAAGTGCAGAAAGAGGCAACAGAGGTGCAGAAAGACGCAAGAGAGGTGCATAAACAAGCAAGAGAAGTGCAGAAAAAGGCAAGAGAATTGCTGAAAGAAGCAACAGAGGTTTAGAAAGAAGCAAGAGAAGTGCAGAAAGAGGCAAGTGAGGTGCAGAAAGAAGCAAGAGCAGTGCAGAAAGAACCAACAAAGGTGCTGAAAGAGGCAACAGAGGTGCAGAAGGAGTCACAAGAGGTGCAGAAAGAAGGAAGAGGAGTGCAGAAAGAAGCAACAGAGGTGCTGAAAGAGGCGCGAAGGGTGCAGAAAGAGCAAGAGAAGTGCAGATAGAGGCAACAGAGGTACAGAAAGAGTC
Organism: Calotriton arnoldi; assembly: GCA_963921515.1. Lineage (NCBI taxonomy): Eukaryota > Metazoa > Chordata > Amphibia > Caudata > Salamandridae > Calotriton > Calotriton arnoldi. Next base: position 491,328 of record CAWUFW010007507.1, on the reverse strand, counting down.
AAGAGAGGTGCAGGAACAGGGGTGCAGAAAGAGGCAAGAGAGGTGCAGAAAGAGAAAAGAGGGGTGCAGAAAGAGGCAAGAGATCTGCAGAAAAAAGCAACATAGGTGCTGAAAGAGGCAAGTCAGCTGCAGAAAGAAGCAAGGCAGGTGCAGAAAGGGGCAATGGAAGTGCAGAAAGAAGCATCAGAGGTGCACAAAGAGGCAAGAGGGGTACAGAAAAAGGAGAGAGAAGTGCAGAAAGAAGCAAAAGAGGTGCTCAAAGAGGTAAGAGGAATACAGAAAGAGGCAACATCAGTGCAGAAAGAACCAAGAGAAGTGCAGAAAGAAGCAACAGAGGTGCAGAAGGAGGCACGAGGAGTGCAGAAAGAAGGAAGAGAAGTGCAGAAAGAAGCAACAGAGGTGCTGAAAGAGGCACAAAGAATGCAGAAAGAGGCAAGAGAAGTGCAGAAAGAAGCAACAGAGGTACAAAATAGGCAAGAGTGGTGCAGAAAGAGGAAAGAGAGGTGTAGAAAGAGGCTAGAGAGTTGTACAAAGAGGGAAGACGGGTGCAGAAAGAGGCAAGAGGGGTGCAGAAACAGGTAAGAAAACTTAAGAAAGAGGCAAGAGAATTGCTGAAAGAAGCAACCGAGGTATAGAAAGAAGCAAGAAAAGTGCAGAAAGAAGCAACTGAGATGCAGAAACAAGCAAGAAAGGTACAGAAAGAGGGAAGACGAGTGCAGAAAGAGACAACAGGGGTGCAGAAAGAAGCAAGACAGGTGCAGAAAGAAGCATGGAAAGTGCAGAATGCAGCAACAGGGGTGCAGAAAGAGGCAAGAGAAGTGCAGAAAGAAGCAACAGATGTGCAGAAGGAGGCAAGAGAACTGCAGAAGGAGGCAAGAGAGTTGCAGAAACAGGCAAAAAAGGTACAGAAAGAGGGAACAGAGGTGCAGACAGAGGTAAGAGAGGTGCAGAAACAGGTAAAAGGGGTGCAGAAAGAGGCAAGAGGTGTGCAGAAATTTGCAAGAGAGGTGCAGAAAAAACAAGAGCAGTGCAAAAGAACCAACAGAGGCGCAAAAAGAGGCAAGTGAGGTACAGAAGGAGGCAAGATAACTGCAGAAAGAGGCAAGAGAGTTGCAGAAACAGGCAAAAGAGGTACAGAAAGAAGGAACAGGTGGGCAGACTGAGGCAATAGAGGTGCAGGAAGAGGGGTGCAGAAAAAGGCAAGAGGGATGCAGAAATTTGGAACAGAGGTGCAGGAAGAAGACAGAGCAGTGCACAAAGAACCAACAGAGGTGCAGAAAGAGGCAAGAGGGGTACAGAAAGAGGCAAGTGAAGTGCAGAACAAAGCAAAAGAGGTGCAGAAAGAACCAACAGAGGTGGAAAAATAGGCAAGAGGGGTGCAGAAAGGGGTAGGAGAGGTGCACAAAGAGGCAAGAGGGGTACAGAAAGAGACAGGAGGGGTGCACAAAGAGGAAGAGAACCGCAGAAAGAAGCAACAGAGGTGCTGAAAGAGGCACAAAGGGTGCAGAAAGAGACAAGACAGGTAAAGAAAGAAGGAACAGAGGTACAGAAAGAGGCAAGAGTGGTGCAGAAAGAGGCAAGAGAGTTGCACAAAGAGGGAAGAGGGGTGCAGAAACAGGCAAAAGGGGTGCAGAAAGAAGCAAGTGAGGTGCAGAAAGAGGCAAGAGAGGTGCACAAAGAGGCAAGAGAGTTACAGAAAGAGGCAAGTGAAGTGCAGAAGGAGGCAAGAGAACTGCAGAAAGAGGCAATAGAGGTGCAGAAAGTGGCAAGTGAGGTGCAGAAAGAAGCAAGATAAGTGCAGAAAGAAGCAACAGAAGTGCAGAAAGAGGGAAGAGGGGTGGAGAGAGATGCAAGAGGGGTGCAGAAAGAAGCAAGAAAGGTGCAGAAAGAAACAAAAGAAGTGCAGAAAGAAGGAATAGAGGTGCAGAAAGAGGCAAAAAGGGTGCAGAAAGACATAAGAGGGGTACAGAAAGAAGCAAATGATGTGCCGAAAGAGGCAACAGACGTGCAGAAAGACGGAAGAGAGGTGCAGAAAGTACAAGAGATTTGCAGAATGAGGTCAAGAGAAGTGCAGAAAAAGAAAGAAACGTGCAGAAAGAAGCAACAGAAATGCAGAAAGAGGCAAGAGAGGCGCAGAGGGAAGCAAGAGTGGCTTGCACACCATTAGTACCAATTTAACACCCACATTTAGCAATAAGTAACAGGTGACCATTCTAGGTTTGCAAAGGGCCTTCCACCACGCTGTAACACTTGTCGCTGCATTTTTGGTAACGTTTGAGCCGTTTGAGCTAGAAACAAGGCTTTTTTTGTTCAAATCTGCAGATTAAGGTGCAGATGATGAATTATGTGGCTAATGCAGAAAATGTATAATTGTGCGAAAGTCTGTGCAGCCAAACAAAGCAAACACAAGGAGGTGATGGACAGAGCGCTGAAACTTTTCAGACACTCACCCCCAGTCACAGATCTGGGTTGAATCCATCATCATTCTTTAGCTAACTTTGCCACCCCAGTACAGACACAGCTATATGCAAATCAGTCTTGACCCCGTGCCTCATGGGATCAGTCCAACCTGAATTTCCAAGCCATGTCTAGTAGTCGCATTTGCAGAGTGGTGGAGAAAAGGTGCTGGGCCTCCGACGAGCGCTCAGGATTCCGCTGCGTAGGACTTACAGGAGGTACCAGGAGGGCTTCTTGGCCCCCAAAGTCCCTCAGGAGTAAATTGGACTTCATCCCCATCCCGTAGTCTGCCAGGAGGCGTGTTTGCAGAGTGGTGGAGAAAGGGGGGCATGGCCTCCGAAGACGTCTTAGCAATCCCACTGTGTGGGACTTACTGGAGGTAACAAGAGGGGTAGTTGGCCCCCAAGGACATCCTTGGGGGCCAACTACCCCTCCTATTACCTCTAGTAAGTCCCACACAGCAGGATTGCTAAATTCTCAGAGCAGGCCATGCCCCCTTCGCCCACCACTCTGCAAACGCACTCCCTGGCGCGCTCTTGGATGGGGATTGAAGTCCCCTTCGCTGCTGGGGGTCCTTTAGGGGCCAACTAGCCTACCTCTTACCTCCAGCAAGCCCCACACAGTGGGATTGCTGAGAGGTGGACAAAGGCCACGCCCCCTTTCCCCACCACTCTGCAAACATGCCTCCTAAGTTGGGGTATTAAATACCCTTCATTCCTGAGGGTCCCTGGGGTCAACTATCCCACCAGGTACCTCCAGTAAGCGCCACACACCTGGATAGCTGAGAATGATCCGAGGCCATGCCCCCTTTTTACACCACTCTGCAAACGCGGCTCCCGGTGCACTGCTGCTCAAGGGATGAAGTCCACTTGTGTGCTGTGGTCCTCAGGACACAAGTAGACCTCATCGCCCCACCAGCAGTGCACCAAGAGGAGTGTTTGCAGAGTGGTGTAAAAAGGGGCGTGGCTTCGGACCACCTCTCTGCAACCCAGCTGTGTGGCGCTTACTGGAGGTACCTGGTGGGCTAGTTGGCCCCCAGGGACCCTCAGTAATCAAGGGTACTTAATTCCCCAACTTAGAACGCGCCATGGGGCGCGTTTGCAGAGTCATGCAGGGAGGGGGCGGGGCCTCTGGTGAGTTACCGGTTTATTTTTTATTTTTTATAAATTTATTATTTTATGGGAGGGGGGCCGCGTGGCCCCTCTTCCCTGGGCCACTTTTGGCCTGGCAGCCTTGTTGTTTTTTTTTTTATCTTGGGGAGGGGAGCCGCGTGGCCCCCCTCCAGAGGCCAATTATGGCCCCGGGGACACCATCCCCCGGGGCCTGGCCAGCCTTCTTTTTTAATATTTTTTTTGGGGTAGGAGGTCGCGTGGCCCCCCTCCTCAGGCCTTTCCTTTTAAAAAAAAAATAATAATAATTTTAATTAAAGGGGAGGGGGGCCACGTGGCCCCCCTCCCGGGCCACTTCTGGCCCCGGGGACGCCATCATCCCCCGGGTCGGCCCTTAGCGTTGGGGACCGTGGGGGGAGCCCCAATACCCACACGGTCCCAGCCGGCTCCCCGCCTCCTGCGGGAGCCGACATTGCTTTTGCACAAGGGGAGCTGCTGACATGCAGCTCCCCTTGTACAAAAACAATCTGCTTTCGCTTCCAAAAAGCAAAGCAGGGTTTGCTATGACAGGGCGGGAGCCGTGCTCCCGCCCTGCCATAGCAAACAGCAATGTCCCGGTGGTGGGCACCCCGGGACATTGCAGGAGCCGGCCCTGGGGGGTGGCGGTCCCCAGGACCATCAAGGGCTCCAGGAGGGTGGGCCATGCGGCCCCCCTCCCAACATTTGTAAAGCCCCGGGGAGGTGGAGGTCCCCGGGGCCTGGGGGTCCGCAACGGACCCCCGTATTTAAATACAGAGTGCCCCGGGGAGGTGGTGGTCCCCGGGGCAGTGTGGGGGGGCTCGAGCCCCTCCACACTAATTATTTATTACAGCCCCGGGGAGGTGGAAGTCCCCGGGGCTTGGGGGACCCGCGAGTCCCCCCACACAATTTTAATAAAGCTCAGGGGAGGTGGCGGTCCCCGGGGCTTGGGGGGGTCCCGCGAGGCCCCCCCACCCTTATTTAAATAAAGCCCCGGGGAGGTGGCGGTCCCTGGGGCTGCAGGGGGGGTGGCGTGCCCCCCACACATAAATTATAAAGCCCCGGGGAGGTGGCCCACACAGGCCCCCACAGCATAATTTAAAATTGTATTGTATTGTATTGTAATTGCATTTATATAGCGCTTACTACCCCTGACGAGGCGTTGAAGCGCTTTTTCAGCGAGTAGCACGCTACTCCGGAACCCATAAACGATTAGTGTTGAATTAGTATAGTGAAATATGAAAGTAATTTAAGTGGTGGATAGGTTAGTCAATTATTTGGATTCAGAATGATAGCGGAAGGATAGAAGAGGGAAAAAGGTTTGTATTTATATAGCGCTTGTTACCCCTGATGGGGTGTTGAAGCGCTTTTTTTGGCGAGTAGCATGCTGCTCCGGAAACCCATAAAGGATTAGTGGTGAATTAGTATGGTGAAATATGAAAGTAATTTGAGTGGTGGATATTAGTCAGTTATTTGGAGTGAGAAGGATAGCGGAGGGATAGAAGAGGGAAGAAAGGTTTGCATTCATATAGCGCTTGTTTCCCCTGATGGGGTGTTGAAGCGCTTTTCTGGCGAGTAGCACGCAACTCCGGAACCCATAAAGGATTAGTGTTGAAAATTAGCATAGTGAAATATGAAGTCATTTGAGTGGTGGATATGTTATTCAGTTATTTGGATAGAGAAGGGTAGCGGCGGGATAGAAGAGGGAAAGAGGTTTGCATTTATATAGCGCTTGCTTACCTCTGATGAGGTGTTGAAGCGCTTTTTTGGTGTGTAGCACGCTACTCTTACATGCCGACATGGGATGGCTTAAGATAATGTCCTAGCCAGGGATGTAAGAAAGGCCTGTACAGACCTTGTAGTGCACGGGGGGTATTGGGGGTTCGCAGGTATGACAGTTTTGAATCGACCAAGTCAACTAAAATCCTTTCAAGGGCAACAGTGACACAGGAAGGCAAAAAGAACTTGAACCACGAAGGTAGCTTTACTTTAGGCGTGGAGCCTAGAGAATGTGACGGGGACACATAAAAGGGCACCTCTTGTCCAGTGGTGCGGTTTAGGATCTCGAGATTTCCCCCACACTTATGTTTGACGTGCCGGAAGTGGGTAACAGCAAACCGGATTCAGTTTCGCTGTTCTACAGAACACAAAGCGATGGACAGAACCCGGCATTTATTTAGTCGTCCCAGTCATGATGTACACAATGTTAATGTTAATGTTAATAACATTTATAAAGCGCGTCGATTACCCGGAGGTGTCCTGTCTGCTCAAAAGAAAGCAGACCCCCCCTTCCTCCCCATGCCACCCAGCAGAGGCATTTGACTTCACTTAACCCCGAAGAAAAGTCAAGCTGACCTCATTTCCTCGCGCACTGGTTGAAGGTTGTGACCTCTTAAACAGCCCCTCATTGCGAACAGGTGCACCTTATTGATGTCTTTGGAGCTTGAATCAAGGGCTGGGCCGGCGATACTGCCTTCATTGACTGCCACATGAAAGGGCCCGTCAATGGTGGCGGGGAGTCCGCGCCTGCAGGGAATTACTGTGCTGGCTGCAAAACAAACAGGGCGGCGCTGCAATCCTGCGAGTGGAGGGAGCTCGCGAGGCCTCCCCGAAATGCAACAAAATACACCCCATAAAGATAAGAGTCGCACAGGATACCCTTCCAGTACAATTTTAATAGTAGCAATCAGTGCTTAACCAGTGTGCCATCCCGGGCCCTAGTGCAAGAAAAGTGATAACACCCCCCACCACTCCTGCTTAATTATAAAAATAAAGCAATAATCAGGGTTTATGGGCTCCTCTGGGCACCCTTGCCACTGCACCTGCTGCACCAATGGAAACTAGGCCCCCGATGGCAACCTCACCAATACCCAGACCACGGCCAAGTGCATTCAGTGGTGGTTATTTTTTCCCCTAGGATCGCATGCCCAACTATGGTAGATTACCACTGACCCGTAATTTATGCCCCGACTGTCTGCCTATGGTCTGGACTAGCATACAGGCCTGCAGCTTTCATCCCTGCAATCAACAAGTGTACCACCCCAGCTCTTACTAACCTCACAGGGATTAAAGGATGAACTGACCACAGTGATTCAAACCTGTGAATCGCTGTTGCACAAAGGCCTCGGCAGCAGGTACTCAACCCGCGGAGCTAACCAGGCCTTTTAAAAACTGAAAACACGGGCATCTGCCTCTATTCTTGCACTATCATGAATGCAGGCGAGCTGGATTTTAAGGGGCCCAGATCCTATGTAATATTGTTTTGTGTTCACAGAGTAGTAACAGGCACGCGCTGGAGGATCACTGCTGAGGCGCTACATTATGACATGACAGTTACAAGCACCATTTTGGACAGTGCACAGTGTGACAATAACCACTGAAAGGACCCAAAGCTGTCCATTCACAGGAGCTTACAGGGCACTGCAATATGTCGGGCCATTGACTGGCACAGGACAGCCAACACGTACTGCCGGTCGTTCAAAGCCACCCGGTTCTAACTCTAGCACCGCATTCCCTACACCAGTACCCACCGGATTAAAATGATGTGAAAACAGTGAAGAGATGCCCTGGCATGTTTACACAGTGGTAAGAGCATGCTGCGGCGTGCCATCCTCGGTTCAACAACCAAAGAAAAGAACCCATGTGACCTGCAGCCCAGGAATTCGAACAGGGGGCAGTGACTGGGGCTGTGAAGGGAGCCATTCACTCGGCAGGGGAACGGGCAGGTTGTGTCTGTGGGAAAAAGCAGCCATGAAGCGTGTCTTTATGGGCTATATGCTAACGGCTACTGCCTACAAAGACATGGTTCCGGCACTGTTTATATGGCTCCAACTGCGGTGTTAAATTCATGTCCAGATTAGCAGGCCTGCTAAGATACACAATACAGACGGCTTACTGCGACGGGGGCACAAACACGGCCCATGTGCCGCCAATCTCTCCTCTCTTCCATTCGGCATTTTAAAAGGTGGCATGACGGGAGCTGTGCGTCCAAGGGTCTAGACACTCTACAAAGATGGGGGAATGCATATAATTCCATGACTCTGAGTTCACGCCCCCTTGTTCTGTTCATTACACCCACCCCCCTTCATTACTGGAAAAGGACTTGGCCCACCCGGGGACTTTTTAACAAACGAAGACCGCGCTTCATTTTTTAAAATAATTTCAGCCGGATTCGCGCACCCAGCGCGAATTCAGCTGAAATTATTTTTTTTAAATGCTTTTTTTGGCCCCCTGAGCAGGCCTAGGGGGTCAGGGTGTTTCTACCCTGCCCCCTTTTCTTGTTTTTCATCTTTTTTTTAACCTTTTTCTTGTGACTCGGTTACCAAGTCACAAGATGGCTGCCAACACATTCTGGTCTGGAGTGTTGGCAGCCAATCAGAAGTAAGCTCGTGCTCGGGAGGAGTCGCGACTCCTCCTCAGTGCTCAGATATCTATATTTTTCTTTTTTTGATTTCTCAGGAACTACTGAACGGATTTACACCATTTAAAAAAAAGGTCGCTTTATGAACCAAGAGCTACCTTTTTGCCAAATTTGGTGTAATTCCGTTCAGCAGTTCGGGCTGTATATATGTATATATATATATTACCTACTGGCGGTCGCCAGTAGGTAGTTATAGTTAGGACCTAGTTTCCATAGGAAAAGTGTTTTTTCTTTTGCCAATATCTTTGGCGCCGTTTGACGAATCTTCGCGAAATTTTCAAAACTAATGGGGCGCTCCGGTCAGCTCCTGTCTTGAAAGTTTCGGGGTGATTCGTCAAGCGGGGGCTGAGAAAAAAGGGGGGTCCCAAAATGCTTTTTCCCCATGTTAATTTCCATAGGAACTTTTGTCGCGGCTACAGCCCGAACTGCTAACGGAATTATACCAAATTTGGCAGAGAGGTAGCTGGTGTTCCAGAGTGCACTCTTTGCTTTAAATGGTGTAAATCCGTTCAGTAGTTGCTGAGAAATAAAAATAAAAAAAAATTATATATCTGAGCACCAAGGAGGATTCACGAACCCTCCTGAGCACGAGCTTCATTCTGATTGGCTGCCAAGACTCCAAACCAGAATGTGTTGGCAGCCATCTTGTGACTCAGTAACCGAGTCACAAGAAAACAGTTTAAAAAATGATAACAAACAAGAAGAGGGGGCAGGGTACAAACCCCCTGACCCCCTAGGCCTGCTCAGGGCCAAAAAAAGCATTTAAAAAACAAATTGGCCGAATTTGCGCTGGGTGCGTAAATACGGCCGAGAAAAAAAAAAAAGCCCAGGCTCCCGACCTTCGTTTTATATAAGCCCCCGGGTGGGCCAGGTCCCGGGAGCAATGTGCAATAAATTAGCGAGGGCCCACGGGGGCCCCCGCAGCCCCGGGGACCGGCACCTCCCCAGAGCTTTATCCATTATGTGTGGGGGCATGGAGCCCCCCCGCAGCCCTGGGGGCTGCCACCTCCCAGGGGCTTGTAAAAAAAATGCATGGGGGCTCCTTCCCCCCCCACGCTGCCCCGGGGACCACCACCTCCCTCGGGCATTCATCATTATGGGCGGGGGACCTCGTGGGCCCCCCAATACCTGGGGACCACCACCTCCCCGGGGCTTAAATTTAAAAAAAAAAAGTGGTGGGGCTCCTGCCCCCCCACACTGCCCCGGGGACCACCAGCTCCCCGGGGCACTAATTATTTAAATATGGGTGTCTGTTGCGGACCCCCGGGCCCAGGGGACCACCACCTCCCCAGGGCTTTAAACAGTTGGGAGAGGGGCCACACGGCCCCCCTCCTGGAGCCCTCCTTGGCCCTGGGGACCGCCACCCCTCAGGGCTTGCTCCTGCAATGTCCCGGGGTGCCCACCCCCGGGACATTGCTGTTTGCTATGGCAGGGCGGGAGCACGTCTCCCGCCCTGCCATAGCAAACACTGCTTTGCTTCATGGAAGCGAGAGTAGGAAACCTGCTCTCGCTTCCATGAAGCAAAGCAAAATTGCTTTTGGGCAAGGGGAGCTGCATGTTTGCAGCTCCCCTTCCCCAAAAGCAATGCCGGCTCCCATGGGGAGCCGGCTGGGACCATGGGGGCATTGGGGCTCCCCCCACTGTCCACATCAAGGAGGCCAGGCCCCGGGGATGGGGTCCCCAGGGCCAAAAGTGGCCCAGGGAAGGGGGGCCACGCGGCCCCCCTCCCGAATAAAAAAATAAAAATAAAAAAAGAGGCAATGCCCAGGGCGATGGGGTCCCGGGGGCAGATAAAGGCCTCAGGAGGGGGGCCATTTAAAAAACCAGTGAAATTCGGCTGTTATAGTTAGTTGAGCTAACTATAACTCGCGGCCCCGCAATGCACTGCTGATGACGTCACATATTACATCATTCATGACATGGTCAGTGACATCACTGATGACATCACTGATGACATCACTGATGACATCATTCAGTGACTGTATGTTTCTGTAAAGTTTAAATATGTTATATATATATATATATATATATATATATATATATATATATATATATATATATCTTCAAACAAATAAGGCACTGCACTCCAGAAGTCGTGTTGTTTCAAAAAGCTTTTTAATAAAGCATAATTACCGCCACCATTACCACCACCAACGTTTCGACCAAGAGATGGTCTTTGTCACGGTTACGTGAGTCCTTTGTCAGTTTCACCCTTTATAGTGTTGAATTACATTTCCCATTGCAATGCATTTTGGGACTCGTAGTTTTTAAAAAAGTCACATTTGATTAATTTACATTTTACATTATCCAAATGTTTATATAGGCACTCTGACAATATTACCCAATTGTTATAATACACTTTATAAAGTTTTTAGCGAGTGTTTCTCCAACTTTGTTTCTATTTCAATTTAAATAAACATGATTTGCACTGTTTATTATACACATGACAGGCTAGTCCTTTGTCTCTTTATCTATTCTAGGTACAGTACCTAATTCAAGAGTAACTCGCATATTTATTAATTGTGATTAATAGACAATTTATTTATGGGTTTAGTACCCTAATATTGAAGTGCCAGTTCACTTTTTGGAACAATTTATAAATGTACATATAATTCTTCATCCCCGTTAAGTCCAAAAGGGATCTTGGTTTTGAACTTAATGATAAGCGCGATTCCAATCTTCTTAATTTAAGAGTGCGATTGCCTCCTCTTTCGTGGGTTGGGATAGTTGCTATTCCCAAATATTGTATGTTTTCCCAATTTGTTTTATGCTGTGTATGAATATGTTTCGATATCGCATAGTTCATATCTTTGTTGTGAATAGCTTATGATCTATCACTGAATCTAAAAGATGACGAGATGACAGAAACACAGATACTAGATGATCTGGAGATAGAAACTGGAAAACATATTGGATCCGGTTTAAAATCAAATCTAAATTCTGTCCCTTCTTGAGCCCAGGAAACAGAATTGACCAATTTCATGATCTGGTAATAAATGAATTGGAAAAGATGAAAAATGTAACAACAAAAAAATGTGAGAATTTAACAAAACAGGAACGTCAGGCATTAGAGAATCTCATGAAAAATGAGAAGATAACTATCAAACCTGCGGATAAAGGCGGAAATGTAGTCATCCTAAATACAATGGACTATGTAAATGAAGCTATGAAACAACTTGGAGATGAGCAAAATTATATGCAACTGTCCTCAAATCCGATCAATAGACTAACATTGGAAGTTGAATTGAAGATCAGGACATGGAAAAATGATGGCCTTCTCAATGATGATGAAGCCCAATTCCTCCTCAACGAAAGTCCTGTGATGCCTACCATATATTTTCTCCCCAAAGTTCACAAAACTCTTATAAACCCGCCAGGAAGACCCATCGTTTCCAGTTGCCAGTCCTTATATGAAAACATCTCTATCTATGTGGATAAATATCTCTCACCAATAGTTACAAATCTAAGTTCCTATATAAAAGATACTGGTGACTTTTTACGAATATTGTCAAACATGGGATGGCAAAAAGGGTTCCAGCTGGTAACCATTGACGTGGTATCCTTGTATACCTCCATTGATCATGAAATCGGATTAAATGCAATAGGATATTTTCTACGTCAAAGGAGCATCCAAGAATTTAAGCACACAAAGATGCTAATGGAAATGGTGGAATTATGTTTGAAAAATAACATCTTTCTTTTTAATCAAAAAGTGTACACCCAACAACGCGGAACTGCCATGGGAATATCATTTTCACCCAGTTATGCAAATCTCACCATGGGGTGGTGGGAGAAATTTGTTGCATGGAGAGAGGAAAATGAAGGATATACAGCCAAGATAGAACTTTGGCTGAGATACATCGATGATCTCTTCTTAATCTGGAATGGCAGCCCAAATGAATTCAAAGAATATTTCAACATCTTAAACACCAACAATGTAGGTTTAAAATTTACCTACAACATCAGTTCCAAAACAATTCAATATTTGGATGTTCAAGTGTACATAGAGGAAAATCAGATACAAACTACAGTCTATCGTAAACCTACATCAACTAACAGTATACTCCATGGTAAAAGCTTTCATCCAGCCAATCTAATAAAAAGTATCCCATATGGGGAATTTATTAGAATGAGGAGAAACTGTTCTGCTGACGATATGGCCAAAAAAAACTTCAAAGAAAGTGAAAAACGATTCATGAGGAGAGGATACAAATACAGAGACGTAAAAGAGGGTTTAGAGCGGGCAAAAGCAATCCCACGAGCAGAAACTCTGATTACCAAAGTAAAAAATCAAACAGAAGACACAACAAGGTTAATCTTGACCTATAGTAAAGAGAGTTTCAAAATCAAACAGATCTTACAAAAATATTGGAATGTTCTACAAAAAGATCCTGATATAGGAAAAATAATTGGATCGAGACCCAACATAACGTATCGCAAAGTTGCATCCTTAAAAGACAAACTTGTGAATAGCCACTTTGTATCACAGAAACCAAAAATATGGTTAACAGAAAAACAAAAAGGATTTGTTCATTGTAATAAATGCAAGGCTTGCAAAATTGGTAAATCTATGACTAACATTAAGGATTTTAAAGGGAAGACATTCACGATAACTGAAAGAATCACATGTGAAACAGCTTACGTTGTGTATATGATAGAATGTACCTGCGGACTACGCTACATTGGCAGCACCATCTGTCCTCTTCGCAAGCGGATATTGGAACATCTCAGAGCTATTCACAACAAAGATATGAACTATGCGATATCGAAACATCTTCATACACAGCATAAAACAAATTGGGAAAACATACGATATTTTGGAATAGCAACTATCCCAACCCACGAAAGAGGAGGCAATCGCACTCTTAAATTAAGAAGATTGGAATTGCGCCTAATCATTAAGTTCAAAACCAAGATCCCTTTTGGACTTAACGGGGATGAAGAATTACATGTACATTTATAAATTGTTCCAAAAAGTGAACTGGCACTTCAATATTAGGGTACTAAACCCATAAATAAATTGTCTATTAATCACAATTAATAAATATGCGAGTTACTCTTGAATTAGGTACTGTACCTAGAATAGATAAAGAGACAAAGGACTAGCCTGTCATGTGTATAATAAACAGTGCAAATCATGTTTATTTAAATTGAAATAGAAACAAAGTTGGAGAAACACTCGCTAAAAACTTTATAAAGTGTATTATAACAATTGGGTAATATTGTCAGAGTGCCTATATAAACATTTGGATAATGTAAAATGTAAATTCATCAAATGTGACTTTTTTTAAAACTACGAGTCCCAAAATGCATTGCAATGGGAAATGTAATTCAACACTATAAAGGGTGAAACTGACAAAGGACTCACATAACCGTGACAAAGACCATCTCTTGGTCGAAACGTTGGTGGTGGTAATGGTGGCGGTAATTATGCTTTATTAAAAAGCTTTTTGAAACAACACGACTTCTGGAGTGCAGTGCCTTATTTGTTTGAAGAAACTACTGCGAGGTATGGTCTGACCTCGACACATGCACCAGCGGAGCAAAGCGCGCACCGATTACGGACTGTTTGTTTTAAGAGATATATATATATATATATATATATATGCCAAGGTGTATTGAAGAATGAGTGGGTGTATAAGTGTCTGAATGGATGATTTAGTAGGTGCGTGACTGAGTGTATAAGTGAGTGATTAAATGTGTCTTACTGAATGCATGGGTTAGTGACTAAACTGTGTGTATGTCTGTATCAGTTTGTCAGTTGGTGTGTAAGCGGCTGCATGGTTTGGTGAGTAGCTACATGAGTGTCTATATGGGTTATTGATTGGTTGTCTGAGTATCTGTATGGGTGCCTGAGTGTCTGTGTGGGTGGGTGGGGGGTGTGTGACTCTGTGCATAGATGTGTGAGTGGGTGATTCACTGGGTGTATGGGTTCTGTGAAGGGCTGTATGGGTGGGTGAGTGTGTGTATGGGTGTGTTGGTGAGTGAATGGATGTCTCAGTGTTACATGTGTGAGTAACTACATATGTGAAAGGCAGTATATGTGAGTGTTGGAGTATATAAATGACTATATGTGAGAGTGAGTGATTGTGACAGTGGCTATATGGATGAGTGTGTGCTTGTATCAGTGATTGTATAAGAGAGTAAGTATGTGTTAGTATCTGTATGAATAAGTGAGGTGGTGTGTGTGTATAACTGTATAGGTGAGTAAATGGGTGTGTGATTGATTCTTTGCATGACTGACTAGGTGTGTGAATAACTATGGATGAGTGGTGGTGTGTGAGTGTCTGTATAGGTGTAGGAGTGCAAATGATAGTGCTGTATTGATGAGTGACTGCATGTATGAGTAACTGTATGGGTGAATGAGTGGATGTGTGTGTAAACCCAGGAATCAGTGAGTGGGTATGTAGTACCCACTCACTGGGTACTACATACCCACTATTGGTGTATCTATGGTTTCGAAAATGGTAGTCTGTATTTTAGAGTGGGTGTATCAAAGGTTATATTAGGGTGTGAGGAGGTGCATCAGATTATCACGTGGATGATGTCATCAGTGATGTAATTTGAGATGTCATCAGTGATGTCATCAGAGATGTCATTGACCATGTCATGAATGATGTAATATGTGACGTCATCAGCAGTGCATTGCAGGGGCGGGAGTTATAGTTAACTCAACTATCTATAACGGCCGAATTTCACTGGTTTTTTAAATACTAATTTCTAACTAAAACGTCCCTGAAACCTATGGTTTTTTTAAGTGAATATATATAAATATATAATAATATAAGTGTCACGGTGAACGGAATTAACAGCTGCAGAATCGGAATTGTACATAGAACAAATAAATTAACAAAAAATATATTATAAAAGAGTGATTATTAATGAAACAGTAACAGTCATTATTGTTGAATTTTATTTAGCAATAATAGAAAAAGGAATAAATTGTTTTTAACTAACAGAGAGGCACTAAGGCACTTTAAACACTTCATGAGAGCAGGTGACTAGACTGAGCACATAGCACTTTAAGGCGGTCGTTTTGCACACATAAAATAAACCGATAAAACAATAACTAAAGATTTTTGAACTTGAAGGTTGTGGTATGAAGACATCGAGGGAAATAACGTATTTTACAGTCATTTTTATACACATTGTTTGAATGATGTCTTTACCTACGAATCGACTCCCATAAATCAAATTGTGAACAATTATGAGTTACATACAATTCTATCAAAATGTTCATGGTTTAAAATATTTATGCACGATGTTCAAATTTGTTAAATGTGTTTGTAATGTATTCTGGTTTCTTTTATGTCTATGACTGCATACTGTTTGCACGTTGTACGGCGCACTTGTCACTAGAGAAGAGGATAGTTTAACTTTGAGTTCATGCCATTTGCGCAATCTAAGTTTCCTCACAAAATGAAAAAGATCGATTCTTTCTTGCGGGTAACAAAAGGAAGTCGTGGGACAAAAACCTACTGTGGATATAACATCATACATTAGTCAATAGATGCATATTGATTGTACAAATGTTATGCTGTATCAGGCCCACTGGGGCATGATTGATAGAGGTTATTTAAGGCCACGGAATATCCACGGCATTAGCCCACTTGGGCATTATTGTTTAGCATGGGGATGAGATTCTCTCTCCTTTTTATTTGTATCTTTGTATGCCTTTTGTTATTTGTGCATACGTCTGATTGTTCATGGCCAATGTATGTCCACGGTACTAGCCCACTTAGGCGTTATTTTTCAGTAAGTGGATATTACTTTAACTTTTGTCCATAATGGTGTATGTATCTATATATTTGTGCATACGTTTGATATCTTGTTCTATTATATTTGGGATGCACTCGTATGACATACAGCATTTTAGCCTATGATGTTTATAAAATTTGGGCGTGCACAATCCACTGAGATGTAATCAGGTAGTGGCACATGAGATTTGTTATTTTGAATTTATTTTAGTATTTTGTGTGATTCTATTTGTCAATTTGGCTCCATACCATGGTTCTTTCGTTTTTTACATGCATATCTGTATGTTGATTGCTTTAAACATTGTATAGAACCATTAGAAAATGGCCGATTCCTTATGTCTGGAACGGTGCTCTTTTGTTAGTCCGTCATTTGTTTTATGTTATTCACATTTTCACGCTGCACGTAATTCTGTAATGAAAAGTGTTTCCAAAACTTGGTAATTCCACCCGTGATCAAGGCGTTTATGCCGAAACGCGTTGGGTTATTCGGCTTGGTACCATCAATAAAATTACCCCAAGCACATCTGGATTGTGCCTTTATTTTGCGGCAAGGAGTGTGCGCTTGCAACCTGTTGCGCAGTGAGCTGGAGTCTAGTACAGGGTTTCCTCGGACCCTGGCGCGCACCGCAGCTGACGTGTCCAGGCTTTTGGCGAGGCAAGTGGAGAAGATATATATATATATATGCAACCAACTGCTAGGGTGTGCTTAAATGGCCTACTTTCTGACCTAATACCACTGGGAAGGGGCATCTGACAGGGATGTCCTCTCTCCCCACTACTATATGCATTATACTCTGAACCTCTGGCATGTGCAGTTTGACAGCTACATGCACAACGCGACCTAAACTTCACTTGTCACAATCTTTTCAAGTCGTTATCTGCTGATGGCATTACTCTATTTCTATGCAACACAGCCCTCAACCTGAGCCGCATTATCAGAAAGCTCACACTGTTTAAAGTGTTTTCGGGCATCACAATTAATTTGAATAAATTCAAGGGCTTTACCCGGACTCCCAGCACCCCTGTGACCACACTAAAGTTCCCATGGTGCACCTCATCTATTAAATATTTGGATGTTTCGGTCAGCCAACATAAAAAATTTGTACTAGCGGAAAACTACAGAGTAGCTATGGTCAAAGTGGAGGAACAAGTTGATAGATGGTGTAATCTACCCCTTTCCTTGATAGGTCAACTGACCTTAATGAAAAAGGTCATCCTACTTTGGCTGCTTTGCCGATTCTATTGTACAATGTCCCCATTCTCTTGAACAAACAATTCTTCAAAACGCTGCATGCACACATGCTGTCTTTGGCATAAGCAGGTAAACAGCTGCGGATTCGCTGGGAAATACTCACATTGCCCTATGAACAGGGTGATCTAAAGGCACCTGACTTTATCTGCGCAGAGGCACTCTTTGCCCACTGCTGGTAACACTCTGCCCTATATGATGCATGTAGTGATAGAACACAATACTGCACTACCTCACCGTCTCAGGGTGATGATTGGCTAATGGCCTTCATGCAGCCGCACCAAGATTTTCACAGGTGTGTGCATCAAAAAAGCCTGTTTTATTATCTGTAGCAGATTCAAGCTCCCTATCCTGTATACTCTAGCACAACCTCTGACTTATTACTGACTCATCACCCTCTAATTTATCTCACCCAGAAACTGCAATCCTTGTGTAGGGTCAGAAACTGGGGAATGCTATGGGGGATATTTTGCCTGAGGGACAATTTCTAAACTACCACTCCATCACAGCGGCCGTGGACTGCACCGCACTAGATAGCTTCACATATCTTAGGCTGCAAACACTTTCCAAAACATACTTCTGCCTTCCTGTAGGCGCCCCCGTCTAGTAGGGCCTTGGAAATGGTCATCAGTAGACAGCTAACTAGCACCTAGTGACTGTATTCTATTATGCAGGCTGAGGGCATCAGCATCTGAGAAGGCGCCAGGGCTTGCCAGGACTTGTGCTGAGAAGTGCTGGAATCCAGGACAGGCTATGTCATGCTGTGTTGGAGTTGATGGCTAGCTACTTCGTGCTGCACCGTGATGTGTGGAGATACGTTGACGTTGAAGAAGCCCGTTGAAGAATCCCTTTGGCTTGAACAGGGGACCGGCTGACTGGCCCTTGGATGTTCTTTGGAGTCCTGAGTCCATACAGGCAGGATGAATACAGCATGGGAGCCCACAGCAGCAGAAGAGTCCTGGTGGAGCAACAGGAGGCCCTGAGCAGTAAAGACGTCCATGGTCAGCAAGCAGGTCAGCAGGGCAGACTTCATAGTTGGGCAGTACTTCTTCCTGGCAGAGTCCATAGGTCCAGAAGTGATCTGAAGATTTGGGTCTGAGGGTTTACTACTTATACTTGGTGCCCGCTTTGAAGTGGGAGAAGCTTCTAGAGTCCTCCCCCTAAAGAGGTGTCTGGAACTTCCTGCCTCCCTTCCTTGGCCCCAGCTTGTCTGGGGTACATAAGACTAATATGAAACACTTTGTGATTGTGCTGAGGCAGAGTCTTTGTGATGTGTAAGTGTGGTAGGTGACAGCTCCTCCCCCTCATCCTCACAGAGATCTCCCATCCTCACAACACCTATTCCCCATTTGTCTCACTGTCTACCAGTAACACACCAAGACCAACTGCCAACTACACCAAGTCATGTGAATCAGCATACAGGCTGCAGGCACCAAATGGTTAGGACAAGAAAATGCCAACTTTCTAAAAGTGGCATTTTCAGAATTGTGACTTAAAATACAACTTTACCATTAAAGGGGTTTTAAAGTACAATTCTATAGAGGCCAAGCTCAATGTTCCCACCTGCTCCCAATTGAAAGTTATCACTTATTAAATGTAATAAGGCAATCCAATGTTATCCTAGGGGAGAGGCAGGCCTTGCAGTAGTAAAAAATGAATTTAAGAGTTTTTTACTACCAGGACAAGTAAAAGTTAAATGCACATGTCCAACTTTTTAAACACACTGCCCTCTGGCCTGTTTAGGGCCTACCCTAGGGGGGTCTTATATGTATTAAAAAGGAAGGTTTAGGCCTGACAAATTATTTATTTCAGCAGGTCAAAATGGCAGTTTAGAACTGCACACACAGGCTGCAATGGCAGGTCTAGACATATTTAAAAGGCTTCTTAAGAGGATGGCACAATAAGTGCTGCAGGCCCACTAGTAGCATTTAATTTACAGACCTTGGGTACAGGCAGTACCACCGAAGCGGCAGGCTGGGGGATGGGGCTCAGGGCTGGAGCACCCGACCCGGGGCCCGGCGGGGCCCCTGAACCCAGCTGGCGCTCCTGGGCCCAGAGGCACAGGGGGAGTCATCCCCGGGCCCGCGGGACCCTGTCCCGGGCACCCTGCCATGCAGCAGGACCGAGCACGGAGCCCGGGTGGGGAGGCCACCCTCCCCGAGGCCCTCAGGGGCCCCGGCCGGAGCTCCTCAGCCCAGCAAAGCAGGGGGAGGCGCCCCGGGTATGACGGAACCCCATCTTGGGCCTTTGGCAGAGCGGCAGGCCAGAGGACGGGGCCCAGGCCTGGAGTACCCGACCCACGGCGCGGTGGGGCCCCTCGACCCAGCCGGGGCTCCCGGGCTCAGAGGCGCAGGGGAAGCCTCTCTGGGCCGCGGGAGCCCGTCCCGGGCAGCCTGCCAGCGGCAGGACCGAGGACGGAGCCCCGGGTTGGGAGGCCACCTTCCCCGGGGCCCCTGGAGCTCCTGAACCCAAGCCAAGCAGGGGGAGGCTCCCCGGGCACGACGGAACCATGTCGCGGTCCTTTGGCGGAGCGGCAGGCCGGGGGATGGGGCCCAGGCCTAGAGCACCCAACCCGGGGCCCGGCGGGCCCCTTGACCCAGCCTGGGCTCCCGGGCCCAGAGGCGCAGGGGAAGCCTACCCGGGCCCGCGGGACCCCGCCCCGGGCACCCTGCCACGCGGCAGGACCGAGGACGGACCCCGGGCTGGGGGGGCGTCCTGGCCCATCCGGCTGCCGGCTGAGGACCGCTAGGCCAAGAGGGGTACCGTAGTACCCTGTACCTAGTAATCCGGAGGAAGGGTAACCCCCTTTCTGGTAACCTGTGCGCACCACGAGACTGAGGGGACCCTAGGCGCGGATGCGTCCGACCTCCTGGAGCCCTGGCTGGGATCGGGGAGGCAAACGAGCCCTCATTGGGACTTCCAGGGCAGCCCAGCCATCTGGACGCCCCATTGGAAAGCATTGCGCGTGACCAGATGACAGAGGGGAATGGCGCGACCAGATGGCCTAGCCCGAAGGATAAATGGTTGCATCCCCATAAATGTGGGGTATGTCCCTTGGGCACAGGTACGTGTCTCTGTGATGAGACTTACTTCTCTTCAATAAAGTTTTGTACAATTTTCTTAGTTAGTTTTCATGCTTAGTTGTTTATTCAGGTTTGACATTCTCGGGAAATTAAACTTCATCTCCCATAATGCAACTGTTATATTCTGCGCTGGTGTCTTTTGGCGTTTAATGTGGCGTGTGTTTAAAAGGAAAGAAACGTGAACGACGTCAATCATGGTTATAGAAATAAGACTGTGGTCTTAATGCTAGACAGTGACGAAGGAGTGATTCTCACATTTCCCGACAGTGTCTTAAAATTCCCGCCCCTCTAAAGTATTTCAAAAACTTTCTTTCCTTTTAAACACACGCCACATTAAACGCCAAAAGACACCAGCGCAGAACGCACGAGGATAGCGAATAACCAACATACACAGCACCTGCGAAATATTCCCCAGATGAAGGCCCATGTGGCCGAAATGCATTGGGATATTTGAAATTTGAATGTAAAGGTGTATAACAGTTGCATTATGGGAGATGAAGTTTAATTTCCCGAGAATGTCAAACCTGAATAAACAACTAAGCATGAAAACTAACTAAGAAAATTGTACAAAACTTTATTGAAGAGAAGTAAGTCTCATCACAGAGACACATACCTGTGCCCAGGGGACATACCCCACATTTATGGGAATGCGACCATTTATTTAATTCACACTCATGTTCGGAGAGTGATACCCAGGAGCACGAAGAATATCAAATATCGCAAATAAACCCTAAGCAGTGCACGCACTACCTAACTCATCGTTGATACCTTACTAGCCCGAAGGATGCCAATATGCCCTCCCTGAGCCTTCGCAGGAGGGCTCCCGTCTGCCCTTTGGAGGGCTCGGGGGCTCTGCTTCCCATGGGCTCGGAGACCCCAGCTGGACCTCAGTCACGGGGAGCCCGCAGGAGCTCTTGGGCCCCCGTCCCCAGCGCCTGGATCCTCGGCTGGCTTGCAGGACGTGGGGATCCCAGAACCCAGGGCCTGCTGGACGGAGCTCATGCCCGGGCCCGGTCCCTAATACCGAACCCAGCCAGGCTGGGGAGAGCCTCCTGGGACCCAGTGGAACCCCCTGTCCCCAGCGCCCGGTCCCTGGGCTGGCTTGCAAGACGGGGGGCTCCCGCACCCCGGGGCCTGCCGGGCAGAGCTCAAGCCCCGGGCCCGGCCCCAGTCCCAGCTTCTGAACCCTAGGACAGGCCAGGAAGAACCTCCCCGGGACCCGGTGGAACCCCCTG